>VZTQ01011686.1:412550-512735 GCA_013400755.1 Pelecanoides urinatrix | reverse complement strand
CTGGAGGGGCGCTGCGACCTGCCTGCCTGCCCGCGCGCCCTGCCGGCGCCAACTGCCGCGCCACGCCCTGGTCGCTCGCGCTCCCTGGGGGCGGCTCTTGTACGTGAGGGGGTTTGGCCGCCGTCCCGCCTGTCCCCGCCCGCGCTGAGTCAGCGCTGCCGCTCGTCAGCAGCTCCTGCTCCGCCTCCGGGGAGGGGGGTGCGGCTGGGGCAGCCTCTCGCCGCCTGCGCTTTTGCCCTCGCGGTTTCTGCCGCGGTTTAGCCGCTCTAGGAAGGGTCCCTCGGCACGATCCTCCGCTCCGGAGCCCTTCGCCTCGGTGGCTTCGAATAGTGTACGGTGCATCTCGCTGGTAGAGAAAACTGAGCTGGCACTGAGTGAGCTCCCATATCTTCATGGTAAAACACAGCGTATGCATTTATCCCAGAAGCAGAAGAACTCTGCTGACTTGTTTGTGCACCTTTCTGAAATTAGCTGGGGGTTCTCCTGCAGTGCCTGGTGTGGGGAGCTCCCCAGAGGCCCCGTGTCCAAGTCCCTGCCTTTAATTATCCAGGAACAATCTTGTCCTGCGTTCTGTGCTCCATACAGAAAACTAGTAATTGTTTTTAACCCCACTGGAGATGAAACATATTTTCAAGTTTTACAAAGTCTTGCAGCTGGTTTGCAAGCATTAGATAAGAGGTAAGGAACAATTAGGGCACCAGATGGACTTCTATTAGTTGTGTTTAGGGCTGATATGCAAGATTCTGAAGATTGCAAAGCTATTTTTGAGGCTGGTTCTTCAGTCGAATCTCTGTTCCTCAACTCCCCAGCTTGGTCCATGCTGACCATGAAGCTGGCACTGTGGGGAAGCCTGTGTTAATAGAACCCTGACTTAGTTCACATGGGACAGATAAACTGGTGATGTGTGGCTGAGAACTAGGGTTAGCTAACTTCAGCACAGCACAGGGCTAACTCTCATCCCATCTGCGCCTTGCTTTGCTCTGGGTGTTCATGGCACTGTGTGCCTGTGGAGTTGCTGGCTTGTGTCTTTCCTAGGTTAGTTATTTCTGTATCACTTTGCTTTTCAGAGGGTGGACAAAACACTCAGGTTGAACTGGAGGCAGCCATCAAAGTACATCCAGAGAGTCCGTGTCAAATCTTGTTGGGTGGGCAATGCATTTTGTATCTGAAGTTTCATTTGTAATTTATTGCCTGACTTCAAATACAGAAACTACAGACAGGTAGCAGAAACTGTGGAATGTATAAATGAAAAGTATTTTTTGGCGTGAGGAGTACTGTGCTGTTAAAAAGTAAGCGGTATTTTCAGCTCCTTTTCTGCAGCTCGTGTCTGTGTTAACAGGCTGCTGATTGCTGTCAAAGTGGAAGAAGTGAGGGGACCAGCAGTGATTAGAGTTTTAGGAAAAGGGGGCAATTAATTAGCAAAATTTTTTAAACCATCTTCTCATGCAATCAATAGTGTTAGTGGTCATTGATTTTTGTATAGCCAGCAGAAGGCATGTTGCTGCTATTTGCAGTTATCTCCTAATACTTAATTTAAAATGTGGCAGAAGCCAGAGTCATGCCCCAGTAGTCATTGCTAACTGCTACAGGAGCTGGTGAATCCTGCTCATTCTGAGAGCCAAGCCGTGCCCAAGCACCAGTGGGAAGCATTATTTTTACCTGGAAAGGAGGCAAGACTCAGAGCAAAACCAGCCTATAAAACCGTAAATTTAGAGCATCTTAGCCCACGCCCTACTACACTGAATTGCTCCCTACCCTGGTAGAAAAGTAAGTTTTCCTGCCCTCCAAGGAATCGCTACCTAAGTTGGTGACTTCTCTTACATGTATGCTATTAAAGAGCTTAGACTATTGAAGAGTTGAGGCACTAGGTTCCTAGCACAGAGGTTAAATGGATCCTTAATTCTTGTGGGTATAGCACTGCAAACATCCTTAGTGTGGCTCCAGTAAAGAGAGGAAGACGAAGAGACATAAGAACTGTGTTTCAAATAGTTGTGGGTCTGAAAGAGGCTGAAAGTGACTCCTACTTCACGTTAGTATCTTAACAAGTCTGGTGTGGTACTTCTGCAGTGCTTCTTGCAGATGAGGAGTCTGGCTTTTTTTCAGACTTTCTCTATGACCTTGAGTGTCTTGTCCAAGCCAGACCTGAAGAGACTGATCTGGGGTGTTCCCACACCACTTGAGCATCTCTCTCCCTGGGATGAATTCACAGAGCTGAGGGAGGTGCAATGCAGAGGAGGAAAACGTGCTTGCAATCCCACTTATACCCTGAATATTAGGTTTCTTCAACGTATCACTGTATCTCAGGGAGACTGAATGTATCCTGTAATGTCTCTGGGTCTAGGCAACTATCATCCTTTTAAATATGGATAATACACCATTTCTTTCCTTTCAGGAAAGTAAGAGCAGTATTTGCACTACCAACTTTTTATGTAATAGCCTAGTGAGTAAAACACTTATGCAGGCATAAGACATTTTTACTTAATAACAGCTGGTCCTGGCAAAACCCCATTTTATAATGAATAAACTGAAAAAGAAGGAAAAAGAAAAAGGAATAAAAATCACATTGGCTTAGCTCTAATATCTGAACCAGATTACTTTTTTTTTTATTAGTCTGTGCGATTTCCTCATCAGTTTCACAAATTTTTAGGCAGCATTGGTTTATCCCAGACCTGATCTCATGTTTATTTGCAGATATCACATTAACGCATGAAGGGAATAATTTCATTTTGTGCTCACATGGTGACAAAAAAAAAAGAAAAACTACCAGAATTGTAATTTCCTCTGCACGCTTTTATAATGAGAAACACTTCAGGAATAAGCAATTTTAAAGAGCATAAACAGTTTCTCCCTCTAGCGAAAAGTCTGCAGTCACTGATGAAAGGGCCCTTCTCCCATTGCTGAGGGAACTGGGACTGTTTAGTCTGGAGAAGAGGAGGCTGAGGGGAGACCTCATCGCGCTCTACAACTACCTGAAGGGAGGTTGTAATGAGGTGGGGGTTGGTCTCTTCTCCCAAGTAACAAGTGATAGAACGAGAGGAAATGGCCTCAAGTTGCACCAAGGGAGGTTTAGATTGGACATGAGGAAAAATTCTTTACTGAAAGAGTGGTCAGGCCTTGGAACAGGCTGCCCAGGGAAATGATTGGGTCACCATCCCTGGAGGGATTTAAAAGACGTGTAGATGAGGGGCTTAGGGATATGGTTTAGTGGGCATGGTGGTGTTGAGTTGACGGTTGGACTTGATGATCTTAGAGGTCTTTTCTAACCTTAATGGTTCTATGATTCTATGATTCTTTCTGCATTGCTAATGTACAGGCAGCAGTATGAGCTTCTCTGGCCACCCAGTGTAGAGGTCATCGATTCATTCTGGTACTCTTCTATACCTGTCAGGAGAGGAGCACCCTCCAGAAACAGTCACTGTCTCCTTTCCTGAAGCTTTGCATTATTCCAAATCTGCTTTCTCACATTAGGTTGTCTCCTCTTCACCAGGAGGAACTCCTTCTCCTGCAGGAGGTGGCATTGCAGTCTGTAAGCCAGATGCTGGGGCTAGTTCCAAACTTTATTTCCCTGCAGGTGATACTTGGGGATGGGAAACCATTTGCTGGAGAGATCCTCCTGTTGGAGGGGAACAAGAATGATCAACCCATATACCCTCTGCAACAGGGGGGTGGTACCTTTGCTTTGTTATTAGGTTGTGTTACTTTATGCTGCTTCATAAGGGGATAAGGGAAGGAGAAACTTAAAGCAAATTATCACAGAATATTTTTTTTTGCTCATTTCAGCTAGAGTTGAGTCATACTGGGTATGACACCAGACACGAATCAATCACCCCCTGAAAAGACATGTCAAAAAAGCCTTCCAAAATCCTTCCCACCCTTCCACAAAGAGCTCTGACTTAAAGCCATGGTGGCAATATTTGTGAATAAGAATTTTTTTAGAGTGAAGAAGGTTACAAGAATCTCTTTTTTTGACTAAAAACAGGTGCTGGATCCTTTCTCTTATTATGAGTCAGATTGCACTAAGTTTTCAGACCCTCCAGCTCTTTCAATTTTGCAGTCCAGTGGAATAGGTCGTCTCACTGTTATAAATTATCTTGCAATGTACTCCAACCTTTTCATGAAATTTGCATCCCTCCAAGCAATGTTCAGTTGCCAGCCTGTTATATCCTTTCTCTGTCCCAATTAATTTGGAGGCAATCAATTTAATCCTTGAATAGTTTGCACAGATGATTACGTCCTTCCAGCTCCTGCGCATCTTTCTCTGAAAGTTTCTCTGTTGGTGATGCACTCTGCGTGTCAGCCCACGTGGCACATCCAGGAGTACCATTCTTCCACAGGGTTCCTGACAGCATCTCAGACAGCAAATAAGGGTGGTCTTCATTCATGCAAGCTTAAGCCAGGGTTGAATTCAACCTGTCCCACAGGATTGACACAGGACTTGTACAGAACCAAAGCAACAGGTTTCATTTTGCTTAAATAATTTTATTTACAGAATGGCTTTTCACACATCTAGCTACATATTAGGGTGGCTGAATCAATGGGAAGAGAGGAGAAAAAGAGCCAAGATGTTTTTTTCCTTGAGTCATTTTAAAAACTGTGAGGCGTTTCGTCAAGGAAAGTTAGTGAGTTTCTGCGCTCTGCAGCAGTGTTTTTGAAGGTATGAACCTGCTGTCACTAGTTAAAGGATTAGTCTTCTCAGGCTGAACCTTTCAAAAGGAGTTTTAAAGAAGGAATTGGTCCAGAGCAAGAAGCAGAGCAGAAAAAAGGAAAAGAGCCACAGAGTAAAAAGCAGCAGGAGGCTCAGTAGTGGGTAGCATTGTGGGTAGCATTAAAAATGGTGAGATTTATACTGCAGTAGCATTTAAAGGCTGTCGTCAAAGGAAAGGCCCTTTTAGACAGGCCCTGTGAATACGTGAACAGCTAAGTGTCTGACAAGTGCTGAGAGGTTGATAGAAGAAAGCAAAGCAGTGCACAGGGAGTAGGAGGGATGACTATGATTAGCTGAACTATCTGGTCGTAATCGCTCCAACCCTGAACCTTTCATGATCGTTACGTAGGTGTAAGTTGTTGAACAAAATATCAGTGCTCCCAAAGCAGTGCTAGTGTTTTAGTAGCTGGTTGGGTATTTGAAGGGTTACTGCAACCCTTGTCCTGTGCTTGGATCCCATCCTCTGAAATCCTGCCCATTCATAGAGTCACATAAATTGGAGAGGACCTTTGGAGGTTGTGTAGTCCTCAAAGCAGGGACAGTCTTGAGGCGGGTTACCTTGCCAGGTTGAGTTTTGGATATCTCCAAGGACAAAGACTCCACAGCCTGTATGGGCCTTTGTTCCAGTGTCTGACCATCCTCACAGGGATTTTTTTTCCCCTGTTTTATATCTGGAATTTCTCATGCTCCAGCTGGTTGTTTGCCGCTTCTTTTATCACTATGCACCTCCTAAAAGTCTGGATCTTCTCTATATGTCCTGTTAGGTAGTTAAGACAGTTAGATCCTCCCCTCATGGTTAGCGTTCTCTTTTTAAGGATGAGTAAGCCCAGCTCTCAATGTCTCCTTGGATGCTACGGTGGCCTCAGTTGGACACAGTCCAGTATGTCAAAGTCTTTTTAACACAAAGGAGCCAAAAACTGGAAGGCACTCCTGACCTAGTGTAACAACTACTGTTCAGCCTCAGGATGGTGGATCCACCCATAAGGATGCTATTGAGACATTGGACCATACTTTACCAAATAGACTAGAGAGCATAAGGACACGGGATTGTAAGGACACCGATTGATAAAGGAAATGCAGGGACAGCTGATAGAAACAAGACTGGAGCCAGACTGTGATCCAGTAGGGGAAAGAGAGTGAGATCTCTTGTAGGACATGAACCCAGATTCCTACTGGTATTTATGAGTTGGAAGCCAGGTAGTTGCACCCTTAGCAACTAACTGTTACAGGCACAACAGTAATAATCCATAACTGTGGCTATTTGAAAATCTGAGTACCTCTGGTCTGCCCTTGCTGCCTGTAGATTCATCAGATTTTGTCTTCTGTAATGATGTTCCTCATATTAAGACTTTCTTTTGTCATACTGTTTGTTAGAACTTGCAGATCTGACTGATCACTCTCCTGAGACAGCCCTGGGAGAAGCTGGTTCAGGGGGTCCCTTTGCTTTGATTAGGTTGTTGGGGTTCCTCCATTCCTTTGTGTTTACAGTGGCTGGTTTTGAACCACACAGTTGGACACTATCCTCTTGCCATTGTCCTAACGGCTGTACTTGTCAAAAATCATTTGCAAACCTTGCTCCTTGGAGATGAACCCTTAATAAGATTTTCCCCTGTGGGAATGAAAAAAATGTAATTTTTTTTCTAGAGCTTCAAGAGAAAATTTAGCAACAGACAGAAAGCCATTTAAACAAATGGAAAAATCTTTACTTCCACAGATCTTCTTATTGGAGTTACAGCACAGGGTAAATGCTTAAACCCAGTGACGTATGTTTCAAGCCATTATTTCTCCCTTTTGCTCATTGTTCGGAGTCCTATGTGTTAGGAAGTAGAACTGTTACTGACAACAAGTATTTAATCACTTCAGCCTCATTTATTAACCAAGAGTGTTCCTACCTCTGTTTCCCAGAATATTCAAGATTCAAACAAGAGGAAACATTTCCTTTTCTTAAAGTCCCAACTGTCTTTTCAACTAGCTTTTCCCTAAAAGCTTTCTCTTTCTTAGGCCTGAATTCACTGTATTTGTTCTGATTGGTTTCTCCTTGCCTTTTTCTTCTGTCTTCTTTCTTCGTTTCCATTTCTATAGTGCTTTTCTTTTTTTTCCTACTGCAGAGGGTTGGCCCTGGCTGGCTGCCAGGTGCCCACCAAGCTGGTCTATCATTCCTCCTCCTCAACTGGACAGAGGAGGTAATATGACGAAAGGCTTGTGGGTTGAGATAAGGACAGGGAGATCACTCACCAATTACTGTCATGGGCAAAACAGACTTGACTTGGGGAAATTAACTTAATTTATTGCTAATTAGTAGGAGAGTAGGATAATGAGAAATAAGAACAAATCTTAAAACACCTCCCCCCCACCCCTTGCTTCTTCCTGGGTTCAACTTCACTCCCGATTATTCTCTACATCGTCCCCCTGAGCGGCGCAGGGGGATGGGGAATGGGGACTGCAGTCAGTTCATCACACGTTGTCTCTGCTGCTCCTTCCTCCTCAGGGGGAGGACTCCTCACGCTCTTCCCCTGCTCCAGCGTGGCGTCCCTTCCACAGGAGGCAGTCCACGAGCTGCTCCAGCATGGGTCTCTTCCATGGGATGCAGCCCTTCAGGAACAGACTGCTCCAGCGTGGGTCCCCCATGGGGTCACAAGTCCTGCCGGCAAACCTGCTCCAGCCTGGGCTCCTCTCTCCTCAAACCTGCTCCAGCGTGGGCCACAGGTCCTGCCAGGAGCCTGCTCCACTGCGGGCTCTCCACGGGGTCACAGCCTCCTTCGGGCATCCACCTGCTCCGGCGTGGGGTCCTCCACGGGCTGCAGGTGGATATCTGCTCCACCATGGACCTCCATGGGCTGCAGGGGGACAGCCTGCCTCACCATGGTCTTCACCATGGGCTGCAGGGGAATCTCTGCTCTGGTGCCTGGAGCACCTCCTCCCCCTGCTTCTTCACTGACCTTGGTGTCTGCAGAGTCGTTGCTCTCACATATTCTCACTCCTCTCTTCGGCTGCAGTTGAGCAGCGTTTTTTACCCTTTCTTTAATATGTCACTGATGGACTCAGCCTTGGCCAGCGACGGGTCCGTCTTGGAGTCGTCTGGCATTGGCTCTGTAGGACATAGAGAAACCTTCTGGCATCTTCTCACAGAAACCACCCCTTCAGCCCTCCCTGCTAGCAAAACCTTGCCACACAAACCCTACACAAGTACAGATATGTGCATGTCTGATTGATTAGTTTCTGGGGAAGTTCCTTGGACTGTATCTCTGTTCTCACCTCTGATTTTGTTGTAGGACTCTATTTTGGGTATTGCTTCTTCATTTTCCGTTGTTACAGTCACTCACTTCTACACATACTCTGAGTAAATGAAAGCTGTTGTATTCACTGGCCTCAGTAAAATTTAATATGATCTATATAATTATTTACTATTTGTATTGCTTTTCAGTCTAATAACTCAAAGCTTGGGCGTGATATGGTGAGGCACTGGAAAAAAGTTCATGCATCCTAACAGAGACAAGGAACACTTGTGGGAATCAGAAGAGTTATGAAAGATGAAGGACTAGAAGGCAGAGATTAATGACTGAATTTTTAGAAGATTGTAAGTTCTCTCTTTGGGACCTGAACAAAGTGGCAGGGCTATTTAAAACTACTGAGAAAAAACTGCCTTTAAAATAAAGCTTTAAGTGACATACTAGCATCAAGCCAGAAATCCATAGTAAACTAAGGAGCTTAATTCAGATTTTCTGACTCCTAGATAAGTAGCTACCTATAATTTTCCAGGCAGAATTGAAGGATTTTGCAAAACCTGTATTGTCTTCAAGGGGAAAGTTTTAATTCTCAGTGTTTCCATGTCTCTCATATAATACATCACAAATATCCCAGGTATAGTGTATATAAGGGAAGAAAAAGGATCATTCTTGGAAGGCAGCTTGTGCCATACAGTGCAAAATCCCTTGCACTGAGAGCACTGCGATGGTGAACAACTCACATTCATATTAATGGAATATTAACTTTAAAGTTGCTCTCTGCCTCCCTGCCTCCCTCCTGTGGGTCCTGTGGGAAACCACAGTGAGTGTATAGGTAGCATTCTCAACAAAAGCAATATACCAAACTATTTAATCTTACAGCTTTTGCTTACCTCCACTGTGGAATATGGTTTGTTCTGGGTAGTGCAAAATAGCTTCGATGTCAGTCAAAAAGCTGAGAAATTTCTTTTGATGGAGAATAAAATTGATTCAATGGCAAAACACAGTTTTACTTCTCCAGCCCAGAAAACTTCAAAATGTCATATTTTGCTGAGAGAAGAAAAACATGAGAAAGGAGAAAACTGAATAGAAAACAAATATAGGATGTCTTTGTCATGAAGATTAGAAAGAAAAAGAAGAATTGTCTTACAGGGAAAGCAGGAAGAAAAGAAACCTCACCTCCTTTCCCCAAAAGCATCAGACTTTCTGGAAAATAAGAAAGAATTAGCTCAGGAACTGTGAGCCCTTGCTGCTGTCTGGTGAAGTCAACCTGAGACAGAGGGAGAAAAGAGCTGCAGCTCATGCTGGGGGTTTGACGGGGACTTGCTAAGGGTCAGCCCATGTGGTCACTTTTGCAGCAGTTACAGATGTTGTGAGCATGGGCAAAAATGCCTCTGAGTGGTTCAAGTGAGAGTTTATGCATTTATAAGGGTCATCTATGGCATGTGTCCTGGGTCCAAGTCACTGGTCACCTCTAGCTTCTTGGGAATCTGAGTTTCCAGCCCTGGAGTGGGTACAGGCAGGATGGAATTGGGGGAATTAAAATCCCCCTGGTTCTAGCTGCTGTGAATTCCATGCTGTTAGCATATATTGGTGGTTCAAATGCCCTTAAAATCTCTTGGAGCATCTATAGAGTAAACCAATCCCCATATTTCGTGTCGGGCAGGTATCTTCTCCGAGACAAGACAGACAGGGACCACTGTGTATTTTTTGCCTTTATTCATAGTGCAGGATGTGTTGCCCTTTTCCATCAGCATTCACTAATATCACCTAAATATTCCATGGTATTGGATAGTTTACACTGTCTGTGCTTTCAATCTTGTCTGCTCTTTTTGTTGCACATCATAGTCGGTGACTTTTGGTATTAGGTTGTAGGTTCATCGGAGGGGCTGGGGAGTGCTTTGCAAGCAGCAGTACGCAGGGACACAGAAGGTAGATCTGCTGTGGATCCCCCTTGCTTAAGCATCCCTATCAAGGCTGCCAGCGATGGTAAGGTGGGCGGCTTTGGTGATCCTATCCTCCACACCCCGTGGTGCTGTGGGGACAAGCAAAATAATTGTCCCTGACTGAAAAAGGCTAATAGGCAAAATATCAGGTGAGGCATGCCTGCAAACTGGAGATGAGAGGCTCAGAGGAATAACGTAGTCTGCATAGCTAGTGTGCTGAGCAAAGGCAGAACGAAACAGCTTCTGGATAGTTCTTAATAATTTTTTAAAACACCTTTTTCTGGTACGGAGAATATTCTTACTGGCCAATGCTTTCAGTCAAATTTAGACTTTGGTATTGTTCCACAAACCTACCATTAGCTTAAAAAAAAAAGTGTTTCACACCCTTCCATGTTAGGTTAAGAGTTGTGCAATCCCCAAAACAATCTCTCTGCATCTTTGGACTTCAGCCTTTTTCATTCTTCCTCAAATTACCATTGCTGTCAAAATTAATTTTTATCTCATCTAGAGACATCAGACAAACCTGAAGTGTGATTCTCGAGTGATGGCAGTTGGTGTGATTTAGTGAAGTTAGGGTGCTAATTCTAACTCACTTTCCCTAA
This sequence comes from Pelecanoides urinatrix, assembly GCA_013400755.1. Taxonomy (NCBI): domain Eukaryota; kingdom Metazoa; phylum Chordata; class Aves; order Procellariiformes; family Procellariidae; genus Pelecanoides; species Pelecanoides urinatrix. The sequence goes on along the minus strand of VZTQ01011686.1, from coordinate 502,258 downwards.
AATTTTAGCTTTCGTTGTGCAGAATTTTCTTTCTGGTAAAGGCATTCTGCAATGGCCAGCACAGACTTTGGTGTCATTCCAGTCAGTAATAAGAAAAGTTTGAACATCATTATTTCATTAACCTCTGGTATCCTGTATTTTATATCTAAGGGTTTATTGATGCCTTCAAGTTGCAGTCAAGTCTCTTAGAGAATTCACGGTTTCAAATCAAATGGCACTTTACTCATGGCAAAGTGATTATCATAATTTTTTTTTACTGATCTTTGGATATGAAATTTTGCTGCTATTATCATCTTATGTTAGAGTCTAATAAATCTCCTTCTGATAAATTATTCTTATTTTTTCAAATAAATTAATCCACAATAAAAATTAATTTAGCTGTGGCTAAAATTGAAAACAAGGAAACATTAAAGAGGGAATTGAAAAAAAGCAATTATCCATTTAATTGTGCTGGTTTTACAGTTCATCAGTCATGATATGTGCTGCACTCTCTCTTGAAATGTCACAGATCTGACTTCTCCATTATCAGAGATTTTTCTGTTTTGAGATAAATATCTGGAGTGAACAGGAGAGAACTACCAGAGAGGAGCTTGTAGTACTGTCTTTATGGAAGTTTGTACAAATGAGCTGCACCTATGTCCTTCCACTATGATTAGCTGAAATGGTGTGCCAGAGAATCTGCACCATCCCCGGCATCCTCAGGTTGTCCTTGTAGCAGGGACCGAGCTCATTCGGAGAGGACAAACAGAAGTGGAAATGAGACGTAGTTGTGTATTGTGAATTAGGACTTGCAAGAAGTGGTGGGTGCATTCCTACTCCCTCTTTGAGCCCCAAAGAGCTCCTTTTTGTGGGACATTTGACATGGTAGATTTTGCCCAAGGAAGAACCAAGGCTGTAGCTGCCAATCCAGCTTGCACTGGCATCCCAAGATGCTGAAACCCGCTGGTTTCAGCGAGGTGAGACATGCTGGTGTGCAATTAGGTGCCAGTGCACACAGTGCTGACTCCTGTATTCTTCCATCCGCAGTCTGCTTCTGCTATGTGTGTTCTCCACTTTGCTGCTTCCTCTTTGCTCTACCTCCTCATATTCAGGTAATATTCAACTGCCCCTGCAAAAGTTACCGGGAGATGCTCAAATACAAGAAACCTCAAGAGTTTGTAGTAATTTTTTATTGTCTTACATAATATACACATAATTATGCATGATAATATAGATAAGAATTTAATTACACCTTATTAAATTGATTTGCCCTGTAAACATGAACTATAGTATAACGCAAATTAAATAGGAAAAAATATTTTCTTTCCAATATTTTAAAGGGGATTTCAAGGCAAACAGAAATTCAAGCCCACAGAAGTGGGAGCTCTCACAGAGGTGAGAGCAATGCATCTCACTTAGCTTCTCTTATAGGCAGTGCGGGTGCCTATGCTTAAGCTAGTCACCTTGGGCCCTCTTTTTAACTGTGATAAGTAAAGATCTTTTTAATCAGGATTCCTCTTTACTGTTTTAGAGGTCTCTTCATCAGCTATAAAGGGATCCCAAGGTGATCTGCTTAAATACAGGCACCTGCAGTTTCAGGTGACCATCCACTCTAAACTTCTCAAGCCAGATGTAGGCATTACTGACAAAAAAACTGGCTGGAATGATGGGGCTGGCATTTGATTCTCTTGCCTAGCCCAATTTCTTATTATTAGACAATGCCTTTATTTAAGAATTTTTTCAGTCACAAATACAAGGTTTTGAGGCTGTTCCCATTCTCCTTCTCCCTGTCAGAGGACTCCTGTCATCTATCTCATGAGTGGGAGACATGGGCAGATGCATGGACAAAGGTCACAAGAATGGCTTTCTACTGGTATATATGTGTGCCTGCCCCAAAGACAAGTGACATGTGAATGGAAATGCTCCTAATATCATCACTGAGATTTAAATTAGGCTCACTGCCTTGCTGACCTACAGGAGACTAAAAGTGGTAATTATTTATAAATACTGTCTTTAGCCGTGCTGAGTGTATGTATGACTGCCAATAACACATACACAAAATGTACGTATCATTAGGGAAGAGGCAATATGAATGGCTAATTCACTTGACCATTTCTTTCTAGAAATCTGGGTTCAAATATCATCTCTCCACAGATGTGGCAAAGCATGTATGTTACAAAGCACTCCTGTCAGCTAAGCATGGTGACAAATGCAATATATCTGGTATATATTTAAAGAGGAGATTGGGAAGATGATTCAGCAATTAGAAAAATGAATTGTAATGAGACTTAATAGTTCTGTACTGCAGATCCCCAGGGATGCTCTAGCAAAAGTTGAGTGTCAACTCTATACCCGCAGTGAAGAGGGCATCATGGAAAATTGGGCATTAATGTCCCCATTCCATTACAGTTACTGGGCAACTGCAAGTGTTGTGATAAAGGTGAAAAAATGGGTAAGCAAAGAAATTTCATTTTTAATTGCATTCTCTCTAGACAGATACTTACATTTATTTCACTTTCGTTAATAGCACTGCTAAAAATGTGTGTCCTGCAATGTCTCGTCACGTGAGGATGATGAACCTAATACATCCTTTTCTTCTCCAAATTCCCTCCTGCATCGAAATCAACATCAGCATTTTTATTTACATTTCTGTGGCTTTTTTATTTTAAAATCTTGCTCGCTACCTTAATCAATTAGTGAATGTCATTGTACATCAAGGCCACTTTTTAAAAATGAAACTTACAAAATCATTAACCCTTTTAACTTCTTGTTGCAGCTTAAATATTCACATATCTTCATTGCACATTCAGTTAGACGACAATAAGTTTCCCAAAGACAAGCTTAACAATGGCATGTTGCCAAACTAATTGTTTGACCAAGGACAGGTACAAGATGGACAAGCCAAGTAATCATCCTAGAACACACTGGTCCCAAAGAGGGCTCTGTGTTTACAGGGACCTGCATCTTCCAAAGCTAATTTGGAAATGTTTCCTATTGTGTATTTCAGTAGAAAATAAAATGTAGTTTCTAATTTACTTTCCACAAATAAGAGTCTTAGAATGTTAACAAGCACTGTAAATGCCATCTGCTTGGGATGTGCCCTGTATATAGTGATAATACAGGAAACTTCTTGCAGAAAGTTCTAAAATTTTAAACATTAATCCAAAATCAGTGGAGCTCCCTTTGCAGAACTGGTTTGTTTTAGGTTTGTTTTTTTTTTTTTGACTCCCCAGAATGTGTTATTGTGTCAAAGATTTTTTCTAATTAAATAATACCAGAGAGAACACAGAGGTAACAAGAAAATTGGCACACACCCCAATATGAGCAGGAGAATAGGGATTCAATTTACTAACCAGGCCATCACAGTGTTCTGCAAGGGCTTAGGAAGTAACTCATTGTTTCCAAAGAAGTTAGGATTTTTTTGCTGCAAATCTCAGCCATGGAAAATCTGCACAAAAGATCCATCACATTACATTGCTATGCACCTGGAATCCAGATAATTCTTCTACACTAATTTATCTTGATATGCAAGACTGGGCTTGTAGCTTGGTACACAGGGTGATGGGACAAACTTTGTCTCTGTAGCCTTTTTAAATATTCCTGACTCTCCCTATTCTTATAAAACTACATCACTGATAAAGCCAAAAAACTTCTTGCATTCATCTTCCCTCCCTTCCAAGCACTGCAAAGCCCTGATACACTCACCTATCTTTTCTGTGGTGATTTTTCTGTGTTTCTTTTGTCATTCTGGCTTATTCCACATATTTATGGTGTTCTGATTCCAGGTTCAGGTAGCTTTCACTCTGCAGAATACAGATTTTATGTGTACAGTGTAAACATAACCCTTGCTTTCTTCCCATGCCCATTACTTATGTGTAGTAAGCTGTATGATAACCCCAAGCATTTCCAAGCACACTTGGGTACAACTGTACAGAGTGTTATACCCATGTAAGTAGGTGGTACTAATTCTGTAGATCTTACCGTCTAAGTAGAATACAGGAAAGACAAAAAAAAAAAAAAGTGGAGTGAAGAGATGAAGCGACAGGTCATACAGTGGCAATGGTACCAGCATGGGAAGCTGTTGCCAGAAGCTGTGGTTCCTGCTCTGCTCTACTGGCTGTGGCTGGCTCCTCCTGCTTTAATTCCTTGAATATCACAGATGTTCATCTCTTATCTCTAGTTGTGTCACTGCAATAGAATACGCCTTGGAGTGAAGTGTCCTTGCACAGAGGGTTCAGTCGGTGGTGGTGGATGGACAGTTGTACGTGGACCTGAAAAGACCACGCATGATATCCACGAAGCACTTTTTTCTGAGAGGGATTTAGCACAGGCTCTAAATAGTCAGGACAAAAGGAATCTGTAGTTATTTTAAGAGATAAATAGTTCTGAAGTGTGCAAATTCAGCACTGAACAGCCACAGCAATGCTTTGTGTGTCACAAAGGCATTGCCCTAATTGCATAATTAAATGTTTATTTTGGTGTGAAAAGGGAGCAATTTCTATGATATTTGAGAAAACAACTCAACCCATGGGCAAAAAGAGGTCACTGCTTAGTTTATGAAAGGGGGAAAGGAGTTGGAAGTTGGATAACAAATGGGTATGACTGGGAAATGTTTCACTTTTTCCAGGAAAGCTTTAGCTTCAAACACACGAGAAGATTAATCTTTACTGTCAGGTTTTTTTGAAATGTTTTAACTTTTCATTAAAGGGAAGAAATATTTTGTCAGAATAGCAATTCCATTTCTGAAGGCATTTTCTGTTGGGAAGACTGATAAATTTTTGACTGGCTTCATAACAGTTACTGTGTTCTTTAATGAAATGAAGCCTCTGGTGAACACAAAGGAAATGTTTTCTGCAAAAAAAACCCCCAAACTTGTAAATAAAAAAAGAAAGTTCAGTTCAAGGTGATTTTGTGAACCTCTCCTATTTTCACAGATGTGGAGGAATAGCTGTGAGAAGCAAAAAATTACTTGACACACAAGCAGACTGCAAGCATTTATGTTTATTGGTGAATTACATGAATCCTCTCAGTCAGCAAACACCCTTGCCCATTGCAGGAGGGAAAACCTGAGATTTGGAATGATTCAGAGCATGATCGTGATAGCCTCATGCATTCTAAGAATCCTGTTGAAAACAAGAGGAATACCAAGAATGGGACCACCTGCAGGTGTCTTGTTTAAAGTAGCAAGGAACAACCCTAATGACTTCTGACTTTTCTGCCTTGAGATCCCATGTTCTGCTTCCTGTATACTCCTGTGAAGCCTGAGCAAGATTTTTATAAAAACAATTCAGGGCAGGACAGCACTTTATAATTTAGTAATGTACTTACCATATAAAAGCCAAAGTGATGAGAGTATTCTCTAGGTTTGGCCTGAAAAGTCCCTTTTCAAAAGAAAAAAAAAAAAAGCCCCCAAAATAAATTAAAAGAACGTAAAGCAAAAGCAATAAGGTACTCTAGGGAAAATTTTATAGGTCCATTACTATACATACTTCAAGGCCTTAAAGGGAATAAGGCCTTGTTGATGTGCATAGAATAGCTACAGAAAATATGCCCACTTGTGCTTTATTGCGTAATTAAATGCCGTATAAATTACTGAGGTACCATGGTGGCACACAAGAGAATATAAAAAAAGGAAACCATCAGTACAAACCAGCTGTCTCCTTCTACAGATTAGCTGATGTTTTCATGACCTAAAAGGAAGCTAAATGATGTATGAATGAGAGAAAGAGCAGACAGCCAAAAGCAATACAATTAGTATTTTGTTGCTGTGTTTTTTAAAGCATAAAGTTGTCATGAATAGTGCTGCGTGGGGGGAAAAGCTTATTTTTGAAACTCATTCTCAATGAGAGGATATTTTACAGTTGAAGATGGTATTTTTCAGTTGAGGTTCTACAAACAGTAATAAAGATCAATGGGATCCACCTATTTAAGCCTTTAACGAGTGTTATCAACTCAGTTTAAATGAGTGTAAAAGCATTATGTTAATTTAGGATTTGGAAGAGATCTAGCTGTTTATAGTGGATTAAGAACCACGCAGTGGTTACAATGACCAGTCCAAAATGACTCAGAGAGTCAGAACTGATCTGCCCAAGAAAAATAGAGACGCTTCCTTTAAGTCATTAAAACAAACAAAAAAATCCTTCTGGTATATAGATCTATGACTGTCTTATCCACAGAAGCTGAAAATTGTGGTCAAACAATCATTGGTTTCCACAACTCCATTGTTATAATTGAAAGGATCTTGATTTATTATGCTGATGTTGAATACAAATTCTGAGCTTTCCAGCAGTGAGACCTGCACCCACTTCGAGTTCTTATCGGCAAGTCAAATCTGAAACAGTGCATGCCAAGAGGCAATTCAGCGCAGCGGCCACCTCTATGCCAGCTCAGATGCTTGACTTCAAGTTGCATGTTAGACCTCGCTGGATCCAAAACCTGGAGTTCTCTTCCTTAGAAAACCTCAGCCTAAGAAAAGTCTCACCTGAATTTGGTTTTTTTCTGTCCTTCTGCTGGAAATTATTTGACTTCTGAGAAATACAGGGATGGGCAAGAAACAGTAATTAGTTATGGGCATTTGCACTCAGATAACTGTCATCATAAAGGATTTGCTAACACACATCTTGCTGCCTTCCACAGCATACAGTCAGAATTGTCCATTTGTTATCCACAGACTCTGACATTAATAGTCAAGAGACTCAGATCACAATATGATTTTTTTTGCCCTAAGTTTGTCATAGGAAAACTTAAATTTTGATATCATTTTTTCATAAGGAAATAAAAATGAAACATTTCTTTTCAGATTGCTTTTAGCCAAAATGTCCTTCTAATTGCTAAATACATCAATAAAGTGAATGTTTCTGAAGCATTGACTTTTGAATCAGTTACAAACAATGGAGTTTGTAGTGCATTTCCTTTTGGGATCACTGTTACCAGGAATCTGTTTTGTTTACTTCTGGGTACAGGTCTCTGGAGACTCATAGATAATGTGTTGATTTTTGTCTGACTAGCTATGGGATTTATCAGGGACACTGGGATATTTTGAAAGTAGCCCAGGGAATATGGTCAGGGGAGGCAGTGAAGACAGATGAACAGCTTATACAAGGCGATAGCTGAAACAAAAAGGTTTTTAAAGTCGGAAAGAATTCTAATAATGATTTACATGTGTCCTATGAAACAAACAGTATGTGTCACTATCGTGAATTTCAAAATGTGTTATTTTGATGATGCACATCAAAATAAAAAGCCAACATTTCCAAGTTCATTCAGTGAAAAAAGAAGGAGAGCGGATAGCTTTGTCTTGTTTTTTATAAAGCCAAATGTGGAAATTACAGGATTTCCCTAAACAGTTCAGATCTTTGTTTTACTCATCTCTGTGACAGATGCTGACCGTACACATTGCAGGGGACAGATCTACCCCTGGACTAACGAACACCTTTGAATACTTACTGTGCTTGCTGTGGCCATCTGTCAGTGATACCCAAAATATTCTTTCTGTTCAGACATTTTTTTAAAAATCTCATCCTTTTCTGTAAAGAAAGACCCATCTCCTGCCTTTGCTCTCTCACTGTATTTCAAAATGGGTGAAGTATATGATACAATAAAAACCAGAGGGTCTTTCTAGATGACAGATTCTGTATGACTGCACATGTTTACAAGTAGTGGTGGGATTCTATTAAAAATTGTCAAGTTGCTGACATAATATTAGGTTTGGAACAGCAATGGTTAATTCAGTGGGCTATGCTTTGTTTTCCATCACTGCTTATTGAGGCACACTTTTTTGGGGGGGAGGGCGGGGGGGGGGGGGGCAAATAAAAATNACAATAAAATATTTCCTTCACTTTTAGTCAGTTTTTACTTTTCACTTTTTTTATTCAGAACAGTTGATAAAGTCCCAGTCCCCCAGCCCAGATTTTGAAATGAGCTCCCTTGGAATCAAATATGGTTGGGATCATTGCCTTTCCTGAGGAGACTGGGGAAGAGGAGATTTGGTAATAACACACAGAGATTTTTCTTCATTTGGAGCTCATATCATGGGACATTTGAACAAACCGGTGACCACTTTTTTCAGGGGTTCCTGCACTTTGCTTGTGCTTGTGCATAAAGACAGTAATATCCAATTCCCTGTTATAATAATTAGAAAAGCATTATGACAGAAGTAACTGTGTTTGCAAGGTTATCAAATTGTAAAGCTGATGACATTTCTGCTCACCCTCCTTTATTTTTATCACAAAATCATATTTGAGTCAATTGTTTGCTCTCAAAGGCAAAATAATTGTAAGAACTTAATTTTGGGGGCAGAGAGGAAAAATTAAAATAAAAAGTTAAACAAAAGCATCAGCATTTATTTATTGTAATTCTCTATCCCCCCCCCCCCTTTTTTTTTTTTTTTACAGTCTGTGATTTGGGAGAAAAGGGGGCTGATTCGTGTTCTTCGGGTGGTTGGCAATATGATCACCGCAGAGTGCCAGATGTTTAAAGCCCAAGCACAAGAGGAAAAGAGCAAGTAATTCAGCCGTGTGTTTCTTTTTGCTCTCAATGCTCCGCATCCCCCAGGATTGCAGCAGTGCTGAGCAGCCATGAATCGGTGGCTCGTTCAACCGGAGCACAAAGAAGATAAGCAGGGGTGAAACTGAGACAATAGTGGCTTTTCCACATGTATGTCACGAGGAAAATGAATTATCCACAGTTTGCGATATTTTCAAGGATGGTAGGGGTGCAAAGGCACCAAGGTCGCAGGTGTGAAAGGGCAGGCGGTGCAGGTAACGTCCTGACTGGAGTTTGATCTCGCCCGTGCAGGGCTGAAAGAGGGCAGAGCCTCAGCTGTGGGGTTTGGGAGGCTGCAGGCAGCAAGCCTGGCTCTCTGGCAGCATGACTAAGATGAACTTTCAGCAACACCCATGACGGCTCTGAGGCATTAGAGGGTAAAATAAGTGACCTGTTGATTAAGGAGAGCTGAGGGATTGTATAGCATCAGCTCATGCATGACCTCCTGGATGAAATGGGTGGCCTTTCCCTTAGGTGAGTTCATAGTAAATATTTTGGTAGTATTTTAAATATTTCTTACTCCTCTGGAAGCCTGTAATAGCCGTGAATAGTAAAAGCATCCCTTGGAGATTATAAAAACCATTTGAGGGCTGTTTCTTGCAGCCCTCTGTGCACAATTTTCCCTGAATTTGCAAAAGAGGGTTGCTGTTAATTGATTCACTAATAGTTTGATAATGAAGCCGTCTGTTGTGTCTGGGTATTGTTTCAGTATTTGACAATGCAGAATTAATTCCCACCACCATATTCTCGGGAAAAACTGTGACAAAAAACTGCCTCTTCCCTCTCCTGTGACTTTCACCTCCCCACGTGGCAGGTGGTGATGAGATTTTTTTTTTGCATTCAAGGTAGGATGCTAATTTGATTGGTCTCATATTCATCCACATTTTAGTTAGCATTTTGGTAAAAATAATATCAGCTTTCCATCACCATTGACTTTGCTGCAGTATCTTTGTGCTGTCATTTTTACAGTGTACTACATGTGGCAAAAGTTTTCAAATTCAGTGAAAGTCCTGCATGAAGAAGTAAGCAGGTATTTCTTAGTTTCCAGCCCAATGAAGGAAGAACTTTTCTTCAATCTGTATTATGGAGAATTTTTTTGGTGTTTTTACCTTCAAGTTAGTTACTTTACATAGAGCTTTCAAAGGAGAAGGCAGAGGGGTTGAATCTTTGTCAATTTTCAAAATATCTTCAGTTAGACTAGGAACTTTTGGAAGGAGGCACATATTTTTTTCTATGCTGTTTACACAATGTAGTCCAATGTGGAAAACATGCCCTGGCCAGGGTAACTCCAATCTCTGTTCAAGCTCCTTATTATTGTAGTAGAGATACAGACCCAGTCAATGTCAGAATCGCACTGACCATTCCTGTGGATGCACGCACCCATGACCCTTCTGCGGTGGTAACATAAAGTTTCTTTTTTCATGTGCTTAGTGTTTTGTAACTTTTTCTTATGAAAAAAAAAAACCCCACCAAAACAAAACACAAAAACAAACCCACAACAAAATACAGGCGCAATGATAATTTCAGAATTGACATCATTTTGAAATCACATCTATCCAGTACGTCAATAATACTACAACAATTTAATCATTTCAAATGGGACCACTTAAAGTATCACTGTATTGCAGCAGGAAAAAAATGAATGTTTTCTAAGAATAAATATTAGCTGAGGCTTACGTACAATTATGACATGGGAAACATACCTTACCACTTTACATTTCCTATCAAATTTAATTTGTGTTTGATTAATAGATAACTCAGGTATAACCACTTTAGTAACATGCTGTTCCCTCTGTCATGTGGCAAATAATGTTCAGCAATAAGACATTTGAATGATGTTATAGTAAATTAAATTCCTGTATTGCCATTTATACTAAGTAACCATAACATGTTACTGATTTACATTCTGCAGGGTTCAGATACATCTTAATGTTAGCAAATATGATTTTGTCCTCTGCATCAGTCCCTCAGGGAATTTTTTCTTACATCTTAAGAAAAATCAAGCTGATCTAAGGTTAAGAGCTTGTGTGGACCAAAAAGCAGAACACTGATTTCAGAGGACCTAAGTTCTGCTTCTGTAGGATCTAAATGACTTCCCCTCCCCATGTGTAAAAGGGAAGCAAAGATATGGATTTATTCTGTAAAACACTTCCAGATTCATGGAACAGCTGTTGATAGGCTGCTGTGGCAAAAGCCTTTTCAAACAAAATGCTCCTGAATCGCTCTTAGGCCAAGAGAAGGAATTCCAGAGCCCCAGGGGCAGAGGTGCATCCTCTCTAAAACTGCATCACCTGAATGGCATAAAAAAATACTGGGACAGGATAGGATGGGATGGGTGAAGTCAGGTGGGCACAAAGCCTTATCCCCTGTATGCTAAAAAAACTTAAAGGCAAAAACACAAATCTGCTTTTCAGTGGCTTCATTCTTAGTACAAAGAGCAGAGCAGTTGGATGAAATCTCTTTAAGGCATCTCTCTGGTGACAAAAGAGAAGGTGTTTTTGGCACTGGCTGCTGCCAACACATCAGTCTTTTGGGTGTAAATGGCATACCTTTGCGCTCTGCAGTCATACATCGCAGTCACGACAGCAGCACTACAATCTGGCCACACTCTTCGAAACACAGGGCTTGCTGAAAAGGGGTTGTGTAAAAGTAGTAGCAGATTTCTGCCCACTCTGTGCTCAGGGACCATTTTGCTGCTGATGAGGCAGGGCAGGGGGACAGAGGAGGTGTGGGGAGCAAAGGGAAGAGTAAATTTACAGTTTCTCCCTGCAGAACCCGGGGAGGAAGACGGTTGCATCCCTTCCCCTGCGTGACCAGCCGACTCATCGACTTGTGCCCATCACTCAGGGACCTGCCACGGCTGAGTGTGGAGTTGTGCTGCGGTTGGGGAGGGTATGGGGATAGTGGTGTTGCTCAAGGATCATTGCAAACAGGAATACTCATAAGGGGAAGAATATATCTTCATAGCTGGTCTCCAGCAAAGTCCACTGGCCTATACAGAGTAAGCCTATATACATAATACGCTGTTGAGAGATGGAGAATTTAGGAGTCTTGATGTCATTATTTGTGTTGGGTTCCCCAGGCAGTCGCTCCTGACCACCAGATGCATTTAGCCCCTTGCCTGCCCAGTGGCCACATCCCCACTTGTTGCCAGGGTAGAATCTCGGGAAAAGCCTGCTGTTGTCAGAATAACTCACCTTTGGGAGACCCCAAAAACTGGGAGACCCCAAAACCCAGGAGACATAGTGGTAGGGCTAGATGAATTGCCTTGGTGGGCTCAGCTGGTTTCCAGGGTGTAGGGGGATGCTCTTTTAAAGCATACATATAGGGGAGCAGAGTTCAGGGTGCAAAAGTGAGTAATCGCATGATGATATGACCAATTTTCTTTATTTTTCTCCAGGGCCCTGGATAATTCACTATGAAGTTGAATTGGGGTCAGATGAAGACCCTGCACTAACCCTGACCCCCAGATTTCTTGAGCAGTATTTGGGGTGCTCAGAACCAGCCAAGTGCTGGAGAGCCATAGGAAATCTAATAACCAACTTGGATATCCAGAAACAAAATATATTTGTAAAAACATATGACTTAGACAAATAATGATTTTTTGTCCTGTTCCTGAAAATCCAACATGCACCCTAGGGGATGCTTTATATGCCCAATCCCTGTGATTTGCCAATAAAGAAGTTATTAAGAAGGGAATGTTAGCTGAAAGTTGTTTTGTTTTTTTTTTTCTTTTCAGAAAATCTAATCACAGACTGAGGACAAACCTTTGAAATGTTACTGAAGGAAGAAATGATTGCAAGTATTAAGCTGTTGGAAACTTGGAAATAAATGTCTTGGCCTGTCTGTGGCATTCGTCTGCAATGGGATCCAGGTGGCTGTAGCCTCAGCTGGAACTGGGACTCTACAGAGCCATGAAGCTTCAACATGATATTATGTTTTAGGACAATCCCTGCCATCACGTGAAAGGCTGCAGCCTTCTTCACTCCGGAATAAGCCAGCCCCTCGGGATAAGTCTGTACTAATATTTAAGAAAGTCTGCATTGAAAATACAATTTTAATTTTGATCACTGTCCTGCCCCAGATATAAACACCATTAAAACTCTAATTTCCTGAGATGTGGCTACTTTTATAGTTAAAATAATCAGGAAAAGAGCATTGGAACAGATGCATATGTATAATAAGGAGGAATAAATAAGAGTAGAAAAAAACCGCTGCTGCTGTACTGCTGTCAGGACATAGCTATGGGAATTTCACAGGTAGTTATTATTACATTTTACATTCTGTTGGAATGAGATAGTTTTGAAATGCTAATAATGCTTAGATAGTAAAACTGAGTAGGGTTCCAGCATTGATAAAGCAGGTAGTAATCTTCCCTTTGTTCTGATGCATTTGCAAAGGTTTATCTACCCTCCCAGAACAAATCACTGGAAATAACACTGTATTTGACATCGGTTCATTTTCAGTGTGGCCACCACTCCATAGAGTGCAGCTGGGGGAGCAAAGGATGAGGAAGGGATAGGGGGTGTGTAGGACATTGGGAGTTTCAGAAGAAGCCTTATAGATAAAATAAGAATTTATTGTTCATATGCTTGAAATCTTAATAGTCTAATCTAAGAATCAATAATAGTCCAGATCTAATTATTACATAAATATTCTTTCAATGCAGAAAAAGATTCAATAATAATATAAAAATTATAGTAATACAGTCAAAATTATTATTTTCACCCTGCTTAGTTTCTATACCTTTTCTGCCTCACCCTTCCCCTGCTCCTCTGGGTCGTAATGTTGATGGTTTCATTTTTGTGGTGGTGGCGAAGGAAGGGGGCTACGGCCACTTGTCAGCATCTGGAATCATTTGCTGGGAAGAGTAGGGTGTTCATGATGGTGGTTTCCTTTCCCTCATTTCAGGATCCATGTGGGGTCATGTTTATGCATTTGCTAACACATTTTTACACCTTACTCTTTCTTCATTGCTCTGCAACTCCACATTACATCCAAATTGATTATATGTGGTGCATTTTACATGTGTTAGAAACACTTGTTTTTTGTTCTCTTTGTTACCCCTAAAGCCAGTTTTGTCTAGCTCCAGCTTGTCCAGCTTATGCAGCTTGTGCAGGTCGAGGAAAGCTCAGATGGAGCAAGCCTGACCAGTCTTCTCCTGAGGCCTTAAAACATCAGTACAGAGCCTGTGGCTTTTTAGTGGCAGTGGTAATAGTATATTACAGGGTTCCATGATAACAACCTGGCCATTTTCTGCAGTCCATTCTCCTCATGCAACATCCAATCGCTGAATTTGAGATGTCTGAAGGTACATCCTGCCTACGCTTTTAGTATCCACTTATGGGCTTGTAACAAATTTTCTATATTAAAAAAACCTTAATATTAGATATAATTCCAGAGAAGAAATTACATTTTTTCAGAGATAATTTGACTTAGACCTGCTTTTCTCTTTGTTCTTTAAATCTCCCAAATTAACTGTGTCCTCGATCTGTTAAGTGGTGGGTTAAAGGACCAACTGGGTAAAAAGAAAGTAAGTTAATTCATTAGGTTTTTCTCATATTGCAAACTCTATGAAAAAGGACTGTTTCTTCTTAAATGTCTGTAAGACATAAGCACATGAAGGTGCTCATGTAGTTGGAATCTCATCCAAATTACTTGGCAAGGGACCACTAATAAATCATATTAGACAGGTAAACCCACTGTTCCTGTCATTTTTAATTAAATTAGTTTTCAACAATCCTATTGCTATCTGCTGAAGACATTCCAAGGTGTTCAGTAGTGGCTCAGTCCATCTCAAACAGCCACCAAAAGAAGAGGGAAGACAAAATGCAGATGAAGGGGAGCACAGTTCACAAAGGGCCTGAGAATATTTAGTGCTTTTTATGTGATTGTCCCTGGTGAATATAACTTTGCTTATCATAGAATCATTTTCATAGAATAATTTATGTTGGAAAAGAGCATTAAGATCATCAAGTCCAACCATAAAATTAAGCTGAATTGAGACATCTACAGCTGAGCTAGTCATTCATTGCTCTCTTTATGGTTAATGGAGAGAGAAAGGGTTGGCTTTTTTAGGGTGTCGTTCACCTCATTCAACACAGATGCTGTGGGACGTCACAGTGCGATCTCTGATGTGAAAGAAAATGAACATACGCTTCAGGATAGGGGATTTGGTTCAAGTAACAGAAGCGTTTCACAAAACACAGTCCTCGCTCTGTTTGCACAGGTTTCAAAACTCCCAATAAATTCATCAGGATCAGAGGAAGAGCTTTGGTTTTTGTTGCTGTTGTCACTGTGGTGATTGTGTTTCAAAGAAAACTATTAGAAAGCCCCGAATCTGAAAGCCACCCAGCACTCACGTTGCTGGTTGGTGATGGGCGTTGCAGTGGAGCACTGCAGCACTTTTTTTTCCGGTGGTCATCTTGCCTTTGAAGTTGAGTATTTTTATATTTGCAACCTTCCAACCCTCAGCCTGCTCATCTCCTCGTAGAAGGGGTAGAAGTCTGTTCTTTCAGCAGGATTGCACCTTCTGCTCTCCAGAGGGCATTTTGGGGTGATAAAATCATTTAAGTCCAGCTGCCAAGTCTTTATCTCCAACCATAGCAACAAGCTGACACTTGTTTTTTTGCCACATTCCAGTTGGATTTAAATGGAGAGGAAAGAGGCTTATGGAAGCCAGCCTCGCCTGTCCTCATTTGCACCCACCTACCACACACGCAGGCTCCTGATCCATGAGATGGGCTGAGCCTCACAGCCCCTCGTGTTCAATGTGCTCCAATTAGATAAGCAAAGCCTAAAGGTCCAGTCACATGCAAGTTGCAAGGGCTGTACAAAAAGTCAGTGGCAAAGGTATTCAAATGTCAACCTTAGTTAACAATGCCACATTTAATCCTCTGGAAAATGCTGCTGAATTAAAGCAGTATGATGGGTGCCACAGTCGAAGGGTTTTAGCTAAGCAATAAGGAGCAAATGCAGTCTTTTTCTCCTAGCTTTTTTTTAATGATTTTGGGTGGGGGAATTGTGGGAGAAAGGAGAGGAAGGATTTAGGCTTGTGATGAGTTCAGTTTTTCAGGTAAACGTGTATAAGGGTTTAGTCTTTGGGATGAATATCCTACAGGCTGCAGGAGTTTTCAATTCTAGTAGCTAAATGTTGAAATTCACACCTCTGTGTGCTTTCGTGGACATTTATTGTAGTACTTCAAACATCTTTTCTGTATATATCTCTAGTTCAAGATCAAATATAAGATAGAAAAAAGTCTAGAAGTATTTCATGTTTAATAACTCGGTAGCTCAGTACTGCCAACTTAACCTAAATAACTTTGTATCCTAACTTTACTCAAGAATGTTTTCTTAAAGAGGATTTAGAAAAAGACATAGGGTTTTCCACAAGCTGAATGGATCCAATAAAGTGTCTTGTGGTAGTGACATTTTCCCTCCAAAATGTCTTTCTCTTGTACACTGGTGCAAGTGAAGTGCTATGAAACTGTGCCCTGACCCTGAGGAAGTCTGTAACCTCCCTCTCTACAAATGTCTGTGACTTTTTCTTCTTAGGACTGTTTCTGGCTGAAAGGCAATAGCAGTATCTATCCCACCAACAACATTAGTGAGTTAATGTTCTTTAAGCTTCAAGCCATGGAGGTAAGCACATGAATGAAGTTCCCTTGCAGACAGAAGTTGTTGGAAGAGACAAGACGTAGCTAGTGGCTAAGAGTCATGAAAGAGGTACTGTATGCAACAGCCTACGTCCTGAGAGCAAGCATCTCCCAGTGCTTGCGCATCCTGGAGAACCCCAGCATGGAGGGATTCCAGCATGCACAGCTAGCGCTTGGTTAACTGTTTCAGGACTTTATAAAAAAATTCACTCAGTCCACAGTCAGGAGCAAACTTCCAGTGTCAAGGGTTCAACAGGCATTCTTCTGCTTATATCCCTCTGTTTCCTAAATCCCTCAGGGCTGTAGTTCAGCAACTCTATCAACTAGGCTAGACATTAAAAATGAGAGCAGGGAGTCTGCTTCTCCTGCAGTCTCAGCTGGGACCAAGGAGGAAAAGAAAGATGGAAAACAAAGGGAAAGAAAGACTGGGACAAAAATGAGGGTGGAGGAAAGTAGGATGAAAGCCTGCCAAGCAGAATATATGGAGATGGAGCAGGGAAGGGAAGAAGCTAGCTTAGATCTGATAATGTAAATGTTTAGATCAGAAGACCTATCTGGGCACGGAAAGAGACACTTTATCTTACAGTCCTTGGTCTCATCTACTACACAACTTTGAAGTCCTACAAGCAACAGCCTCCCACCACACAGCTTGTTTCCATCCCCAGAGCAGAGCTCCCTGAGACTGGTTGAAGACTTAGTGTAAGGTACATAAGAACTAACCTTGCATGGACAACCTTTGGTTTTAACTCTTCCTTAACTTTTGATCACTTGATTTCGAAACTGAATCACGGTCCTTTGATCCAACGTTGTGCTTCCAATATAACAAGCACAGAACACATTAAACCGTACGTTTTGACAGAGGTAGTGTCAAATGAGTTCTTTTTCCCTCAATTATTTTTTTCATTGTGAAGTCTTCATATTTAAGTTTCTTCAGACACTTAAGGAGCTAATTGATGCAAGCAAACAAGGTAAGTTTAGTGCCATTAGCATGTCTTAGTGCTACTGACATAAGAGTTATTTTGTTCTAATTAATTACTACATTTGCATCTCATTTAAGAAAGCTATCAGAATGTGTTCCACTTCATAGCATCAGGTAACAAGTTTGTGTTTTAAGGTTATTATGGTTGGGTAATTCAAAAAGATGGGAGGGAACATGAATAAAGAGGGTGGATAAAACCACTGACACACAAAACCAGAACTTTATTGGTATGCCAGTACTGAAAGAAACTGAACAGTAGTCTTGTTTTTGTCTACAGTGAAGAAAAATATCAGGCCTGATTGTGCCGTCTTTACTAGCTTGGTACTCTGTGGATGATCCCAGTAAAATGTTAAGGGTTTAATGCAAGTTTCAGGAGGAAATGTATTTCTGGAATGAGGTAAAGAAGGACTATAATGGGTAAAAGGGCAAAAATTCATAGGATTGGTTACTTCAGATGCTCTGAGAATAATAAATTTATTCTTTAATTAATAGTATAGAGTAATTCCAATGTACAGAGCTAATCTGTTAGTCAAGCAGGATAAAATCTAACGATACTCAGTAAGAGACTCAGGTGATGATTGGGAGCTCTCATCACAGCGAATCCTATTGCTTTCTTTGAACTGTCCCACTGAACACTGACAAACGTCTCTGACAGGACGAACTGTTAGAATCAGGGAATGTTATATATAGTAGGATTGTGTGACCAGATATTTTTGCCATGTGCTAAATATGAAAGCCCATATGTTTTTACACATTAGACAGTGACTATGCTGGAGTTTTGATAGCAATATCCTGTTGTACATTTAAATGCTTTCAAGTCATGGTAATGATCCAGTGTGCTAACAATGAGGTGGAAAGCACTGTGCCATTTCAGCTGTCTATGTCCTTGCAACCAGCCAATTAATCACAGCAGGGAACCACAATGTGCCCCGCAGAAATCATCAGGAGGCATTAAGAGTAATTGTGAATACCCTGTTATTTCAATTAGCATGCTTAATTCTGCCTGGACAGCGTGGTGGGATAGCATCAACCACGGCATTTGCAAAGATGTGTTTTAGACTAGACTGCATGAACAAAATGCTAGATTGAATGGAATTGCCTACTATCTGGATAATTATAGTAGCACTGATTATGGCATTCAGTGAAACAAGACTATATTTGGGTCACACTTCAGCTCAGGCAGGGTGTCTCTTTAGGGAACACAGAAGTAACAGCCATTGCAGCCAAGTGTGCTTCTCCATCCTGCTTGCTGATACAATCCCTACAAGTGATTTTATTGGAGCCACTGGAACACCTTCTGCTGGTGTAAATGGTGAAGGATTAATCCATGGAAGGAAATGAGGCTATGGTCTTGCCTCTTTTCCAAACTTTTGGGAAGCTAGCACCCAAAGCCCATGCTTTGTTTTGGGGCACAGAAGAATACTGCCCAGTTTCAGGGCTTTGGCTTGTATGTAGGTAGTCGAAGTCTGGTTCTTGATTATTTTTGAATGTTAATTGTTCCTTGATGGTAAGCTATTAGGGAATTTTTTATAAACAACCAAATGGCCTGACTCATTTCCACAGAATCAGTGGGTGTCCTTGCATTTGACCATGGTGGACTTTTACCATATAACTGGAAAATTAAGCATGAAAAGGGTTAGCAGTTTAAACTTAGAAAAAGTAGTCAAATATATTTTTTCCTCACTAATGGGATTTAGCAGTTAGGCATGAAAGTAATCAAGATTTTGTATCTTTCATTTATAGTATTATAGTATACACAACAGCCTTTTAGCTGAAAAAATATCAATGCAAATGTTAGGTATTAACATTTCCCTAAAGAGTTATTTTCTCTCCTTGCAGTTTTCTTCCACCTGCCTTCCACCTTTTTTTCCTAATGGATAGAAGAGGAAATACAAAATCATTCCTTAAAATGGCTTTTTTCTTCAGAAAATTGTTTGGTTTCTGTTTGGTAATACATATGTAGTGAACAGCCCCCTCCTGCTAGTAATAGATGGCTCAGAGCTTTTGCCTCTAAAGGCTAGTGACTGAACTCAGTGTTCAGCAGGTATTCTAGTACCAAGAAAGTAGGAAGATTTTCAGAAAGGTTGGGAATTTGGGGTGCTGAACTCCCTTGAAAATATGACTTCAGTCAGATATAAAAGCATTTATGGCCTCGATGGAAGCTGAGCTTTTTTTTTGTGCTCTTTCCAATTGCTAGAATTGAACCCTTGAAAAATCATTTTCTAAATTACCTCTTTTAAAGGCTGCCCAAACCAACAGGAATTTTGTCTCTGTTATTGATTTATTTAAAATGAACGTAATGCGTCCAACTCTGGTGTTCAAAGGTAGTCATTAATTAGCTAATGTTTTAACATAAAATAAGCAGTGGATTGAAGAGGATAGAAGTACATTTAGCTGCTAATGATCACCGAGATTAGGATATGGTACACCATGGGAGGCTTCCAGTCTGCCTCCTGCTCAAAAGCCTGTCCTTGGCGTGGAGGAAACAGGAATAGATTCCCTCCAAAACACTGTCCCTCTGAAGGGAAGACACAGTCTGCTGTGAACAAGCAGTACATCAGTTCTGTTATTTTTTCTTATCTGGGCTAACATTCTTGATTACTGACCAAACCATTATACCACCTATTTCTTCAGACTTCCTCAAAAGGAAGAAATTCCAAGCTGAATGAAATGTTGTGACTTTGATACTACAGGCTCAAGTCTCGTGGGTACAGGTCAGGTTGTTTCTCAGGATGAGGATGACAAACCTCCTTATGTTGCTCTTCTGGTAAGAGACATTAAGTGCTTGTCACGGGTTGACCTTGGCTGGCTGCCAGGTGCCCTCCAAGCTGCTCTATCGCTCCCCTTCCTCAAAAAGACAGGCGGAGAAAATACAACGGAAAAGCTCATGAGTCGAGATAAGGGCACAGAGATCACTTGCCAATTACCGTCATGGGCAAAACAGACTTGACTTGGGGAAGTTAATTTAATTTACTGCCAGTTAACCACAGAGAAGGATAATGAAAAATAAGAATGAATCTTAAAACACCTTCCCCTCACTCCTCCCTTCTTCCTGGGCTGAACTTCACTCCTGATTTCTCTACCTCCTCCCCCCGAGCAGCGCAGGAGGACGGGGAGTGGGAGCTGAGGTCAGTTCATCACACATTGTCTCTGCTGCTCCTTCCTCCTCATGCTCTTCTGCTCCAGCATGGGGTCTCTCCCATGGGAGACAGTCCTCCATGAACTTCTCCAGCATGGTCCCTTCCCACAGGGTGCAGTTCTTCACAAGATGTTCCACCATGGGTTCTTTTGACTGGGTGCAGTCCTTCAGGAACAGACTGCTCCAGCGTGGGTCCCCCATGGGGTCACAAGTCCTGCCAGCAAACCTGCTCCAGCCTGGGCTCCTCTTCATGGGGTCACAGGTCCTGCCAGGAGCCTGCTCTAGCATCGGTGTCTTGGAAACTGGCTCCGTCCACATAGAAGCAGCTTCTGGCATCTTCTCACCCCTGCATCCCGGCCCCATTACAAAATCCTTGCCACATAAACCCAATACACTACTATTTGAGCTCTCTTCCCAGCTTGGAGATGTCCAGTGTGCCCCAGCTGCTGCTACAGAAACCACCAATGAGCTGATGGTTGAATCTTCACGTATGAGCCATTTGGTCTCTTAAGCTCCTACCTTATGAAGGTTTGCAAACAACTTTGTGTTGGGTTGTATGTTTGGTTTAACCTTTGCTATTTATATGATAGAATTAAACCCAAATATACTTCAACAGATTTATTGAGTCCTGTCCAAGTAAATGCAAATTCAGTCTTTGGGAAGGGGTAGTCCTTTTTCAGAAAATTCATTGTTCAAATTACATTATCTCTTTTAGAAAAACCTTTTAACATGCACTCTTTCCTGTGATCAGTTCTACAACTCCAAGACCCCAGTAAAGCAGCCAGAAGTTTTCTTGAGCTCTGGTGATAGTTTCTTCCATAAGCATGCTTTACAGAGTAAGCACCTGAAAAAAGTAAGAAGTGGTTTAAAGGGGGAATAACTTGAATTTATTTTTGACATTTTAAAAGCTACCTCAGTGAAATCTATCCATCCACTTACTCCAGAGTTCTGGAGAACAGATGCTGAGATGTATTGTGCCATCACCACCTGAAGGTGACTGTATGACAATCATACACTGATTGTGTATGAAAAGACCAGCTTAAAAAAATGGTGCAGCTAGCACTGGGTAATTTGCTTTAAATGACTGTCTTTTTGGAGATTGTTTTTCTGAAGCTCAGGTGCACTAATTTGGAACATTATTTTGAAGACTCCCAGAGAGAGGACATGTTGTTAAACAGCCAAATCACAAGGTGCCTCAGAACACTTTTCTGGTTGTTTCAAGCAGATTTATAAAAAGACATTTTCAAACTACTTGGACTTGAATAAAAAAATCAAACAGGAAAAAAAAAAAAGCCACAATTTTAATATATACAAGGTATGGAACTGCCTAACTTTATGGAACTTCTTAACCTTGATAAGTTAAAGAGAAAGTCTTATAATTGCCTTTATGGAAAAGGTGGCTCAAAGGAAGTGACTAATTTCAGTGCTCAGATGCATCACTGGAAGATCCCATCTCTCCCCACAGATTACATAACCAAGGAAGGTTAACCTGCCAGATAAGAACTAATTTCTCTGTAATGTGAGGAAATGAAGTATCAGATCTCCCCATCCTATATAGCCTAAATAGCAGCAATAGGGGTTAAGAAAAGCAAAGGGACAGCACATTTTGTGGACAGCTTGGGAAGACCATAGAGGTCTTCCTTGCTCAGACAGCCCAAAGCACA
Source organism: Pelecanoides urinatrix (assembly GCA_013400755.1). Taxonomy (NCBI): domain Eukaryota; kingdom Metazoa; phylum Chordata; class Aves; order Procellariiformes; family Procellariidae; genus Pelecanoides; species Pelecanoides urinatrix. The sequence goes on along the minus strand of VZTQ01011686.1, from coordinate 480,298 downwards.
AAGCATCTGACAGCCATCATTCCGGATGAACTAAATGATAACTCTGGCCTTGGCTGCTGCTGGTATAAATTAGTGATGTGTTGAGCCTCTCATCCTTCATGGGTTAGGCCAGAAGGACCACAACACATATCAGTCAGTGAGCAGTGATGATACAGCATCATCTTGTTGACAGCAGGTTGTGAGCTGGGGTATGATGCCATGATAAAACAGGGGATTGCCAAAAGATTTCCCTGGATGGATCAGGAAAGACAATTGTCTTAAATCATATGAGGCTGCACCTCTACAGCAGAACTCAGATAAAGAAACATTTAAAAAAATATATGCCCAAATAGAATTATTTCAATTAATGTTTTTTATGCATAATGTTTTAATAACTTGTAAGCAGTTCCTGCACACTGTTCTAAGAAGATTCACAACTCTGATTCCTCTTAAATCCTGAAAAATAAAAATAATTTCATGGTCAGTGTCTCCATAAATATTTTCCAAGAGCCAATTTCAATATTCCACAACACATTATATAAATATTTGGTTTTTAAAATAACTTTTTGAATCCTTATTTAGGCTAAAATATAGCTATTACGAATAACAGGAGATATGCAGCGTTCTGCATACCTCCTTAGGTATAATTGTCCGCAGACTTCCTTCTTTCTCATTAAATATAGTTTATATGCAGATTGTAAACTGCAGTAGATTTGCATAAAGTCAGGATGTACCTGTTCTGAGTATTGTCAAGTGCTGAGGCTGCCCAAATTTACAGTAACACATAAACTGGTGTGTTAACTTTAAGATTTAAGTTTAAGCATGTAACACATATGCGATGGTCTGTTTGGATCTCTCAAACTTACAGGACAATATATTCTGTAAATTAATCTTTATTTTAGGAGCACATTTGGAAAGAAAACAAATAAACGTGTTAAATAAAGGCTCAATCCCCTTTGTACAGACTTGTCTAATATGTAAATTCACTCGTTCACCACTCAATTAATGAGATTTCTAACTCACAAGGTCTCTAGCTCATAACTTGCAACTCTTAACTTGCAACTCACACACCACTGAGCAAAACAGTTACCTGACTGACGGTGAGAGTGTTCATTCTTCCTCCTCCGTCACAGTGCGCGTGTCCCTTGTATCACGCTGGGAAGCACGAAAGCCTCAACAGTCCAACTGCTATTGGATCTGCTTGAAAAGGTTTTTGGGTAAGCTGACATCATCATACCTTCCAGCTTGGAAGTTTGGTCTATTACATTTCCATGAGTTGGTGGATTATGAAGAAACTTCCAAACAATCAATATGCAAGGGTGATGGCTGCAGGAGACAGCGATCTGCAGGTGATAATGGCTGCGTAATCATCTTTAGCCCTTCCTGGCCACCGTGTCCTGGCTATGTGTTGCTCTCGCTTTGACCTAATGGTGCTGCTCCCAGCATACATCAGGTCTTAGCATGAGCCATGTGTTAGCCAAAACCTGATCAGGTTGTTGCACAAACAGTCACACATATACTTACAGACTGCCTCAGGTGGAATACCTTCCCTTTTGTTGAGTAAAATTTAATACTCACGTCTTCCAGATAACATGTTTTTGCACAGGAATCCAGTTTAAGCAGTACCTGTCCTTCATTAAACTCTTTGGTTAAACCTACAACAGCTGTAACTGCCATGACTTCATTAGACATTGCTCAAAAAATTATGTATTCTGTTGGCCTGAAATCACAGAGGGATTGGTCTCCAATGCAAGAGACTTCTTAAATCAAACATTCATCACAAATTTAAGACAAAACTAAAATAACTAACTAAAAGAACTTAAATCTTCAGTGCTTCATAAGAGAATGACCTGAAAGTGGATGCAAGTACATTTGTGCATAGTTAGTAGACTCCTACGTGTGGATCTTGAAAAAAATTGCAGCATTTAATAACTCTTATACTATTTAGATGTAGGCTACTTAGACTGAAAACCTTCTTTTTCATTATTTTTATCTAGTCCCAGATTGGCAGGTGTCATAGCTACTCTGGGAGAGTGTTATATTAATGCAACAGTTTATTGATATTAAAAAAACCCAAGTCTCAATAACAGAAAATACGTAAACATGTGGAAGTCAGGAAATTAGAAGTAATTTGTGAAATTTTGGAAATGTTCAGCTAAACTTTAAAAGCTAACCTTACTTCTTCTCTCTTATGCATGCTGCTTTGGCTGCAGGGCTGAGTCCTCCTTTTAGGTAATCATAGCGGGAATAGATAAAAGCATTGCTATCTTAAATGCTACATAACATTTCGGTAAGAGCATTGCCAAGAGACTCTAGAAGTCGTTATGGTTCAGTTGCTCTCTGACTGTTCCCTTCTCTGTCTGTGGGGCAACTTGATCAGTCTTGATTTCCTGTTGTGTATCAAATAGTTTTGCCAAGAGTTAAAAAATGGAACATTTTGGGATTTGCCATCCCAGCAGGAATCCTGAAGTGAGGAATAAGAATGTGAAGGATTGTGACAGGGTCTCAAAAATTGTTTAGATATTATTATCTTTTGTCTTTTTAAACTGAAAAGCCAAAACCTTCTTTCAAGAGCAATGTTGGGATAGTTATTCTGAAAGAGAGCAGCAGGGTAGGATAGTAGAATTCTCTTCCAAACCTGCATATCTCCCTTTTCTACTGCCCATTTGACAAGAGCTCCACCTTCAAGTACACCTAACTGCACGTTACCTCCCTTTGAGACTTAGTCTTCCAAATTTCAACAAACTATTTCACCTAATGGTAAAACACAACAACCAAATTCTTACAGAATGAAATATCAAAAAGTAAAGGTTACACTGATAGTAATTTAGTACACAGTGTCAATAACAGAGTTGTGATGGAAACTGGCTTTATGACAGAACATTTCTAAAAGTTTTAGCTGCAGTATTTCAAACACAGATTCAAAACCAAGTTGAACTCCCCTTTCAGACATTACCTCCTGCGCTCTCTTCACCTCGACGCTGTTTCTTGTCCTTTTTGTGGCAAATTCTCCACCTAGCCAAGGTGTCTGGTTCTCTACAAGCCATCAAACACAAAAGACTGCTTTGCTCCCATTCTCTTCAAGCATGACCAGTTATTTTCCATTTCCACAGACTGAATTTGTCCTTGGCTGATCTATTTTGAAATTAATTGCCTTGCTGGCAAAAAATTGTAATTCAATTAAGAAAAGTCTGTAATGATTTAATGCTCAGATATTTATTTCAAAGTACTGCTGCTGATTTTTGGTCAGAGGAAAGAAGAATATGTGGCTGAAGTGACTGCATGAGGAAGGCTGTTTTAATGAAGACAACTAATGCTAATGACCGGGTTTTGAGCTTACACCCTTAATTATGCTTTGGCTCAGTTTTTTATCCTGAGGTTTGGAGACAGCCTGTGCCTTGTTCAAATGGACACTGCATTTGTCAATATCCATACAGGCAACGCACACATTTCTATAGGCTGTATTTAAATAATAAGTGATACAGCCCCATAAAGCCACATGTTAATTTGGTCTTTAATATTTCTCTCCTGCTAATCTCTGTCTCTTGTTAATATACCCACTTCAATAATTGATGTTAGTACTACGTGTGGTGCCTTTCACATAATGATCTCAAAGCGTGTTAAGGACATTAATTGATAAACCTCATCCAGTGGTAATTATATAAGAGAATAAAATGTCTTTGCATTATTCATGTGGATTGAGTAAGGCACAGAGAGGTTAAGCTATTTCATCCATCAAACCAGCAACGGAACTAGCAATAAAACCTGGCAATCCTGATTCTTCTCATCCCAACTGCACATAACACTCACTTCCAAACACTAAAACACCCACAGTACCCCAATGTAATGATCCCACCCTTCCCCCTACAGCTTCCAATAATGTAACAAGATGACCTGATTTTGACTGTCGCTTAGGCTGATTGAAAGATATATAAGGGAAATAAGCTATTATTTCCTTTCAGACAGAATCATGAAATCACAGACTGGTTGAGGTCGCAAGGGACCTGTGGAGATCATCAGGTCCAACCCTGCTGCTCAAGCAGGGCCACCTAGAGCCAATTGCTCAGGACCTTGTCTAGAGGCTTTCTTAATATCTCCAAAGATGGAGACTTTGCAACCTCCCTGGGCAACCAGTGCTCATTCACCCTCACAGGAAAAAAGTGTTTCCTGATGGTCACAGGGACCCTCCCATGTTTCAGTTTGTGCTGATTGCATCTTGTCCTGTCACTGAAAAGAGCCTGGCTCTGTCCTCTTTGCACCCTCCCTTCAGTTATTTATAGACATTGATAAGATCCCCCTAAACAGCCTTTCCTAAAAAGCCTTTCCTCATAGGAGAGATGCTCCAGTCCCTTAATCATCCCTGTGGTCCTTCATTGGACTCTCTCCAGTATGTCCATGTCTCTCTTGTACTGAGGAGCCCAGCACTGGACACAGTACTCTAGGTGTGGCCTCACCAGTGCTAAATAAAGGGGAAGGAGCACCTCCCTTGACCTACTGGCAATCCTTTGTTTAATGCAGCTGAGGATACTATTCACCGTCTTTGCAGTGAGGGCACATTGCTGACTCTTATGCAACCTGGTGTCCACCAGGACCCCCAGGTCCTTTTCTGCCAAGCTGCTTTGCAGCTGAGTGGCCCCCAGCAGATATGAAGGCATGGGGTTGCTCCGCCCCAGGTGCAGGACTTTGCACTTCTAGTTGAACATCATGAGGTCCTTGTCAGGCCATTTCTCCAGCCTGCTGAGGTCCAGCATTGAGAAAGCATCTAATCCATATTATTGTGACCCATTAATGCAGGATGATGTGAAATTGAATTGACTTTTGGGGGAGCATTAGACAATCCATAGGCAAAGTGAACCCCATGACATGAGAGCATCCTGGCAGTATGAAAGTTGGATGTCTTTGAGTTGTAGGGAACTAATGGTCTGACACTTGCTGACAAGAAAAAAGCATTAAATCAGAGCTAGGTGACAAATGAAGGGCACCAAAGGGGAGTTGGAAGCTGGAGAAGAATTTATCACACGAACAGATATGAGAGTTGATGTGCTCCAGCTCTGCTTCAATGCAGTAAACAAGGACAAGCTTCAAGACTCACATAAGCAAATGGCAGCCAAAAATATCCACAGCCCAGATGGCAAGGCAGAGGCAAATCTGTTTTCCAGCATTCATCCTGTGTCTTCGTTTTTTTGTTTTGTTTTGTTCTGTTTTTTGTTGTTGTTTTTTTTTTTTTAAGAGGGATAAATGAGGAAATAGCATTCAGGAGGCAAATTGGAGATTGCCATTATTGTTCTGGTGCTGGAACTAGGAAACACACATAACACCAACACAAGATAACAAACTGTCACTTCTCTAGAGCCTTGTAGTCCAAAGGGTTACTCCTCAAAGTGAAAGTACAGTCCCATCAACTCCAAATGGTGTGAGGTATCAGAAAAATGCATCCATATATAAATTTAAGGTGAAGCTGTCACCAAAATCTAAGTGCATATGTGGTTAAGGGGAAGAAAGAGAGCATGGTATGATGGGGTGGGGAGGAGGGCACACTTGCATGAGACTGTATTTTGGGTTTACTTATGCAGTTGGGTGACTGTGATCATTTAAATTTGGTATCAAGTGAGTGCTTGGTAAGATCTGTGTACACAGATGGTTTTTTTGGAAGGAGCTTTCCATTAAGCACAAAGTAATGATTTGCTTCCGTTCATTGTGACGTTTCACAGAATAGACAGGACTTATGTCTTGGCCGGCTAGGAACAGTATATGGCAAAATGGGCAAAGGAATAGATTTTAATGCTGTGAACACTAAGCTCCACCCACTTCAGTGTCCTGATTAATGCCTCTGAATGCCCAAAAGACGAGGCTGTTGGTGTGACCTTCTGTAATGCAAACCTGTTTGACACGGGGCCCTTACTGACTGGTGTTATACAGTTGGCAGATCTCACCAGTCCTGGATCCTGATAGTGCTGGATGCTCCTTCTCTTTTGCCCCTAGTAAGAACTAAGATATAGAGTGGAAAATCCAGGCTGAGTAGTTTTCCCTACCCATGCTTGGTCACAGAGGTATCTGTTGTGCAGTGGGCTGTGACACGCAGCTGGAAACTCCCAGGCTAGAAGTGAACATGATCAGGACGGTCTTGCAGCGAGTGAGGGAAAATCCCATAACAAACATTTACCTTGGCAGTAAGTATAAAAAAGCAGCCTGCAATGAGAACAGAGAGTTAGAAGCCAGCAGTTTCTGACAGTTTGATTTTTTTCTTTTTGTGAGTAACGCTGATGGCGGTATTTGAGGCTGGCAGAAGCTGAGGTGCAAGGTTATCTGAGCATCTCAGCTGTACTGCGGGAGGGAGGGCACAATTTAATTGTCTGCTTTGAAGACACATCGTGTGCAAGGCGATGACTTCACTAATACAGTCAAGCATGATAACAGAAAACTGCATGAAATGATATTTTTGAAGAATCTAGGTTACATGTCCTTGGGAAAAAGAATAATAGGAGGATGCTGAATATAATTTCTGGTGGCAGACTTCTGGTCTGCCAGCTCCTTAAGTTGAATCAGATCCAGAGACCCTATTTTTTGGCAGCTGAAGCATAAGCATTCCTTAATAATATGTTACACAAAGTACTTTGAAGGTCCATGGGAATCATTACAATGTCTTTTTTTTTTCCCCTTCATATGATATTTTGAATGCTTTTTTGGGAAAATTCAAAGAGAAAATCTCTAGTTTTAACCTCTGAAGCCTTGCAAGCTAAGCTGATAGAAGCATACTGAGTATAAAAAGAGTCAAATGACATTGTTTTATCCCTTAACACAGGAGAAGAAATACTCTGTCAAAGATGCTGCTCGCTGCAGCTTCTCTCTTTTCTGAGCTAGGCGACCAACACCTGGGATTCCTGTCCTGAACTGGTTCCCATCACTCTCCCTTTTTGCCTTCCTAAACAAAATTTCTCTGGATATTTAAAAAGATGAAATATGCCTGTGAAATAGGCAAAAGATGAAATATGCTTATGGTTGTATCAGTCTAGCCATATATTTTGACATCAAAGTGGGTGGTCACAATTTAGCCATGCTGGGGATCTAAACTTAATCTGACATTTAAATCAAACTTGAGGTCAGTGAGGCTGTATTAGCTGAAATCAAAAGGCAGAAAAATCATCAAGACCTCTGTGATGTGAGGTTGATAAATTTTAATGGCCCTTCAGTGAGTTCAAGCATCTTTTAGAGTGGACTTAACATCTCACAATAATTACATCCTTATAAAATAGAAATTATAGTGGCTGCTTTGCAGGGGAGTGATGACAACTATTTTTTATCTTATGCTCTAGAAGAAAATGAACCTTTCCAAAATACATTCTGTCAGTCATGGTCAGACAGTTCAGACTAACATCCTATTTCATTGTCAATTGTTGTATCTACATTTTTTCATAAGTCTACTTTTATTATGGAGAAAAAAGGGTCAATTTTAAGGGTAAGAGAAGTTGAACCATATCATTAAAAAAATTATAGTACCAAAGAAACTTGTTTTAAAATTTTCTTTTTCTGTGACATCTTACCATGGTAAAATAGCTGGATCAGAACAAAAGAAAAGAACGTAATTCCTACATGCACACCCCATAGGCAACAGCTATAAATACACTCCTGTTGACTGCCTGAAGACGGAGATGCTTTGGTGGAGTCCAGCTCCTCCCCAGGTCCTCAGTCGGGTGAGGAGGTTCCCAGGCTGGAGCTGCCATCATTAGGTACCTTCTGCCACCCCTGAACTGACCATGATGCTCTGATTCACTTCTGAATTCTCCAGTTTGGCTGCAGGGCTCAGCTGCAGCCCGGACCACTCACCTGGTCCCCCACGCCTGCGGATGGAGCGCCGATTCTCCTCCGTCTGGCTGAGAGATGGCTCCTGAATCTTTTGGCAGAAGGTAAATGTGCACACCGCTGAGCCCCACGTTCAGCAGGAAGGCCGGGGTCACTTATCAGCTGTCTTCTGCCTACAGAAAAGACATGCTTGATTAATTTTACAGGTTTTAGCTTATGGCCTCTGTATTCTTGACAGGTGTCAGCACGTGGATATAGCTTTCATGTTTTATAATATCTTCCACAATTTGGATATCCTAATGACTTTCTATTTTCTTCTCTTATCAAAGCTTCTTCTAATAGTCTCAGTCTGTTTGGTTGTCTGTGGCACCAGTCCTGAAGGCACTTGTTCGTATGCTTTTCATGCGTGATGTTAAGCACTTCCAGGCTTGAAGCACATAATCCAGGCAGAGCCCCATGGTGCTGGGTTATCTACAAATGCAAAACCAGAAGAAGTTGCAATTCCAGACACTGAACTTCGGAGGTTTTACATTCACACTAGGGAAGAAGACAGCTGAATCTGGACTACGCTGTCTAGTTTTGGAGTTCCTGGTGCAAGACAGAGATCAACAAACTGGAGAAAGTGCAGTGAAGGACCACTACCATGACTTATAAGAACTGGATATGTTTAGCTGAAGAAAAGTAAGTTAGGGGGTGATTTAGTTGCAGTTGTTCACTCTCTTAAGGAGAGTTGTGGAGCAGATGCAGCCAGCATTTCCTCAGAGGTCCACAGTGAAAGGACAGGAGGCAATGGTTAGAAGTTGCAACAAGGAAAACTCTGATTCAGTATGAGGAAAAAAAGTCCTCATGATGAAGGTTGTGCAGCACTGGGATGGGTGCTCAGAGAGGGTGAGGGACCTCCATCCTTGGGAACATTCAAAACTCAACTTGGGAAGGCCCTGACTACTTTAACTTTGAGTCTAGACCTTCCCTGAGCTGGGGGTAAGTCCAGATGACCTCCAGAGGTCCCTTCCAACCTAAATATTTCTGTAACAAATTCCATCTTTTGCAGGAATTACTGCAAAAAAAAGGTGTCACTAATACTGGAATTACTGAAAAGGTGACACTGGAAGTGTCACTAACAATGTGGTACCACAGAGTTTTGGCAGGGGTGCAAAAAAAGGATTGCACCCCAGTGATAAGTGGAAAACACCCAGTGCTAAAGGGGAACCAGAAGATGCGACAGCAGTAGTGAGTTTGGAGGACCATTGAAAGAAATTATTTGCTTGCTGGATGCTTAACAGAAAACACTTTGCAGACAGAAAGAGATAGGTAGACTATTGTATATGAGGTGATGAAAACCAAGGTTTTCATGGATAACTGGGGTACCACCAAAATGCTACAAGGAGTTGGCAGGTGAGTGTATTAGTTTTCTGCTGCACAAAGGATCAAACCTACGTTTTGCATCACAGGTTATGATCTGCTGGTTGTTCCCTTGCTAATGGGAAGATCCTGGAGAAACCACGTCCTGTAACTGTAGTGAAGTCCCGAGTGACCACTGTTAATTTGTCAGTCCATTGTCAGTAATTACATTTCCTCTTCTTGGGCAAGAACTCAGTGTAGCCAGGGCTCACCTGTTGGCAAGGCTGCATGTTGGCTTCTACTGTCTAATTACATTACAAATAACGAGCTTCCTAGCAACAACAAGAATGTACCTTTAAATTATGCCTGTACTTCTGATTAATTGCATAGAGATTAAAGTTTCCAAATAATGGAAAACAGATAATTTCATTTTGCACTGCAGTCTGGTGCTCTAATATGAGTTGCTTGATGCATTAACCTTACAAAGATTTTTTTAGACTAACAGAAATGTACACAGAAAAGAAGCAGACCTTGAAAAATAACTTTCATTAAGACTCTACCTTCTTGATATAACTGAATTCTTGGCACGATCCACTGAAGTTGTTACCTACAGAAGTGTAGCAGCTTCCTGTGGCAGAGCATGTTAACTGCACAGGAAAATTAAGCTGGACTTGTTAATTGGAATTGTTTTTGGCTAGCAACAAAGTAGAAAGCAAAGGTAATATATTAACCAAGTCATGGTCTTAGCACACAATAGTGATAAAGATTTGGCAATGAAGTATAAGTTAATTATTTGCTTTTTCTATGAGAATTTAGTGTTCCAGAATCTTTAAATATACTGTTCAACAAATATATTTTGGAAAAACCTCTGGAAGTCAAAATATAGTGTATATAAAATAAGTTACAAAAGGCATTTCAAAAGGGATTTCCTTTGGAAGTTTTCCTAGCATGAAGTGGATGCAAGCTGAAACTTGCTTTGTTTTGTCATTCTTTGGTACTGGCATGCAAGGCAATAGCTTTGATTTTGGAAATAAAAAGGTTACTAACTTGCGTCCCTCCTCCTGTTTGGTAGACCTAGGATCCTGTAATAATTTAGAGGAACTGTTGGCAAAGTAACAATTACTTAACAGGTACGTTCTAGTCCATTAAAACCACATGCAGGAAGCAATAGAAATATAAAATTCTTGAAATAAAGAAAGCACAGCTTTTCTTCATTGGGGTTTCTCTGGAGCTCAGTTATCTATCAGGGAAGATGGGTTATATGGTCATTGTTCAGTCTCATAAAGAGAGAAGAGACACTCATAAAGTTGAGGAGATACAACAAGAGAAGTGTTACATTTGATTAGTTAGGCTCTACAACCCAGGAGCTCTGTGATTTTCAGCTCTTGCCTGGTAATCCTATGACAGCAGTGAACCATTGCCCTGTGGTGACCCTCAACCCCCTGAAGCTGCCAGCGGTGCCCAGTTCCTGGTCTGAGATCGCTTCAAATTCTATGTCAACAGATGTGATATGAGATCTCTCTTAAAATATGTTAAGACTGGATTTTAAGAAATTATATTAGAGTCATAACAGATAAAAGCAGGAAGCCAAGTCTACTACTTTCAGGGGAAAAAAGGTTGAAATTCATTGAGAACTTCAGCTGGTCACCTATGACAAATGGGTGTTTACTGAGGAGTTTAGCTTTTTGGAAATGAAACTGGGAAAATTAGGGCTAAGAAAGTTGCTTTGTATGAGGGAGTTGCATAGCACATGTGTTGACATACAGTAGTTATCCTACTGCTTAGAAAGTTTATAGAGATCTTATTTATTGGTTAAAATATAAACTTGATTATTTTTCTTAGTGTGTTTTAATTCTTTACTAGACTTGGTTTTGGTTAGTAATGAAATGCAAGATAAAGGGTACTAATAATAAAGCTGCGGAAAAACAGTAATACATGCTAACATAAACAAAAATTATGTATCTAGCCAGTAAGAATTGAGACTTAACCATTAGATTAAGAAACACTTAGAAAATGAAAACGCAATAGAAAAGCATGTAAAAGCCATGCTTAAAGTAAGCTTTCTCAAATCATTCCCCAAATTGGAGAATTGTGGTATCCAAACCAAAAGCTTTTGGATACCATAGATTCTGCCAGATTCTTATCTCTACCTCTTGTCTATAATCCTTTTTGTAAAAATTTTGCTATAATGGTGAGAAACAAATTTAGGAAAAATAATCAGTATTACTTAATCCAATTGTTACTACCAGATTTGCTCCAACAATGGGACTACTTAACCTGAGCTGATGTGTGGCATGAGTGAAAGAAAAGATAGGACACACAAGGATTTAGGAAAACATCAGTTTTGCTTTATAATCATGCTTTATGATTTCTTCTTATAGGTGAATTTTTCCAAACCTTGTAAATATAATTTTAAAAACTTTATGCCTTACCAATGAAGCTTGTCCTCATTTTCTTCCATGATACCGGGGAACAAGGTGAACTGGGGTGAAAGAGAAGAACTGAGGGTGCACGGCTTCCATGGTGGCTGTGAGTCAGTGTAGTGAGATGTCGCCAGAGCCGATGCGCGTGAGCAGTGCCGTGTGGGCCCCTGCCAGCTGCCTGCTTTCGGGGAGATGCTCTCCCTGGCAGACAGTAACAATATTCTTCCTGCGGGGAGCAGATGGCTGAAAGTCATCTGGCTGCCCCAGGCAACCCCAGGGTTCACATGAAGGCACGGTACTTTCTCATCGCCATCTCGCCAAGCAGGAGTCTGACCACCAGCTGCAATCCATGCTGTTTCTGCCTCGATTAGTCACTGTAATGTGCTTTACACGGAGCTATGTCTTGAAGCCCTCAGAGAGGGATATTTTGCAAGCATTTGCAAGACAGTGCATTTTGCAAGTGCCTCCTCGTTTGGGGGAATTTCTTGGGAGTGCACAACATCTGAACTGCAGTGACTGATGTTGGTTACTGAGAAGTCAGGCAGGTATTAGAATCATAGAATCATAGAATCATTAAGGTTGGAAAAGACCTCTAAGATCATTGAGTCCAACCACCAACCCAACACCACCATGCCCACTAAACCATGTCCGTAAGCTCCTCACCTACATGTGAATTAATTAGTATTGATGAGAGCTGAAAATAAAGGTGATGTAGCATAAAGTGATCGTATTTCTTTCTGATGTCCATTTTGTGGATACTGAAGTGCAATAGTCGAGCTCTATTCTATCTTAAAATGTAGATTGTTCATTTAAGTGGCCAATTCTGGAAAAGAAAAGCAGAAAAAAAAAAAAAAAAAAAGGATGGGTGGAACAGGTATAGGAAGGGAGAAAAATCACAAATATCAAGTATTATTTTCTTTCTTTGTCTTCTGTTCCACTTTCAGCTTTCAAAACTTTCCAGATTTTACAAAGTTACAAAATGCCAAAAACCTACTTAATTTTATTTTTTGGCCAGAACCTTTTTTTTGTTTTTTTTTTTAAAAATCCCCACGGTGGTAAAGTAAAGAAGAAGAGGAGAAAACACCTGTTTATATATCATCTGTTCCTTCGCACACTCAGGCACAGCTTCCAGGGCAGGTTGAAAGTGAGCTCAGCTGCATAGCCCACACGCCAGAAGGAGCAGAGACCTAAGTGAGCATGTTTACAGCTTGGGAATTTGGGATCAAGGATCTTTGATTTACTTACACCACTAAGCAAGGGACTGGGACTCTGCAAGGCAAGAAGGACTGAATGGCAGCAGCCCAGGGAACAGGAAACCAAGCAAGAGGCGATCCTGGAGTTTAAAGATGGGAATTCAAGGGGAATCAGCAAGGATCTGAACGAACTGTGTAACAATATTGAATCCGATATCCCCTGCGTGTGCAGTGGGGGCCGCATCCTGCACAGCATGAATTCCAGGTCTTCAAGGATGGAGAAGCGTGCAGCTGCAGGGTCTGCAGCAGGGCTGGCAGCAGAGGCAGAATTAACTGCTGCAGGGAAAGGGAACATGCTCCGGACACCCACTGAGAGCGTGGACAAGCACGGCTCTGAAATCCGTATCCATCTCCACTTGTGGTGGAGCAGAAACCGCACACCATAAAGGGTGGGAGATTCGGAGTTTCAACATTTCCAGGGAAAAACAAAAAACTGTAATGACTACAAAATCCCATGTGAGGATGGTAGGGGATAGCCTCTGCCCAGAGACTCCTTGAGATGTGCCAGAGAGTACCTGGGAAGTGAAATATTGCTGAAGGTTGCTGAGGCACATCCAGACCGCTGGCCAAGGCATGGTTCTGCTCAGTCGTGTGAGCCCTGCTAATGATCCTACACTGATCCAAAATGACTGTGAGATACTGGAAGGAAAAGTGAAGGACTGCAGACTTCCATATGTCCCTCCAGTGAAGAGACAAAGATGCATCCAGTAGACAAATGTGTGGCTGAGCAGATGGTACAGTCAGGACGGCTTTCATTGCTTCGACCAAGAATATTTAATGAGTCATTCATTGACTGATGACAGAGTCCAAAACACATAAAAGAGGAAGAGAAACTTTGAAGATTGCTTTGCAAATCTGTTGAGGAGAGTTTTAATTCAAGACCAGGACTAGTATGGGACAGTGGACTGCAAATGAGTATAAAAAATGCTGGCCTGCTAACTTGGACAAAGACCAAGAAGCTAGAAAAGATGTGTACTCACTGTAGGGTTGTAGCAGTAACAAAGGGGATTGTAGCCAAACATTTTAGATTTCTGAATATAAGATAAAAACCACAGGAAATACATCTGAGAACCTGAAATTCGTGTAATTGGCATATTAATATAAAAGGGTATAGTCTGTGCATGGAGAAAAGGAAGGAAAAGTTCCTTGTATTTCAAAGACGTAGGCTAGATCTGAGGTCTTGAATGTAGTAGGAGGTGAGTAGTGCTGAAAATCTCTGGGTAGGGATGAAAAGGAAAAAAAATACTTACAACACAAGAGTGGGCCACCAAATGAAGAGTGTGGATGAAACTTTGTGAGGAACAAGCACAGTTAACCAAAACACAAATCTTATGATAGTGGGGAATCTTCACTAGCTGGGAGAGGAATACAGGCACACAGAGTTTATAGCTATTCTGCTAAACAGGCAACAAGGACCGATCTCTGGGTCTGAGGACAAGCATGCACAATGCTTTGCTTCCTTACTGTTGAGGATAAACCTTCTTTAGAACAGATGGGCACTGTCTGCACTTCTCAACTCTTGGTCCTGAGTCTACTCTGATCCCCCACAGCCCAAGGCATAAGCATGATCTTATATGACATCTTCCTTTGCAATTCAATGTGTCTGAAATGATGCAGGGGCTCTGTTATAGCTCACCAGGCTGATGCTTTCCTAGTGTGAAACTGAGAGCACGTGCTGCTTACCTTGGGGGTGACGTGAATGTGGAGGCCTTCAAAAACAGGTTACATAGTAATTTGTCAGGTGGGGGTTTAGGTTAGGTATTTCTTCCTTTNTCCCAGCCGAAATCAGGACAGAAGAACAGTAAAACCCAGGTGGCTTCTTAAGCCCTGTTTTCCTAAAATTCCATGATTTACTGGCAAGAAAAGAAGAGGGGAAGAGGAGATGAGAGAGAGAAAAAAAAAAATTAAATAAAAATAAAACTATCAATTTTGAAAAGAACATTTTAAATAAAAAATGTAAAAACCCATTTCCTAGTGACAAATTTCAAAATGAAAAAAGTGTTTTCCCGCAAAAAAATATTTTGCTCTACAGTTTTCTGTGGGAAACTATGTGGTCAGAATGTCTCAAATAATATGGCAATATGAATGTCTCTAAAATGTGAATACTTTCCCACTTCAAAGTTTATCTTTTGTGCACTTTTTCTATAGTTGATGTTCTACAGATTCCTTCTGGGCTTTGTACACTTGCATTGTCTGAGTTAGGTCTGAAAACTTACCAAATCACTTCAACTCCTGATTTGAAACAGGACATATGAAAAACCTATATCTGTTTTTGGTTTTTGGAAAAGAATAGTTATCAGGATTTGAGATATCAGTCTGTGTTTTGCAAGGTTGCTGTGTCTGTTTGCTGCACTCATGCGTTCTGTTTTTAATGTACAGTCAAAGTGCCTAGAACATCATCAAGGCAGCTTTATTTTTTGTCTATAAATCTGAAGAAACAAATTAACTAACTAAATAAAGGAACCAAGAAAAACAGAGGGGATTTGGGATGTAGCTACTGAGGAAAACAGAGGTGTGATCAAAACCCCAGAGGCTCGGGTACCTTTCTTTATGTAATCATACTGCACAGTACTGTTACACACCTGTAGATAGTCCTATAGGTAATTCCGAAGTGAATTGTAAATCGCCTTCATTTCAAATAAATGCAAATTGGCTTGGCTCCCACTAACACTCCTTGGATCACACTAATGCTCCATTCAGAGGGAGAAACTTCCCATCTCCCTCGCCATAGGCAATATCCGTTTCCGTAAGAGCGTGACTCTTCCTGACCCAGATACTTCAGGGCCATCCCTTGGCCTCTGCGTGGCTGTTGTGTGCCAGAAGAGGACTGGGACCACTGCATCAGTCAGCATGCTCCTCTTACGGTCTGCAGGTATTGCTCACCCTACAAGGCATGAGCACCCTGAGACCATGCAGTTGTCATCACTGTAGGGTCTGGAGTCCGCCTTTGCAAGCATCTAATTTCTTACTAAATGGTTTGGTCTTTAAGAAAACCTGTGCTACTTATGGGACGTCACTCTCAGTTCAAGGCTCTGCAGGGAAGAGTTCCCCTCTTAGAACACAGACAGTCTGATATCTGTTCAACTCCAATTTGCATTTGCACATACCTAGACAATTTTGTGGAAGTACATGTTTAGGAAAGAAGGCTTGGGACAAGCAGCTAACAGTGGGTTCCTTACTTTAGCTTTTTGCATGCATGAGGTAATGTAATACATTGGATGGGGAATCAAGAGAATTTCTGAACATTCAGCCAAATCTTTACCCTGATGAATGTACTGAAAAACAAATCTCCAGCACTGGTTAAAAGATTATTTCAGAATGTGATTTTTTAATTTTTAGACAAGAGGCCAAGATACTCCTAAATTTATCTTGTCATATCTCAGGCTCCTTCAGTTATTGTACGGGATTTGCCTTCCTTACTCAACCAGTGGAGCACTTTTTTCATGCCCTGATTCATCCTCTTCCTTCACACCTTTTTTAAGTGTTAGTGGCTTATCTGTCCCAAATGATGATCCCAGGGAGTCAGGCTAAATGATACCAGTGATATCTTTCAATCTGCCAAGCAAAAGGATGCAATAATTTGAGGCTTGGCCTAACTGTATAGTTCTCATGAGTTGAAATTAAAATACATTGAAAAAAGAGGATACAGGAAAGAAAATGGAAAATCACTCATTCACTGAATTTCTAATTATCTCTGATGTATAAAAATACCCCTGAAGGAATTATTTTTTATCACATACTTGGTTAAATGAAGCACATATTCTAATTACAATATTAACAAAGTTATAACGATGAAAGGTCAAAGTAATCAAGAACTATCTTTACTCACAGTGTAATTTACCCATCCTTATACAAAGAGCTGGCTCTGCCAGCCCTCCTCCCTCACTGCCCGCGATAAGGAAATTAAGCAATTGTTTTGAACGGAAGTAAGAGCAAGTGACATATTACAGCTAATTAAGATATTGATTTAACATTTGCCCACAGGGAGAATGGAGCAGAATGCAAAGAATTTTTTTTCTTTTTAATTTTCTTTCCTTGTAAAACTTCACGAACTTATTTACAGTGAGTAGACCCTGGCTTTGCAAGCTGCAGCTGGCTCATTTGGGCTGGCAGAGTCCCATCCTCCGTGCCTCGCTGGGGCACTGATGCAAAATGCTGCCTCCAGAATCCCAGCACTGTGAGCCCCCCTGAGGCCTATAGACTGACTAGATGGTGGCGAGCACTGAAATTTACTGTAGTCTCCATCCTTGGAGATATTCAAAACCTGACTTGGTGTCCTGAGCAGCCTGACAGGCCCTTTCCTACCTCTGCCATGCTGCGATTCTGTGATATGTTTGGTGCCAAGTGGAGATGCCAATATAGCTGAGATCTTTTCTAGAGGCAGAGGAGAAAGGAAAGGTGTGCCCGTCCTTACTCCTTGATTCGCTTTTGTCTTGAATGTGGTCTTCACTTACATCAAACCAATCTCAACATTTGTCAGGTCAAGAAGACTCACATATTCTAGGGCACATCTTGCATAATTTGCCTGGTTTTATATAAGTTCAGTTCAAGCAACTCTGTATTCAGCCAAACCATACAGCAGTTTTACCTGCAGCCAATAAAGCATAGAGATTTGTGGCTCGAATTGTAATTCCTGTACTATGAGGCTGTCTGGAGCCACCTTTCCTTCCAAACAGCAAACAGAGTTCAGTCTCAGTCTTTTAGTTCTGCAACTTTAGTATTTATAATCCAGCAGTGAATTTCTGCCTGCTGGACACCTTTAGGCAGAGACTAGAAAGAAATACAGTAGAATAATTAGGCATCTCAAGTACTGTACTGTCCCCCTAATTTTGTTGAAAAATTATCACTGTAGATCTTGGTGAGAGAGATGCCAAGTGTACAGCCTGCATACTTGTATACTGGAGTGCTGCTGTAAGGTCCACCTGAAGCTGTCTCTGCTCTAGGCTGAACAAGCCCAGCTTCCCCAGCCGCTCCTTGCAGGTCAAGTGCTCCAGCCTTCATCATCTTCATGACCCTCTGCTGAATTTGCTCCAGTTTATTGATGTGGTTCTGGCTCCAGTGGGGCCAAAACTAGATGCAGAACCAAGATGTGGTTTAATGAGTGATCTCATTTTGGATTGCTCTCTTGTGGATTTAAGTGTTCCCTTGTGAATTTAATATCTAGTAACTGAGCTCAAGCTCATACATCGAGTATAGGAAATTTGTGATCCTTGCCATGTGTTAACTGCATCCACCTAACAGGGGATGTCCTGGTGCCAGCTCCCTCTCCACTTCCAGGGTACTGGTGACAAATCTTTCAGATGCTCTCCTTAGATTTGGAAAAAAGGAATAGGAAGCTGTTGACTGGAGGAGGTGAACCTGTTTCTCACATCATAGATGATTTCTTTAACCACTGTATGAAGGGAACTTTTTTGCCTGTTGTGCTGAGGGTTTGGTTATTTATACAAACCGGAGCAGCACAAACAGGAAAGAATAAGATACCCCCACTAGCATAGCTTTGGCATGCAGGGCAGTTTAAAGGTATATCTGTAGAGATATACAAGCCTGAGTTAGCTGTGAAATAGCTATCTCAGGTGGTGGTAGCCATACAGTGTTTGCAAAATGGCGTTCAAAACAGATGGCTATTTACACACTTTCTGTGTTTGCTGTGGGTTTTTTTTGTTGTTGGTTTATTTTGTTATTTTAATCAAACTCTTGATTTGTTTAAGAATAAATGTGGGCCTTAAAATCCCAGTGGCTGCAGTACCCAGTGCAAAGCTGGCCCTATTATCCATATAGGATCTCTGTGGCCTATACATTGACTGCAGTATGGATGTGTCTCTGAAGAATACTAAAACCTCTGTATTTCTGATGATGCCAAGCTCTGATTTGTGATAGCTGACATTTCAAGGTGAGTTCAGTTTGTACCGTTATACCAAGTATCATAGCTATTTCATATTACTCAGTAACAAGGGACCTAACTAAATGACTGCGATTTGCTTTTCAAAGATTAGATTTCCCTTGACAAGACGGGGTGCAACCAGCTCTCAGATGGTAGCCTACAGCTTCGGAAATCCATGTCCACTTCCTAGCTGTGCAACCAATTTGCACCACTTCGAGCAAAACTTTTGCTCTTACCCAAGCCCTGGTTCCCGTTTATGAAAGGGGGATTATAATCTTGTTTTTCTTCCACCTGCTGTCAGCCTTTAGACGAGAGTTTTGCAGGTCAGACAGTGCCGTGTGTGGATGGTGTCTGAGCACAATGGGGTTCTGAGCTCCCTCGCAGTCTCTAGCCTCTGAGCAACACAAGTTGTGAGTTAATTAAAAATGAAAGGCTGTGCAGTTCTGTAAATGTACACCACTTGCAGTGTGGCCTTGGCTAATCTGAAAGCACCGGGGATGCTTTCTCCTATATAAAGGAATCAAGACTCCTCTGTTCTAATCTTTTTTTCTATCTGACTTTCATAAACTGCTTACTTCCCAATGCCTTAGTTTTTAGAAGTGGATATAACATTTTCTAGTTTTGCCTTTTCAGCACAATGCCATTAGTGAGGAATGAACGTGCAAGGTAGAGCAGAACAACTCTTGCTCCATAGCTAATAGGTAAAGAGCTATCAGAGTGAAGCTGAGCTTATACAACCAGAAAAGATCTTTAATATATGTACCTAAAGGAATAAAGGTTATTAAGTTTTCTTAGTAGTTTGCTACATGATTTGACCACTTCATGGAAGTCAGCATGCTATGCATTTACAATCAGATTTTTAAAGTTCAAAGCTGGAATTTTCAAAAAGACTTCTCCAACTTGCTTCGGCTGGACTAAGAGGAGTTTTCCACTGACTTAATCCAAAACAACAATAGACTAAAACATCTCAGCATTTTCAAAAATCGGAATGATCTGAAGACTCTTTTTCCAGTTCTGCTGCTGACTGAACGATGCCACAAAACACGACAAATTGTTAGAAAAAAGTGAGTGTCATAGGGTCTGCATGGGAGGGCTTCTCACCACCAGTTCTACAAAAGCCTTCAAATATGAGTGACAGGGATAAACTCCCAACTTATTTTAAGACCACATATGTCATTACGAAAGGCCTATGAGAAGGTATGTGGGATAACAAGGGCCTGGATTTAGAAGCCCAGGCTTATGTCTTTCAGGCATATGTTCCCTAAGTCCTTTGAGAGGTTACTGAGAATCAAGCCTCTAAGAATCTGATGTACACACTGACCAGTCTAGTCTGGTTATTTAAATTTTACTTTCATATTTAGAATCTTTAATAAGTGTTCCGGTTACGAGACATAATGAACATCATTTACTCTCATTGTCCTTAGGTACTGAGATTCCTAAATTGCGGAGTCTGAAAACTCTCTCCTTTTCTCAACACCTGAACAGAATCATTCAGACTGGGTAGGAAAATACTGGTTTTAACAGTATAAGTGCTTATGAAGTACTTAAAGAGAGGGAGCTGTTTCTTATGCTAACTCAACCTGCTCAAAGCTGCTGGAAATGTCATAAAAATTATTATTCTCCAAATTTCAATCATGCCTTTCATTTTT
The DNA here is from genome assembly GCA_013400755.1 of Pelecanoides urinatrix. Taxonomy (NCBI): domain Eukaryota; kingdom Metazoa; phylum Chordata; class Aves; order Procellariiformes; family Procellariidae; genus Pelecanoides; species Pelecanoides urinatrix. The sequence continues at coordinate 459,972 of VZTQ01011686.1, read as the reverse complement.
TTAATAGTTAGGAGTGAAAAGAGCATTCTTTGGATGATCACAACTATTTTTATAGCAACTAGCAACAACATTCATTGTTGGCAGTCTAGGAATGTGATCAGACATAAAAAGTAAGATAAAGGAACTGCTCTGAAATCAGAGGTGTAAGCAAGTACTGGAGGTGTAGTACAAAAACACTGATAAATTTATAATGCCATGTACAGTGAGGTAAGGACTATGTTGCATGCTGAGTGATAATAGGAGAGAAACTTAGGTTTCTAAACTTGAACTGGCACTTTATTAAACAGTGAGATGTTTATGAAGGTGATGTGACTGTTTCTGATGTTTCCAGCTATAGACAGCCACAGCTCCCTGGCTGTGTCTCCTGCCCTTTGCATGACTCTTGATTCCAGTCAAATTGCTGCAGTAACTGTTACCTTCTCTTCCAGCATTGGTTTTGTTGCATTGTGGAAGGCTTTTTCACCCAATTGTCATGGGCTTTCAGGATAGTTTCAGGTTAAAGCATTTTTCTGATACCTTACTAAAATGAATAAAGCCATTATCCTGTTTTAATAACATAAAAGCCCAAAGGAAAAAAAATGTAAGCATAGTATGTGATTAATAGCTCCTTTTCTCAGAAATTATTTTAACAGGGAGCTTTGTAGGACAAGACCCTCTTTTTGCTGTGTGTTTGTACTACAGCACCTCACTATCTCTGGATGTGACTAGACCCCTTCAGTGCCATGACAACTGAAGAACAAAACCTTGTAAAGGCCAAGCAGTCACAAAAATAAGACAAGTTTCAAAGCTTGTCAGGATGGTCCTAACAGAAGGCTGTAAATGCCAGGCTAAAAATGTCATTTATTTTTGTGCTTTGTTTTGCTATAAAAACTCACAGCCACTTACCACCTCTGTGTCAGAACAGGGAAAAAAGAGCAGTCCTTGTCCCCTGTAGGTCTGCAGCTTCTCTGCTGTTCCTCTGTTTAGCAAGTGTATCCAGCTCACGTGTGCTGTCCTTGAGAGACTGCAAAGTTCAGAGCCACGGCATCTTGCAGCTTTTCAGGCCAGTGTCTCCATCTCTGAGCCAGAGCTGACCTTCAGACCAAATACACATTTACTCTTTGAGCCTGGTTCAAGACCTGAGCTCTGACTTTAGCTTGGTGCCAAAAACGCAAACAAGAGCTGTGGCTCTTTTCTTTTCAATTATACCACTAACAGTTCAGCCTGAAAGTACATAATTTTATTACATCCTTTTGTCTATAAACCTCCTTTGTTTCCAGTGTGCTCATTTGTGAGCAAAGAGTTGTCTTACTATGTTTTGGAAGCTTTGTGGACAGTCTGGTCTGAATGAAATTACAACAATGATGATTTACAGCCCGATTCTTTCCATATCAAGATGAAGAATGAAAAAGAGAAGTATTCAATGCAGCTGGAAAATCTCAGTCCATACCTTTGTCACTGGTGAATAGCAGCAAGTGAGAAGTTGATTTGACCAAATTTGCTTCACTACTGGTGAGCTGTTAGTTCCCTACTGGGAGCACCTCTCGATGGTCAGGGCAAAATGAGACTTTTTACTCTGGAAGGTAGTTTAAGGGTCTGGCTGATATGTAATATCTAGCAGCTAAACAAGATGGGACAGAAGTACATGAGCAGAGCTCCATCAAACAACAGTTTTGTTGCATCACATGTATCATGGAGTAAATCTGTCTTTAGTATAAAGTTCAGTAACTGCAGCATTAGATAGTATGTCAACAGCTTTCTGTTGTGGATTGAAATTGGATGTATTCTATTGCAATACCAGAAGTTTTTTGACTGAAAACCAAGAAATGATATTGCTCATATGATAAAAAGACATGAAAAAAAAAAAGACATGAAAAACCCATGAGATGGTCAATGGGAAAAATGTATAAAGAACATGGTTTGATCCAACAGTATGGTGGTGAGGTGTTTTTGAGAAAGGCAGGGAGCCCGATTCTTGAAAGACACTGATGTCCCTGAACTGTAAAGAAGCCTTGTATGTGCCCTGGTATAAAGCACTTGAAATAATAACCTTTATTTTTCCCTTCCTCTCACACTATCTGATGGTCCATTCTCTGTTTCTAAATCAGCACCTGATATCATACAACTTTATAGTTTCAGTCTCTTATCCCACAGCAGGGTTTTTTTACTACACGTCCCAATATCTAATTGCATCCCTTTGCAGAGATGACCTGAAATGGCACCTTTGGATGTGCTGATGTATAAGATCTCTGATAGTCTAAAGAACATAAAAAGTATGACAACAATTGGATTGAGAGGTGGAGTATCCCCATAGGCAGGCCTAGCAAGCAGCTTGATCTGGAGAAAGTTTTATTTGGATCCTATGTTTAAAGGCAAAAGGAGATTTGGAGCACTTTAGGATGTGATGGCATGTGATGTTTTTGTGTTGTTTTAGACAGGTATAACTTTATGAATGTTTTCCACATACAGAGAAGTCAACTGAAGAGATTCATGATTCCTTCCCTGCAGTTTATTTATAATGCCAAGCTTTTATTTCCATTTTGCTTTAGCGAAGTAGTAAAAAGTAGAGGCAAGGAATGATAAATTGACTAAGGGACTGATAATCATCCAACAGAGTGTTGCCCACTGTCCAGCACTGTGAAGGCTTCTGAGTTGGGAATGACAACACCAGAAGTTACTCATGGGACATGCTTTATTTTGAACCTCTGCAAAAACGTAGTGCTCATGTTCTCCAGTGGTTGACAAGCGGTCTGCAAGCTCCCTCCCATAACTATTATTAGTGATTATAAAAGTAGTATCCGCATGAAGATCTCCATGGTTTGGAAACTTACGCGGTAGTTTTAAAGCTGTGATGTTATTCTTCAAAAAATTATTGCAGTCCTCTTATGTAGGGTGAGAGCACTATTAGTCAGTGAGTCATTGGCTGTAATGATAAGAGCTGTTTGATGTTGACAGCTCTTCTGGTCCAATGAGAAGAAATCGTTCCAGAGTAATGAAATTCAGAATTGTCACTTTGGAGTCTAACATATAGTGTTCCTGGGTTGTCAACATCTGGTAAGTTTATGCCTAAGTAGGGAAAAGAATCACAGAACCATCGAATAGTTTGTCTTGGAGGGGACCTTTAAAGATCATCTAGTTCAGCCCCCATGCCATGGGCAAGGACATCTTTCACTAGATCAAGTTGCTCAAAGCTCTATCCAACCTGACCTTGAACACTTCCAATGATGGGGCATCCACAAATTCTCTGTACAACTTGTTCCAATATCTCACCACCCTCATTGTAAAAAATTTCTTCCTTATATCTAGTCTAAATCTACCCTTTTTTAGTTTAAAACTGCTACCGCTTGTGCTATCACTTACAGGCCCTGGTAAAAAGTCTCTCTCTCTTTCTTATAAGCCCCCTTTAAGTACTGAAAAGCTGCAATAAGGTCTCTCCGAAGCCTTCTCTTCTCCAGGCTGAACAACCACAACTCTCTCAGCCTGTCCTCACAGGAGAGGTGTTCCACCCCTCTGATCATTTTTGTGGCCCTGCTCTGTACCTGCTCTAACAGGTTCATGTCTTTCTTGTGCTGAGGGCTCCAGGGCTGGATGCAGTACTCCAGATGAGCTCACAAGAATGGAGTAGAGGGTGAGAATCACCTCCCTCAAAAAGAGAAGAGATGAGAAAAAGTAAGAATTATTATTAAAATCCATTTAAACCGTGTAAAATTTATGCAAACAAAGAAATAGTTTAATAAACCATCATTTTGCCTGGTGAAGAACATCACAGCAGATTGGAATTCTATACTTAACGCAGACCTATCTGTGTCACCATATAGATGCTTTTGTTCATTATGCCTATCAGTGGCTTTGGGCTTTGTTTGACAAAGTGCTGCATACGTAGTGAAGGGATGGAGTTCAGCTTGTGGAGCCTAACCCTTAATAGAGTCAGGAGCAGTTGGAAAGAGCTGCCCCAACACGTGACCAACAGAGAAGAGGACACAGAAATGAAAGCCAGTAGAGCATATTTTCACTCCAGTTAGCCACCCAGGCAAGAAGCAAAGCTGAGCTGAGAATTTACTGGGTCCTTCTTAACATCGTGATAAAACCACAGGGCCACCACTGTAATTCCTTCTTCCTTACCCCCCTTCTCTGTTCAGTATTGGCTGTCGAGTGAATACCGTCTGACCTCTGTTGCTCACAGGTAATCTTAATCTTCTTAGTCTGAATCCAATTTACTTCCAGCCCCAATCCTTTCTTTGATCTGATTTTCTGTCAGACCATATATAAAAATTACAAGGGACTTTTGTCTGTGGGGACTGAGTGTAAAGTCTTCACCAGGTGGATCTTAGGTCCCTTGCAAAGAGTGTAAGGGATGATCTGGCCAGTCATTCCTCAGAGTTTATCAGTTTCACATCTCTTCCTAACAAATGATGTGGTAGGAAGCTCTGTTGTTTTTTTACCACTTCTTCAGTGTTGCTCCTATTTGAGACTCATCTATGATACAATGATTTAGCAAGACCACCCCCAAGAATCCCTGTGTGCATTTAATCATTGTAGCCAAGCACTTATACAGCAATCACGAACTTCTTAAAAGACAGACAGATAAATAGCAGGAACTCTTCCTCTGTGTTGACATTTGAGTGGACAGGCTGAACTATAAGAGTTACTGATCACTTTCCAAATCTCCACAGTCCACTACAATACAGCAGTGTAAATTTGAGGTGCTTTTTGGTGTCAGTCTTTCATTATTGGTGTTGCAAAACTACATTAATGTTGCTAATTAATGAAAGTCATTCTTTCATTATTAATGTTGCAAAGCTTTAAAATCCTAAACATTTCCATTGATTTTTGCATGTCAACTAACTACCTGATTTAGCTTGATTCCTTGCTAGATCCCCCGCAGAAAATCCTCCTCGTTCGGGGGGCGAGCAGCCCCTCTGAATCAGCCAGGGAGAGGCAACAGGGAGAGCTGCCCACGTCTCTGCACACAGTACGATTCAGATCTGTGTGGGAGTGTCTCTAAATGCTGTGTAAAAGGCTCTTGCCTCCATCCTGACAACATAAAACAGGGTTTTAACTTACCTACTGTGGATGTGGTATATTTGTTTCCAAACGAATAGTGAACAGACTGCAGATGCTATAAATATTCTATGTAGTTACTTAATAAACCCAAAAGGCTGTGGATAAAAAGGACCTTTCTGAATTAGTGAGTAAATAATAATTGCTCAAAGCCTTTTTGCAGACCTCAATTACAACTGCACAGTGTGTCAGAAAACATTTAATTACCTTCCAGAGGGCTCTGTAATTCTGCTTATAATGACTACACCTCCCTACTACTCCTGTGTAAAAATTACTCCTCTGATGAGTATTTGTTTTGGTTTTGTTGCTGTTTTTAATTAAAGGAAACAAACAACTCGTGTGTGTGTGGGTGTGTGTGTGTGTGTGGGTGTGTCTTGCTGCCTGTCCATCAGTTCCTCTTGCCCACTAGAAAATTTGCTGTTGCTTGGGCTCAACTCCTTTTTTCAGGTGCTGACACTTTGGTGGGATCAGATCTGACATCAGCTGAAGAAACTAGTGATAGGGTTCAGTTCTAAATTAAGACATCAAAGTGAAAATTTTCATATATGATCCAAGTGTCTAAGCTCACATCTGTGAGAGATCCACTCATAAACCCCACTGAGCACTGAAACCAAACAAGATGACCAGCCACAATGGGTCTGATTGACCAACTCACGCAAAGGCATTTTAAATGATCTGAAATGCCCTAAGGTTTCTCCAGAAATATACACACTTCCCACAGGTCCTTTGTCATACATGCCTTAGAATACAGTCTCAGATATCTCATGTTATTCAAAACAGCATTAAATACCTATTTTTAAGCCACTGGGTGATGTCTTGGTCATCTACTGTAGGGTGAGCTGGTGTACAGATTCCTCTGTGTAACAAGACCTTGGACACTCAGATCACATGCAGATATCTACATAAAGCCCCCTAAACTCAGATGTCTTAAGACTGATATCTTACCCTTTACATAGAGAGTAATAATTTTGCTTCAGACCCTTGTAGCTAGAAAGGCTATGAAACCAGGATGAGAAGCAAGTCAGGTTATACATGGTTTTAGCTCATTTCAGTTGGACTTGTCCATCAGCACATAAGTCGCTGAAAAATACCAGGAGTTTTACTTTGAATAATCACCCTAACTGTTGTCTGATGATGTATCTCCAAGTGAGTGTGTGTGGTGACAAAGGCTGTGACATACAGGGGGTGATTTCCAAGTCTTGTGGTATTGGAACAAGTTGGCTTCAACGCTGAGCTCTTGGGAGTCACCCTTTAGGCTTCACAGGGGCTTGTAGAGAGGATTTCCCTCCCAAGTGGTGTGAGTGCAGTCCTCCTCTAGAAAGGATTTTTATGGAACTAATTGCAAAGGGCAGAAGAGTATGGCCTATAGCAAACTGCACCTATGTCTGACAGAAATGAAGGAACCTATAAGCGACTAAGTAGGTGCTTTGGTAAGTATGGGTTCAGCTTTCTTTCCTGATCATAGTAAATAGTACTTTAATCTGAAAGGAAACCCAGTCACCTTCATGAAACTGATATATCATTTAGCCTGTGAAATACCCTCAGTTCAAGATTAAAGGTGAGTATATGTGTCCATGAGTTCAAAAACTGAAAATTAGGATGAAAAAAAAAGAAGAAATAGGTTTGATCCTACTGGATTGGTAGTGTTTATTTATTACGAATTTCTACCAGCATGATTCTAGAATTATCTATTTCCCTGGAGTTTCTACTCATCTATGGAGGAAGTCTGGACCTGATGTTTCATATCAGGAGATTGTTAGGATGAAGGAGAGTAGGCAAACCAAAATCAAGCTAAAACCAGTGAACCTACTCACTGCACCTTAAAGACTGTCTAGAAACTCATCACGCATCTTACAAACGTGGCCCTGTGGCAACTAGGAGGTGACACCAGGAAATATAAAGGATTCTACATGCCTTGGTGTGCTTGGTGGCTTAATATGCCTGATAGGTGGGTTAATCCAATAGCAAAAAGACATTAATGTGCTGTCTGGTGGACGTTCATGTGATAGCCTTATGCACAGGAATCAGGCAAATCTAAAAACATATTGTGCTCATGGATGCTCCAGAATCCAATCTTTTGTATGAAGTATATGTAGTCAGTATAAGCATTGTGCCCCTGTAGCTAAGCCCTGAATATAGGGAGAAATGCAGAATGTAGCTAGAGCTTCCATACATCTCCTACTGTTTGTTTCTGTTTCAGGAAAAGAGAGATGAAATTTTGCGGATACACTGATTGAAGTAAATAGGAAGGAAATAACGGAAGGAATTGGCAGCTGATTTTTTTTTTTATATTGTCTTTGAGCACCTGAATATTTTTGCTTGATTCCACTCTGGTCAAAAGACCTCCTTTGCATTTTACCATGACAGGATGAAATCCCAGGATGGTTTTGCTTGCCCTTTATTTACTTAGCACATACACTTGCAGCAGAAGAGTTGCCATATAGTAGCCATGTATCATTACTGCTACCCTACCGAAAAATGAAATCTGTAGTGTGGAGACTCCTTCCTACATCAAAAGGCAGCATCACTGTATTACCAGTACCATTGGCAGTTTGGACTTACCTGGGTCTAGAAACTGTACATGTGTCTTGCATAAATACATCAACTATACTGATAGATTGCTATTACTTATGCAGCATGGGACAAAGTTTCTAGCTTGTTTTGTGGCCGCATGGGGGATTTAAATGGTCTTTTCCAAGTACTCTTCATAAACTCTAAATGCAACCTGAGAATGACTGACCTCTATTTCAGTCTAGCTAATCAGTTAACAACTCAGCTGTGACCACAGGTATATTTTCTTCTGCTGAAACCCTTGTCTTCGTCTTTTCTCTATGTAACTATAGAGACTTCTTTCTGTATAATCTAGAGGAAATGTCATTCCAATGTGAAAACTTTCATTGTGAAGTCTGGAAATCATGCAGCAGTTTGGAAGTTTGAAGTTTAGAAAAGAACACATTAACATCTAAATGAAGTGTAAGAATAATAGACTGCTGCTGAAGTTCAAAGTTGAGGATGTGAATTTTTTGCAAAGGGCACTTGCATCATCTTCAAAGAATCAATCATGGGTTTTTGAAACTCCTAAGGTAAATCTTGCAGCCTATGCCAATCCAGTAAATACAAATGAAAAGGCCTATGATGAAGAATTACAGGGGCTCCATAACAAGCTATGCAATAGTTACCTGGAATAAGGGCATCTGAAAAAGGTTTCTTAGGCTTAGGTTACTTGTTCTTTCAAAATAAGCTAGTTTAACACTTGGTTGACCAGAGAATTCTCAGTCAAATCTGAAGCATTTGTCTCTGCATGAAGCGATAGCCATTATCCTTCCAGCTGCTAATACCTCTGAAGAACCACAGGAAATGATTCAGCCCTCATTGCTGTCAGATCTCATACAGCAGAGAATAAATATGAACATTGCAAATAATATTTTATCCTGCTTTCCTAAACAGCACTTTGGTGCCTGTTTCTTTTTTTCCTGATGCTTCACACTGCAGATGATGAGGTCTATCAGCATGTCTAAAGGCAAAAGAAGCTATACGGTAAGTATGAAGTGATAAAGAACCTGCTTGCCAAATGTTTTCTTTTAAGAGATTTTAAAAAATAAATTTTCTTCATTTTTAAATACTATGTGTTACAATTTACCCAATTAACACTATGAAGAAACTGCTTAAATGCAACAGACAAGTGAGCTGTCAGCCACTTGGAAACAAAGAACGTGTTATCTACTTATGGTCTGATGAGAGAAGATTATGCTAACCCTTCAAAAGCACACACACCTTTTATAATACAGAACTCCTAAAGAAAGAACTAATTTTTTAATACAAAAAGCCCTATACAATTTAAGGTACATATTGATAATACCTACACTGTTTTTTGAAATATAAATAGGCAGTGATGTTTGGGGGAAGAATAAAAGAAACGTAGTTTTTTACCTTTATGACTGCAAATGTACTTTGGTGTCTTTGTGTTTCCAGTGGGGAAAAAAAAAAGATTCTTTCCATGTGCTTTTGTTGAGAGATAAAATAGGGTAAAATGTAATTTGTATTGCAGAACTGTTCATCCCTTTATCCCATTTCTGCCAACGTAAGTGACCATTTTATCCTAAATTTGAGAAAATGGGATTACAGGATGGAGTGGGAAATTTCAAGTGAGATTTTCCCATGTTATGGGACAAGTTGAAGATCTAAGATCAGACCTTCCAACACAGCTAGTATGTCTTGATTTCTTAATTGTATCCATCCTAAAGGTTCACAATGGTTTTGCAATGGCATAAATAACAGTTTAATTCCATCCTGCTTGTGCTGAATCTTTTATGGCATAACCACTCTAAGGAGCTTGTATGTTTATATATGGGATTATATGTCCATATATATCTGTAGCTGATATTTATTAGCTACCCTTACGTATATGCTGCCAGCATACCAAACTCTTACAGCAGCTCTGCATGCTACGTCTTCCTTCACGCACACATATGGGCAGTACAGGACCAAGTGGGGAGCACAGCTCCTAAAAGATTCAAGTTCCTTTGAATCCTGAGGAACAAGGAACCACACGTTGTGGAGCTGTCCTCTCTCCAGCTGCTTCAGTGTGGCCCATAAATGCCTGAGGTTACGGAGTGCCTTTAGAGTTTTCGTGGGAGCAGAGCCCAGGACCCCAGTGGAGCACGTCTCGGAAGCCAGAATTGAGAGCTGGCCAAAGTGCTGACTTCTTGCCCTTATCTTGGTCATGAGACCTTGTCTAAGCTGGGAATACTAACACTTGTAAGACATCGAACCAATACTCTCTACTTAGAGTTTTCCATGGAGCCAAGAAAAATACTGCATGTTTTAGCTTTGTGTCATTAAACTATAAGGCATCCCATTCAAACTACTTACAAGTAATAATATCTAGAAAAAAAAAGAAACAAAATACTCTCATTTTATTCTGATTGTTTCTAACACTTGTGGTTTTATGACTGGTCTCATGATGTTAGATGTTTTCTTTAGCATCCAATCTCATTATACACATGTTAGTGGCAGCACTAGAGCAGGAGGACAGTAAAGATTGCTGACATAGTCATTGAGAAATTGTGAGCCTACTTAACCATTTTCTGAGCAACCTGGTTTTGTAGACATCTGGTTGTCTCCCAGAGGAGAGTGTGAGAAGTTCATAGAGACTCCAAGGTGCCTATATTTGTGAATGTGATGGGAACAGAGGCCATTTCCAGAACTAGCATTCTGGAACTTTCTCCTCCTTACCCTGAGGAGCAGAAATACATCATTCATTTGGCCATTTATCTTACAGCAGCTCACAACAAATTCATCCTCATAGCCAGTATAATTTGACCTTTTACTTGGATCTCTGCTCTCTAAGGCAGTATGATTTATGGTGTCAGCAAATCTGCAGAGATCAATGAAAAAAAGCAAAGGCAGAAAACCTGCTTACCTGGGTTTCCTTTTCAGTGAGCCATGTAGGACTTGTTATGCTAACAGAGATTCCTACTGCTCTGGAGAGTATTCAGTATATGCAAGTAATAGCATGTGCATGGTGTGTGACATCTAGGAGGTTCCCATACCATGGATTGAATTTATATGGCTGTAGAGATGCTTTTTATGATTTTTATTCATATGTCATGAATAAAAATTACAAGACATTTAACCACTCTTTTCATTAGAGAGCCTTCCTGGAAGGAATCTAAGTAATGCAGATATATTATTTAATAAGAACAACAACAAAAATATTCCCTGTCTCCTGTTTGCTGCATACTGAAGACAGACAGAATGGATCATGGTTTACATTCATGTTCTTTGGTGACTTCTGCAACTTCAAATGCCTTTCATTAACAACCTATGAATAGGACATCACAGTTTCTGATATTTTTTAAAATTATATTTAGCAGAGAAAGCCACATTCAAATTTACTGTAAAATCCCTTCCAAGAAAATGAGCACATGAGGGAGAATTGGTCAGGCTGAAAAGGGCACGGGACGAAAGCCTTGTTGTAACAAAGCTGTGGTCTTCTGCTGTGGAGTGGGGGGACACAGAACTAAATGCATCAGTAGCACATCAAATTCTTTCAAATAACACCATTTTTGATTCATAGGTTTCAGTTTGATCCATGCTTTTTTTTTTTTTTTTGCATAGGAAAAATTAAGATGGTGGAAGAAGTTGTTCAACGAGCAAATGTATCTTGAAAAATAGCTAGAGAATGAGATGGAACATAAAAGTCCAGGATCTGTATATCTGTTCTTAAGGCTGGGGAAACAAGGCTGGACCAAGTTGCTTCTGGCATGAAAAAGGGAGCAACATGAGAAAGAGGTACAAATGCAATGCAATGAAGAGCCAAAAAATAGAGCCCTGGAAATTTGCTGTCAGCAGAGGATGAGAGGGAGGAGACAGTGAGGATCTGCTAGAGGAACATTCCTATTAGGAATAGCTGTGGTCTTATCTTTCCATAAACCATTCTGGTCAGCAGCAGCTGCAGCAAAAACTTGGATTTCCAGAGTCCTTCTTGGGCCTGGCATATTCATGTAGTTCTTTTCTGTTCACAGTAATCAGTTAAGCTCTGTTTTGTGGACAAAATAGGAAGCACTGAAATTCTCCATGTCTGGAGATCGTTGTGCAATCTTCCACATTTTGCTCTCATGTCATTCTATGTGTGTCTTCAGTGTCTTATGGGGACTGCTGAAAGTTAGGAATTGCAAAGTGCATGTTTCTACAGTAGAGTATCTTTTGACTTGGAACAGGATAATTTTTTTTTTTTGAATTTGCAAAGCTTTTTGGATTTTTTCCCCAAGATGAAATGGTTACGTTTACACTAAAGATGCAAACAGGTGATCCGCCACAAGGTTTCTTTGTGAAGCAATTTAAAATTATGGTAACATGGCTTGCTTTCAGAGGCTTTTGTTGTTGGTGGTGTTGTTAGTTTTGTTCTTTTTCCTTTTCTAAGGACAAACCCCCACTGTTCATTAGTTTGTAATTAAAAAAACACAGCTGGCATCAATGGACCTCACTTGTCACTGCCTATAATTTCAGTTGGCATGCATTTAGTTGATTTTATCACTTGACTGTAGGTAGAAGGGAACCTCAGTAAGTTTACAGAAGAGTAAAATTAGTTGGTCTGTATTTCAGACATAAAATATGATTTTAAAAATGCTTTATCATGGCCCGCTCTTCTTTATTCTCCCAAAGAATGATTCTTGATACACCAATTTCAAGTCTTCATTCAGCAGCCATTGGACTCTTTGGAGTTTTGCCTGCACAGTGACATGAGATTAACTTGTTCTGTGAGTGGACACCAACCATAGGACCTTCCCAGTTGTCCCCAGGGACTAAAGCCCTCGGGGCTGAACACAAGAGTCTCTACTGTTAGTGAATGTGACAGTCCCACCTCTGTGACCAGGTCCAATGGGAGATACAGTGGGTCACGTTCTTCGTGGTTTCAACCTCCAACTCCAGTTGTTAAGTTCAGAGTATCCAGTTTTTGACAATGCATTTAATGTGGTTCTTACCCCAGAGTAAATTTATGCCACAAAAATATTTATAAAAATATAGATTTGAAAAATGTTTTTAGTAATTTTTTTCTTACTAGAGCTTGAAGTGTTACTAACAAGAGAATGAACAGGAATCAGTTATGTGTTCTACAACTGACATCTAGAGCAGTCTCTTTGCAGGCTTATTATAACTTGAGGCAAAATATTGATTTATTATTATATACCAGGTGTGGAACATCCAGTTAAAATAGCAACATATCGATAGATGACTGAAAATAAATTGTCTTCCACATTTTCCATTGAATCTGTAAATGCCTTTGAATGCAAGAAATTGTTCAGATGACCAAAATTGTGTTATATACATATTAAGAAATATATACAATCTTCCATAGATATTTATTCATTGTGAAATTCCCAGACTTGTGCAGTTCTTTAAAAATACAATTGGGAAATAAAGGTAATCATCTTTTATCTAAATGTGTTCTTAAAGGAAGAAGTGGAGAGACAGAAGTGCATTTCTGCCCCTGAGAATGAGCCAGGCAGAATTATTCTATTCAACCAATAATTTGGTGTGAAAACCTGATCTCACTGAAGTCAACAGTAATAGGATTGAATCCTTAGTTTTAATTCTTCCTTGAGAGTGAAATTTTCACTTGCACGGAGAGACAGGATAAGGCTAATGCATCGCTTCAGTCTCATTTAGACTTTACCACACCTCCACTTCCCTCTTTACGAAATAGAATTTACAAGTGGTCTTCACCCATCTGCATAAGGGTAAGCTTTTTTCTAAGCAGAGTTCTATTGTATGAACACTTCTAGAATACATTTATTTCTTTTAATAAACAGAAAACAGAACACTTTTTAATCAAGATAACATTAAACGCTTGAAAACACTCAAAATTTTCTGGAAACAGACTTTGTCCCTGAGGCCCTAGTTTTGCCTTCACTAGTTACCTTGTGCAGAACACAGGGTCTACCTGACTTTCTTCCTCTTTTTTCTTCAAGTGTCTATATCTGATATGCTGGTATAAGTACTTTTATAGACTTTTATAATGGAAATAATAATTTCCTCAAAGATGCATAAATCTGTACAGACCTTGTATGTTCTTCCTGAGTATACTTTCAAATCATGTTATAACCATATCAACTATCTTGATGATTAGCTACATTTTAAATTGCACTTATAATTTTTTCTTCAAATGTAAATTGAGGGAATATGGATTTTGAATTGTAATAAGAGAGGGGGGAAATTAATTTAAGGCTTTTGATGTAGGTAAATGGATACATTACTGTAAGGAAAAATAAAATATTGCTACATAAAAAGGTTTCACCATGCAAGAGCTGCATTTAGTTATCTAAATTAATATAAATTTTATGAATTTGACTGATTTCCAGGTCAACTCAAATGCAATGTTTTGTAATAATACATGGTATAAAAACTCACTTTAACAGACATGAGTTATTGTCTGTATATCAGGACTCAATAAGTAACAGTACCTGGCACATTAAATAGCTCCATTGGTTTTGCAGACAGCATGCAGAACAGGATCCCATTCAGGAAATGTTGTGGTGGTAGAATCCACACCTAATAATTTAACACTGTTCCAAAAATTTTCCATCATTTGTGAGGAAGGATCAAATTTTGGAACACTTCTTTCTTTGAACAATGCATTACTGTGTTCAAGTATTATGTTCAGCTCTGGGGTCCCCAGCATAAGAAAGTCATGGACCTGCTCAAGTGGGTCCCCAGCATAAGAAAGTCATGGACCTGCTCAAGTGGGTCCAGAGGAGGGCCACAAAGATGATCGGGGGCTGGAGACAGGCTGAGGGAGTTGGGGTTGTTCAGCCTAAAGAAGAGAAGGCTCTGGGGAGACCTTGTAGCAGCCTTCCAGTACTTAAAGGGGGTCTACAGGAAAGGTGGGGAGAGGTTCTTTACCAGAGAGTGTAGTGATAGCACAAAGGGTAATGATTTTAAACTGAAAGAGGGTAGATTTAGATTAGGTATTAGGAAGAAATTCTTTACTGTGAGGGTGGTGAGACACCGGAACAGGTTTCCTAGAGAAGTTGTGGATGTCATCTCCCTGGAAGTGTTCAAGGCTAAGTTGGACGGGGCTTTGAGCAACTTGGTCTAGTGGAAGGTGTCCCTGCCCATGGCAAGGAGGTTGGAATTAAATGGTCTTTAAGGTCCCTTCCAACCCAAACCATTCTATGATTCTATGTTTTTATTCTATTACTCATGTGAGCTTCATTAAGATAATTGAGGAGGTACCATAACAAGGATTCTTAAAAGTGATCTTTAAATTTTAGTTTGTAAAATGACTTCATAAAATTTTCAAATCTTCTTCCCATGAGTATACAGAATGATAGCTGCTCACTTTTATGGTCAAGCAAGTGGTAACAATGTTTAGATTTGTTTTACAGAGCTAAAACAATAGCAGCAATTTGATCCAAATTCTGGACTCTATTCTGACTCATGTCAGCAAGTGATAAACCAAAGTCAATGAATTTACTTCAAATACGAGTTAATCTACAAGTCAGGCAACAAATTTTGACTTTCAAGTCACAATTTTGAGTACTCACAGAAGTCAGAAAAAACAAGATTGTCAATGAAGCAAACTTGATGTCCTTTCCTGCAAGTTTCCCAGGCTCTTGAAACTCCTTATGCACTCTGGGGGAAGTTTCGCATGTAGACATACATTTATATTAGTTTCGTGTTCAGTACCCTGGCATGGAAGTCATGAGGAAAAACAATACGTATCAAAACATACAGAACATACAAAATTATGTTCCAAGTAGAACCTACATATTAATGATTGTTACCTTTAGCTACAATATTTTTATTATCTACCACCAGGTTAAATTTGTCCCATCTCTTTCCTACCCCTATTCACAAAGTTTTCAGCTTTCATCAGGCTAGTACTCTATGAGTCCTGGGGTACTGAACTTCAAAGATTATCAGAAATTATCTGAAGAACGTGAAAAAAGCTAGAAGAATCATCACATTTGTTACTTTGCTGTACTTCATATAGACTTCTGGCAAGCAAATAAAACATTTAGAATATTGTGGTTCTTTGATGTTTTTCTATAAGTATAGCAATATAAGGATGATGTTTAATACGTCTTTATGGCTTCAGGAGTAGTATATTGGCTGTACAAATTAACATTACTACAGAAATATTTTTCATAATAGACAGGTCAGGAAACCCAAACTGGAATTTAATAGCAACATGAATTCCTCCTTCTCCTATTTTAATACCTGACCGGGATTTACCTCTCCCCTGAAAAACACTACTAAGAGTAATGTGCATTTCAGATCTAATGATAAATAACTTCATTGACTGTGTATTTGCATACAGATACTTAATCTGACTTAGAGATAATGCAAACCACATTGTGTAAATTACTATGGTGCTGTGGGGTATAACCTAGATTGTAATCTGATCTGTACGGTCACTGTTACAATGTGTTACCTGAAAAAGAAGAAATCCAGTTTGAATTTGAGCTGAGTTTGAACAGAAAATGGAAAATCATCCTTTTATTTTATGAACTCTGTGAATATGAACTGTAGGTACACTAACTATGGGATTGAGATCACCTGTCTTTGCCTGAAATGTGTCTACATGAGCTGCCTGATCTCCGTTACAGTCAATAAAGATACAGTCAGCAAGTTCTGTCAATCAGTTCCCCTGGCCAATAACGATGCCTGTTTCAAGATAAAATAAACCATTTCCTACAACTCCATGGATGACAGTGGGAATTTAGAAAATAAATTGTGTGCAAACACCTACACTGGAGACATCCCAAATTAGTAAGATAAATCCCAGTCTAGCTATCCAAAATGAGATGTTTGAACTAGCAATCAAAGCTCCTTCTAAAGTCAATGAAAGGAGACAAGCACCTCCACAAAGCAATTAATCTCATCCTTGGATGTGTGCTTATAACAGATGGAAGGAAACATATCTCCACTACAGGGAACCTTGAAGGTTGACTTAGATTAGACACCAACAGTGGATTTTGTTCAAGATTAGATGTAAACATGTGAGGCAAGTATCTCAGCCACCATTATAGTCAAAAGGGCTTCTTCTTTTGGTCTGGTGTCATTTGAGATGATCTAGGATATCCTGCCTGGTGTCCAATTGCCACTCTAGATGATCACAGGTCATATGCCATAATTTCCAGCCTGTTGCAAATGTGTAAGGTGTACAAAAGTGTATCAAATGACATTGGATGTATATATTTAGGTAAATAAATGGAGTACAATGAAAATTCAATCCTCTCTAAAGGAAGAATATTGCACAAAGTAAATGTGTAAGAAATCAACCATTTATATTATGTCATTTACCATAAAATCAACCACAGAAGATGAGCAAAGTAAATACACTGTATTCCTAATCTCACTGTATGTAAGCATGAAAAATCTGAAAAGACTCTAATGTTAATATTTGCTTTTACACAAACATTCTTCTACCCAATTTACAAGTTTGAATCAAAGATACTATTACTGCCACCAGTACATGCACAGAAATGTGGTTTGGCTTATGTGTGGAAAACAGAGTATCTGCTTCACCCTCTTTGTTCAGATGCAGGAGGGAGGAAAATATCTCTCTGCAGCCTTGATGAGCTGCTGTGCCCATAGAGTACCATCACTACATGTTCTAAGAAATGAATCCTGACCTTGTATAAAGAATGCAAAACTCCCACTGAAGTAAAAAAATGCCTCAAAGTAAAAAAATGCCTCATTCATATGTCTGGGAGCAGAATTCAGCTCTCAGAACTAAGACAATTCTTTCAATTGTTTCAATTGATAACTTGTATAAATCATGGATTGAGAGCAATGTGCTTTATCAAGAAGACAGTATTCCAATCACAAAGTGGCATCCAAATGGAAAGCCCCCAAAAGTAAGCAAGAATGACCAGAACATTACAACTATATTCTTGGAGTTCTCCATGAAAGACGTACACATGAAAGACTACTACACATTTACAAGGTATCAGTTTTCATTTGGTCATTGTTGTTTAAAGCATGAGAAGGCTTGCTCTTCTGACCATCAGTTCCTCCTTTGGATGTGTCCTGGAAGAAAAGCCTTGGCATCCACAGTGACATTAAAATTCGTTTGTATTCATTCCGAAAATTCTGGTTAAGAAGTCCATATATTATTGCATTAAGGCAGCTGTTGAAATAGGCCATGAAGTAGCTTATAATGAATAACCATTCAGGAACTTTTGGTGCCATTTCCGTAGGATCAATGGCTACAGCCAGACCAATGAAGTTTAGAGGTGCCCAGCAAAAGGCAAAAATCACAAAAACCACAAACATGGTAAGAAAGTTTCTGAAGTCACTTGGCTTCAGTCTTGGCTTTGTTTCTGACTTGGCTCGTCTTCTAACTTGAAGCACTAAAACCCAAATTCGAAGGTAGCAGAAGCTCACAATGGTGATAGGGACAATGAAGTGAATTACCACAACAGCTATCGTATAGTAGGAGCTTGCAGTCTGAACAAATGTGCATGAATAGATGCGTGGATCATACTTTAAAGAGCCAACAAAAAAATTTGGCACAGTTGCAATTACTGTTAATACCCAGACTAAGGAGACGTACAGCATTGTGTTCCAACAGCTGAACACTTTGTCATAGGCAAAACTATGACATATGTAACAATATCGGTTTATTGCAATTGCAGTGATGTTGAAAATAGAGCCTATTACACTTAGTCCCATCACAAAGCCACTCACTTTACAGTGCATTTCACCCAAAGTCCATCCGTTGTGGAAAATAGCTAAGAGCACCAGTGGGTATGGATACAAGGCCACCATCAGATCAGCCAAAGCCAGGTTCACCACAAATGCATTACCTGGGGAAAAAGAAAAATACATAGACATAAGTCTGAAAGCAAGCATAGTTGTGAAGAAGAAGAAAATATGATATATTATTCTGGATATCTGCAATGCTAAAATATTGATGAAGTCAGCAAACAGCAGGTATATAGGACCAATAGATCTGTATGGGAAATAATTCTACAATTCAACTTAGAACACCACGGAAATACCTGCGGCAACATGATGTTTCAAATCTGTTGGTGATTTGATTATACACTCCTTTCTATTTTAATCTTTAATAAACATAAACATCAGGGAGCCATTACATAAGCATACGTTGAGTTGTTTCAGAGTAGGTAACTCCACAGCTGGATCAAATAAGGTGAAAAAGAAAAAAAGTCTAAATTGTGCCAGGTAGGCAGGCTATTATGCCCTTCTAACCTATCACTGGAATACAACAGGCTCGACAGGTATCAAGGAAAAGCATATGCAAGGACTAGGTCTGTAGGGCTTAGAAGGATGTGTTGGTTTATGTCTAAATTGCTACACAATATCTTGTAGTATAGATACTTTCTGCATGAATTGCCTACCCATACTGCAGTTATTTTCCCATTGGATTGACTAAGAAAGAGTGAAATGCCTTCACCACCCTCTGTAGAAAGGCATATTTAACTATACAAAGGAAAAATGCATGAATGCAAGAGAAAGTATTCAAATTTATGGGAGGAGCCTTTAGATCATTTTCTGCTGATGATGGTTAAAATGTTTAAGTGATATGGTTGAGACTTATTTTCTCTCTTTAAACAGTGTCCTTCTCATCAGTTTGAAATTTCTGGACATTGTATCTAAGGATATTTTAATAGAATACTGAGATAGTAAACCATATTCCTGAAAAATTAGATTCTTACCGTAGTAAGTAGTGCCTTCCTTGCTTTGCAAGAAAAATATGAAATCATTCTCTAGGAACTCCCCAGGAGACAGCAAATAGAGGTACTAACTTTAGATTCTTGGCATTTATGTAGCATAAAACACATTTCTGGTTTGGATACTCACTTTTTTGCTTTAAGTCCTTCACAGCGTGAACAGATGTGCAAAAGCCCAAGTAGCTTTTAAAGTTGTGTGTAGAACATAATTGTTTTTTGAAAAGAGCAACTAGATGCTCAATCCTACAAATTCTGAGCTTTCTAGCCCTCATCTAGGAAAACAGTTCTCCATTTAATTTTAAGCACAGAAATAATGCTGTGGATAATGACGTCGTTAGCTGGGAGCCAGAAAACCAACCACCCTGTAGGATTAAACTGTTTGCTCCACCTGCTCTGTATCTGTAGTTTGCTTAACCTGAATTAAGGAATGGGGAGCTCTTTTTCTCCCAGTGTGTCCCAGAGTGGTGTACAACCTATTTTACATGGTTCCTCCTTACACATTTAGCAGCCTGTCTCACACTCCCTTTATACTTCAAAGGCCACACAAGTGTTATCATAGCTACAGTTCACTGTAAGGCAAATGCTATTTGTCTTAGCAGGATGTGAACCCAATAGCACTGCTGTTTTCTGTGTCTTCCCAAGTGACAGCCTTGCTTTCGTGTTGAGGGGGTCTGTTTGAGTATGTTGTTGGACCTGCACAAGGAGACATTTCCTGCTGGCTTTGTCTGTGCTGTACTGAATACAATTCAGTAATGTCATGCTGTTGTGAAAAAGGCAAACATAATTTTCAGATGCACAACCAGAACTCTTTGAAAACTCATACGGTCATTTTTCTGTCTTACTCAGGATTGCTAAGGCATTAGAAAAATGTCTCCAGTTTGGGGCTTCTCACTTCAAGAAAGAAGTAAACTCTAATTAGAGCTAATCTAGAGCAAAGCAGATATCCGCTAGTTTTACGATCTGTGAGAAAAGGTTGAACAAACTAGGGAGAGGATTGAGGGGGACATGACAACCTCAAAGAGGTGAAGCAGGAAGGATATAACCCATTCCCATGACTGTGGTGAACACAAACAAGCTTCAGTCACAACAAGGAAGCTTAAGGTTAGACATTGAGAAAAACATTTTAATGGCAAGAAGAAGGAAGTGCTGGAACACCTTGCTTTGAGTCTGTCATTGGAGGTTGAAGAAGAAGTTAAATAAATATTTGTCAGTACTGGCCTAGATACAGCTGATCCCTGTTTTGAGCATAGGAAGGATGAGATGACTTTGAAGGCCAAAAGCCATATGATAAATAGCATAAAAGACAAGACTAACAAAGGGGCATGGTCATCTTTATCAGAATGCATTTACATTATGGCAACAAGAATTTCTCTTATGTTTTTTCATCACTGTATCTGACATTAGAAGATAAAGAAGTCAGGAGAAAGAAAGAAAAAAATACTTTTTTCTGTTTTAGAATGCCTTTTGGAGAAAGATAGAGCTTAGTGTTAAGATTAATCTATTCTCTAAAGCCTCCCAGCATCAGCTTATACCTAAAATGTAATTGTTCAGTTAAAATCAAGTGGGCATTCAGCTCTTTCAATCATATTTGGAAATTTACTATAAAGTACATATGTGTCCTGGTTTCGGCTGGGATAGAGTTAAACGACAATGTGGCAAGAGAATTTCAAAATTGTGTGTGTAATTTAGGACTTCGTGAAAATTCCAGCTGCAATGAATAAGGACAGTTAGCAATGAACTTGTCAAAAACATAATATACCACTTTACAACATAGAAGAAAAATGGTGCAATATCTATAAAGGCCTCAAGTGCTTTGTCACTTATATGTCTGTTTACAGGATCGAGTGTTCACATTGTGCACTGCAAAGTAAGGTCCAATGTTTTTTTCTTTCTATTTGGCTGGCTGAGGGATGATGTTTAATATTATATTACTGCAATGAATAATCTACAAAAGTAGAGAGAAACTCTTCTAATTCATAAAAAATACATAATCAACATTTTGAGAAATCAAAGGTCTTAGATGTCTTCTAAGTGCTTGGAGAAAGTAAATATTCCTTGATACACCTAAGACACAACATTTGGAGTAGCTATAATTACATTGATAAGATAATCAAAGAGGTAACTTTTTGCTATCAGTAAAAAAATAGAAACCACAGAATGCTTATCTAGTTGGAATTATTGTAATTATTTCCATAATTTACCCAATGGACTTTGTTTCTAGAATTCAGACAGAAGATTATATTCATTTATAAGAAACACATTTGCTCACTGGAATGGAAAGACTCCTTAATTACAAGCAATAGCTACTAAAAGCCAAATATCTAGCCAGGGTCTCAAAAACATACATATGTGAACTGTTTTAAACATTGATAGTTGGATGCATAGAAAAGAAAATAAGTTTTGATACTGACTTTGGGTACAATGGAACTAGATCGGTATTTCATGAAGCATTCTTGCATATTGGTTTGTTACCCCAATTAACAGGAAAAAGGGAACTTTCACATCCTCTTGCAATCTTGATATGACTCAATATTGTAGGAATTTAATCACAGAACAAACTTTTTAAGGTCAGGACTTTTAAGGGCTAAGAATCTGCCTTCTGAAAAGACAATTGAGTTCTAATGTCTCTACAGAACCCAGAAGCAATTGCAATCACCAATAATTTTTTAAAGGTTTTGCTGCTTCTTTTGGTTTCAAACTGGCTAAAATGATTAATCATATACCATGGTGTTTTATTTTTTGTTGGATGGTGTTTTGGTTGTTACGCATTTGTTTAACAAGTTGTTATGCATTGCTTACAGACATCATCTTCTTAGCTCTATTTCCCCCTGGCTACAGTTATGTTCGTCCTTGTGTACTCTTCTTCTGCATCCATTCTTTTGCCTTCTTTAGCATTCAAAAGCCTAGCTTCAAGACAGGAAAATTGTTCCTATGAAGCCTGTTGTGCAGACTGTTGCATTTTTCTCTGCCCCCTCTTCTCTTACCATCAAACTTGGGTCGCTGTGTAGCAACAAATGTAAGGAGTAGGGACAGACAAGGCAGAAAGTGAATAAGTATGACTGTAATGTATTGGCAGATTTTTTACATACCAAGGATTGATGACTCAGGATAGTTATTTTATTCTTCCATTTCCATATCCTAACTTTAAGGGAAAACTCAGAGTCACTCTTGAGGATTTCTTACTTCATTATATCTTCAGTTGGAATGTAAGTGGGAAAGCTCTTTGTTTGGGCTTAAGGCTTAAAAACCCCTCTAATAATAAGTACTATGTTTATAATTAAATAGACTTTTATACTGGCTGAGAATTATAAGAACTGAAGTTTTTCTACAATACCACTCTGACAACTACTTGTAGTTATTTACCTGTACTAAAGGAAGAGGAGCAAGATCTTGACTTTAATGAATTAAATAAGAGTCCTATCGTTCTATAAAATGAAGCCAATCATTCCTCTGAAGAGTTCACATTAATAGACATCCTCAAGAAGAAGGTGAACTGACAGACTAGATTTTTCTCTAGTGCTAGTTCACTCTTCAGCCCCCTTTTTTATTCCTCTGCCAGACTCCTGTAGCCCCTGTACTAAAAATGAAATTAAAAAGGAGAGTTCTGGAAGGCTTCCAATAGCTTTCTTGTTGTGGTTGATGCATAAAGACAGAATCTGGGCTCAGTTTCTAGACAGCCTTATAGTCAAACACACAAGATAATCACTTCAGGGATGCATGGTGCATGGTGTCATCCATTCTGTAAATTATTTTTATAAAAACACTAAGCATACAAAATGCTTTTTTGCTCTAGTTTTTAAAATGTTCACCAAATACACAAGGTAAGTCTAATCTTTTAGTTCTTTCCTGTAAGTCATTAAAGGAAAAAAAAAAGTTTTACAGTCTCGATCATAATTCCAACTTTCTGCAAGTGATGCTGCTTGCATACAAAATCCTTCCTTAGCTGTGACATCACCTCTCTCTAATAAAGGTAACCTTGATCCTGATACTGGGCTTTGTATGGAAGTTGCTGGTGGCTTATAATTTTTGTTTCTGACTACCAGCAATTTGTGGAAACAAAATGTTATTTTTATCATTTTAGTCTTAATGTTATTGCCTTTCATTACATTACATTACATTACATTACATTACATTACATTATATTATATTGGTGTAAATTATCTGCCTTTTACGCCTCTTTAATGACTGCTGAAGTTAACGGAAGAATTGCCATAGACTTAATGGAGACATTAGTCAGATATAAGAAAATAAAGACCTCTTATTAACAAGAATGTGATATACTGAAAGCATTTGGTCCATATAACAAGAACAACAACAGCGAAAAAAAAGAAGCACTTGAATTATATTTGGATGTAAAAGAACAAAAATCAAAGCCTAACTTTGATTCATAGGAACTTTATAGTTCTTACAAGTTTTAAAAGAGCAGATCTTACCTTCAGACAAAGACAAATAGCGGTGCGTTAATCCCAAGGGATGTCAGCCAGGATTCACTACTGCAAGTGGCTTATTGGATCTATTGTTTGAGTCTAGACCAAGATGGAGACTGAAGAAGCATATATAACAGCTTGAAGAAAGCAATCAGTCCTTCAGTCAAGAAGGTTGTCCCTCTTTAATCTGCCATTGTCTATAATTACTAATGAGTAATAGAAACTATGCAGCTCTGCTGAAGTATTGCCTTGAACTTTCTTGTACAACATCATCTTTTGAGAATCAGGCCTAAATATAATTTCCAGGCTCTAGACCCCAGTGAATCCTTGTTAGAGTGAGCCTCAAGGTCTAGACCAGATAAAACAGGAGCATATTCAACTAACAGCAAATTGGTATAAAATTGACTTCATGTTTCTATGTCTCCACTCCCGGTTGCGTAAGAATAACCCTGAAACTGAAACTGGGGACCTATTTGCTCAGTCAAACCATTTAAGCGCAGATTCTTCTAAGTGCCAGCCTGAGTGCAAACCTGAGCAAGGCATGAGTGGTTTTCCAGATCAGAGTTCAGGATTTTGGCAAAATGGATGATTACTGTGATGGAGCTGTGTAGCTGGTCCCACTCCTGGAGTTTCTTCATTATATGTATGTCCATGTACACATGGATACTTACTATTTCTTCAGCTGATTGTCTTTCCCAAAATTTCAGTTAGTTTTTGCCATATATTATGAAAGAATTACATAAGAAGATAGAAGGTTATGCTTTCAGAGCCAGGACTTCTGCTAAACTTCCACATGCTGGCTTCTAAATGGAAGCCCTGGCCTCTTTATTGCTGGTTCTTGGTGCTGCCAGTGACACCTATCTTTTCTGACCCATCATATTTTCCACTGGGTTTCAGTTCCTATAATTCTTGCAGCTCATTTCAGGCTTGGTTGTGGGGGGGTTGTTCTTAAGGTTTGCTCTTTAAAGTGGAAAGAAAAACATGACTCTGGAGGCACTGAAGAACTGGCACCAGGTAGGCAGGCAGAACTAAGGACTGGGTAGGTTTTTGTTTCTCTTCCCAGAGTGGCTCAGAGTATTTGGCTCAAATGGCGAGCAGGGAGATGTTAGCTACTCCTGGAGAAAGGCTGAGGCTTCTTATTTCCTCACTATTAATTTTTGTCTCTAGGTTTGGCTTCTTTGATTAGTAATTTTTTACAGTATTTAAGCTCTTCTAGTTCTTGATTTTTTGTTTAAATAGGTAACTTTTAAATCTGTTTAAAATCACCTGTGTCAACTCTTCTTTCTCACAATCCATCAGAAAAAATAAAACATGCTAGCCTAATTCAGATGAAACTCCATTCATGTCAGCAGGAACAAAGCCACCAGAAGTGGACACCAGCAGCAGGTGGAGCAGAGAATTAAGTCTTTCACACTCTGACATTTGAATTCCCTGTGACACTACAAGCCAAGACCTAGGGTAATCTTTGATTTACCAAGACATGCTAATCTAGTATAATGTTCAACAGTGTGTTACTAACAGAAGGTTTAACATAATGTTTCAAGCAAGTGCCAGATGGGTTTTTGTTTTCTTTGAATAAGACAGTTTAAAAGTGGCATACATTCCTTTGTAGTTATGTTTCATGATTTCAGATATTAGATACTGCAGGCGTTGATGTAATGGAAAGGGACAGGCAATATATTTTCACCAGAACCACAGTATTTTAGAGACTCTAGCAAAAAAAATAACATAGACAATGAATCAAGGTTGGTCTTTGATCTATGGAACATTCAGGTTATTTCTTTTTAGGAAATGTATATTCTATGAAACTGTTTAAAATTTTGGTGAATATAATTATCCTATGATATATATAAGGAAAATTGTCTACCATCACTGGGAGTATTATAGGAGAGCAGAAGGGGAATATTTACTGTGGCAGTTATCCTTTTATTGTACAGCTACCCCAAGGCTTTGGGAGAGCTTTCTGTTCAAAAGTCCAGGCCTAGACACCCTGAAAATTAGACACCTGTGTTTTCACAGAAAAGTCTGGAATCCAGACTAAATAGGGTTTAAACCTTAGTCATCCACTTTCTGGATGAAAGCACTACACTGTTATGTAGAAGATGAGAGGAGGAACTTTTCCTTTTAAGATGAAACAATACAAACAGCCCACTGTGGGATAGTTTAGCGGAGAATGCTCTGTACACCCCCTTTTCCATGCTATGCTGCAATGCAAAGAATGCAGGATTCACAGGAATAGAAGCTCAGCATGTAAAAAGGAGCTTGAAATTGTGGCTTAGTGACTTGCAGACTGATGGAGTGGGACAGAATTGTGTTCTTGGCCCTACATCTGCAACTATGAGTTGGTGCTGGAAGCTACGTTTGCAGGAGCTGTATTTTAGGCTTATAAGCCATAGCTCTCAAATGTCAACATAGCCTGGCTGAAAAGAGGTACCTAAGTTGCACTGTTGATTAATATGTTTTTGAGATCATGATTTTGGCATGCTTGGCAGCTAGGTATGAACATAACCCAGTGAGCAAAGCCTCCGGTTTTCTGTGTGCTTCTTCTCCCTGTGGTTAAAAATACGGGAGCACCAGTACTTGCTGAGAGTTTTTGCTGCCATGAGTTTCATAATAGGCTGCAGGTGCAAAAAAAATTTCTAATGTTGTGCTGTTAAAAACTTAGTAAAGGTTTGAGATGTGTAACCCCTAGGTGTATAATTTTGCTCGCCCGTGGCATCCTCTGGTGCGAGTAGGGGCAGTGGTGACTCGCTATTGCCACCTAGTGCACCAGCCACAGCAGAGACAATACACCAGAAGGCAAAAGCAAGTGCTTTTTTTGCTCTTCCAGAGCAAAAATCTGATTGCTAATCAGATAGTACGTTTATGGGGTGATAAATACTTTTCTGGGCTTCTGATACTTTCTGAGATTGCAGGAACTTTCCTGATACTGGATGTTTTCAGAAAGAAAAAGGGAAGGCAAGACAGGCTCTTTAGAGAATTCCCTATCGCCTAGTGGTTAGGACACTTCCACAACAGAAGAGTGTTTTTTTGGAAAAGGACTTGATCTAAGTCTCCCATAGCTGCAAGAGAGTGCCCTACTAACCAGCCCTGCTGCTCTTCTGGGGTTAGCCTGCTTGTCTCTCTCTAGGTGATGTTCAAGAATTTCACCCTAGGACCAGAACACACAGGTTATCACTTATATTGTAAGTGCTCCTCAACTGTCTGTCTCAAAGCAGCAAAAAAAATATCTAAAAATCCTTATGATTGAACAGGTGGGAAACTGAGATAGACAGGTGCAGGGACTCTCCCAAGACACAGATTAAGAAGAACACTCAAGGTTCATGAGCCTTGCTCTTCTCTATTAGATAATACCACCTCTATGAGGCACACCTTGGAAAAAATGACAGCACCTGTCCAGCTCACAGCTCCAAAATGTCACTGTAGTGGCATACTGGTACTGAGGGATGGAGCCAATAGAAAAGCTAGACCCACTAAGCAAAGCTAGTGGGATTCAAAGAAAACAGGTGGTTGCTGCAATAGGTATTAAACCTGTGGAACACCTTAACACATCTTGCAGATGCAAAACATACTAGGTTCAGGAAATCCTCTGGGCTGGAAGGAATCACAAGTTGAGAGAATACAGGAGAAGTATCACGGATGATTGCTCTCTCCTCTTGTTTTTTTCCTGAGTGTCTGCTTGTGTCTGCTTATGCCTACAATTAAAGACAGAGCATGAGGCTAGCTATGCCCTTGGTCTGTACCATTACAACTGCTTTTATGATGAGGACAGTAGGTTTCAGTGACACCATTCAGAAGCACAGCTCCTTCTTGGGCTCTCCTGTTGTGCTGATCTGAGTGATAGGATGCGACATTCTCATTCAGGTCCTTGCCAGCCACTCCTCTACACAACCAGCCCGTTTTTGTTGATGAAATGTTTGAGGGGGCAATAACCTTGTTCTGTATATCTAGCTACCCCTATACGACTGCCCTCACACTGAAGTCAGGATCTTGCCATCTAGTCTAGGATGGCGAAAGGCCGCTGTTGTTGCTGAGGGCATGTCTCTATCTAGGGTACTATTGCTTTTCATGCAGGGAATGAAGCCAAGACTTTTACTCTGAGTGCTTACTACTGCGGGCACTACTGACGGCCCAGCCTCAAAACCTCTGGTTGCTGAGCATAATCACTGAATAACAACAAAACCAGACTGTTTTTTCACTAATTCATGAAAGAAGTTGTGTTTCCTGTATCTGTCAGTACGTATCAGCTTAATTTTCTTCACTTGAAGTAATCACAGCTGTTGATTGCTTCAACCAAGGAAGAATAGGAAACCTACATGAACAACTGCAAGTATGAAAACTCATTTACTGCTGACAAAGGGGCTGATGTGAAAAGCTGTAAAACACAACAGGTGCAATCTAGTCAGATCATATAGATAGCTAGACAATGTATTACTGTTAATAACATTTTTTTTTCAGTCTCCCAACGTTATATTGCATTTCATAGAAAAAAGTGAAATATGTAGCATTTTGTAGGATGTTATTTTGTTAAAAAAAAGAAATACTAAAACTTGGCT
Organism: Pelecanoides urinatrix; assembly: GCA_013400755.1. NCBI lineage: Eukaryota > Metazoa > Chordata > Aves > Procellariiformes > Procellariidae > Pelecanoides > Pelecanoides urinatrix. Next base: position 431,742 of record VZTQ01011686.1, on the reverse strand, counting down.
CAGATCAACCATAAAAGACTGGGGTACAGAAGCAAACAAGGTAAGGACATTTCATTGCTGAAAACTCTGGACAAAACTTTATTGTGTCCTGGCAGATATTAATTTATATTGTGTGAAAAGCTAGCGCATCTTATATTACCTTCACTATTACCCTCTGTTACCTTCATCTTTGCTACTGTCTTTAGCCTGAGTTTGTGTCAATGGAAATTATGTTGGTTTTTTTTCCTCTCTCTTACAGCAACAAAACAGCATTCAAGTCCTTAGAATAACTTATCTTCCACCTTCTATTTGAAAGGAGGATAGGAAATTGAAGAATGAAAAAAATTTTGTGCAAACAAAAAACATTTTGTTTTGTTAAGCTGGTTGGTTTGTGTTTGTTTGTTTGTTTGTTTGTTTTTAATATTCACTGGCAGATTAGTTGAATTAAAAACAAAAAAAAAACCTAAAAAAAAAACCCAATCCAGAACATAAAAAAATTCTATTTTGAAATATAAGGCTCAAGATATTACAGAAGATATTAAAAATACCCAGCAGATATATCAAGTGAATAAAATTAGGATTATTGCAGACTATGGGACATACTCAGCACCAGTCAGCCAAGAGATTTGGTTAGCTATGATAAGATGCATCTTGGAGCTCTGCCTGGCAGATCCATTTAAATAGAACAGAGCATTACTGGTCCTAACAGGCCAGTACAAATGTTGGAATCTCCTCTTACGGAAATGAAGACATGCAAGTGGTAATTTCCACAGTGATTTACTCAACTGCTCTGCAGGGCTCCAGATGAAGGACTCGCAGCATGTGACAGCTACACAACCAGAAACAAGTACATGCAAAGCATGTACATGCAAACTAGTTACAGCTGCAAAAAGAAATCAAATCTAAGCCCATTATTGCTGCTATGTGCTTTTAGGGGTTCCTATGTTCAACTCCCAGACACAGTGGGGCATCCTAAGACAGTCTTGGAATTCTATAACATGGGATCTGATACACTGCAGTAAATACAGTACATGGGAACATCTAATATGGGGAACACCTAGGCTGACAAGTTGCCAATGCTTCTAACATTCTCTGGAGTCCCTTCATTATGATCTTCTTCTCCCTTCTCTTGTTTCCTATTTCGCGAAGGAAGAAAATAGATGATACTTGATGAAAATGGCCATTATAAACTTCAGTGAGGAAAAGTCTTACCCTTTTTGTTCTGAGCTTTTGGAAGGCCTCATCACTGTACATGCATAGGGAGATGAATGTCTTCAGAAGCTGTTGTCAGTCTGCGCCATCTGCTTCTTTTGGAAACAAGGTCTTAAAGCAAAGTACACTGTCATGATTTGTCCTATAATGATACTCATAGGTTTGTAAACAGCATCTAAACAGATGAGTAAATAAAATGCTTTTATAGAAAATGATTGTATGTTCTCTTTTAAAGCATTGGCTGGTTTGTGTTTCAACTCAATACAGACAAAGTGTGTAATGATCATTTCTGGAATTAAGGTCTTTTCTGAGAGCCAGTAGAAGCCTTGCAAAATGACTAGACAAAAACTGTTCTGACTGGGCCTGTGAGTCATGATATTGGTGAGATAGTTAAAAGAAGTGTGATAGGCATAGACATAACCACAGAATCATTTACGTTGGAATGGATCTCTGGAGATCATCTAGTCCAAGCCTCCTGTTCAGAGAAGTGTCAACTACAGCAGGTTGTTCAGGGTCATCTCCAGTCAGCTTTTGACTATATCCAGCCATGGAGACTCAACAGCCTCTCTGTTCTAGTAAGGTATACAGGATATACAGGATATTTACTGTTTTCACTATGGAATAGGAGGAAGGTGCTGTTGATTTTGCACCAGATGAGGGTTCTACTTGATCTACTAAATAGCAGAGGGTATCTAAGATTGTACCTGCTACTATGTAGGTAGAGAAAAGACGTGGTCATTAACAGCGAGCTAGAGTTACTTGGTCAGAAGAACAGGTCCCAGTGCAGATTAGAGTAGGTGGGGCTTTGTTTTGTTTATGCTTGTGTCTTCAGATTCCTTGTGGCAGCAAGGACTGTTCAGGAGTCCTGTGAACAGTCTCTGAATGGACATAAATGGTCTGAGCCAAACAGAGAATCTGGACCAACAAATGTTTACAGACCTGGGGGGCAGAGGGTGGAGTGTGGTGAGGGCTACACAGAAAGAGAGAAAAGGCACCAGATCCTAGCAAAAATATTTTTGGAAACCAATTCCCACTGGTTTTAACAAGGCCAGAATTTCCCTCCTTATCTAGATACTCAAATACTAGGTTCAGCTTACCCAGGTTGCCAAATCCTTTCCTACATGCTACTTTGATGATCTTTGAACACTGTGAACTGCAACTAGCCATTCAGACTAACTCCCTGTGGGAGTCCTAGCTGTGACCCCAGTGAGCGACCTGGTGGCCTGTGGTCCAGAAACAGCAGTGGGTGACTTCTGTCTCCGTGAAGTACCAAGTCACACCTCTTTTACTGGCTGAATACACCTGAAAACTGGGATAAACCAATGTCATTTTTACTAAATCAGGCTCAAATGGAAGTCCCTTTTGTATATATTACATGAGAATGTTGTGTTTGAAAGTCATCTACTTCACTATTTTGTTAGCTCTACATAAGCAGACCAGATATTCTTGCTTTGTATTTAACCAGGAAGCTGACTGTATAGCAAGTTTTACAATCTTTATGGTCCTAGACTACCAGCTGTTTCATAAAGGTGACTAAAGAGGATTACATTGTTTTGAGATTGTCTAACTAAAGGCATAATTACAGGATATCAAATTAGTTAATTTTTGCTCAACTTTGAAGCAACAAATGTCCAACGCTGAAATTAGACTCTGGATTGTGTAGTTAATGTTTCATACCTGGCACTATCATCATAGGTAAAATCTTTTAAAACTATTTTAATCTGCTTATCGGTAGATCATTTCTTTCTAGGCAAATCACTATGGTTTAACCACCTTTTTACAAGGCCTCCTTCAACATCTGGTGAACATTTTACACGTTTTACTTCTAATGACTGCAAAACAAAGCGTAAATAAAGAAAGGAATATCTTGCTTAACATGAAAACTGATTCAGAAAACAATTTGTTGTCCGTAGGCTCTAACCCCACCTTTGAATCTAATAGCAAGTATTTTTGCAGTCACTTTAGAGGTCTCACACATAGGCTTTGTGTCCTTAAGGACAACTGCTCTACATTTCCACAGCACAACAGTTACTTTATATCATTATATTTTGTGCCAGTAAATTACCTGGAATATGCCAGTGTACTACCTGACTTTTGGCAAGGGACTTTGGATTGTAAATTTTCTTTCTATCATGACCTCTAACATAACATGACAAAGGCATATAAGGATACCAGGCCCCTATTAATCAAATAATTGTTGCATTTTCTAAGAATTAGGTCTTTCTATTTAACAGAAAGTTCTTTAAATATAGCATTTTCTGTCAGGTGACTGTGCTGATGTACTTAAAAGTGTGAGAAGGTGTGCTGCTTTGTTTTCTCTTTTGAAAAATTATTTTTATGTTTCAGTTAAGGGTTGGACCTGCTGATGCAAAAGATTCGTGAGAGTTTACCTCCCAACTGCTTTCAGTATCACTGTATGCTGCAAGTACAGAGTTCTGCCAACACAAACTATTCTCTTCCTATTACTTATCAAAAGGCAATCCCTTGCTTGACAGATGACATGCAACCAAAGGCACTATTACTGCTGCAAACATATTTCCATCTTCACTTTCTTTTCCTCTTTGATCTTTTCCAAACTGGAGCAATAAAGGATTGGAAAAATAGTGGCAGTAAGCAATAAAAGATCACATTAAAGGTACAGGCAGTTTATCATCTTTAAACATATGTGCATTGAAAATAAAAGCAAGCTTTTCAGAAATCAGGGATCTCAGAAGTCAGGATGAGTCAAAGCCTACCTATGCGTCGGTGAGCCTGTGCTGTTAATAGAGTTATGCCAATTATGTCAAATGAAAATCTTCCCACCGGTACCTAGGTTAAAATACAAGTTTTTTACAGCAAACGATGTCATGCTGGAGCCTTACAGAATCACCATATCAGACTCTTTTAGGTTGGAGGGGACCTCTTGAGATCATCTAGTCCAACCCTCCTCCTCAAGCAGGGTCAGTGAGAGCAGGTTGCCCAGGACTGTGTCCAGTCGGGTTTTCAGTATCTTCAGAGATGGAGACTCCACAATCTCTCTGGGCAACCGCTTTCCAGTGTTTAACCACCCACACAGTGAAAAAAGTTTTCTTGTGTTCAGATGGAATTTCACGGGTTTTAATTTGTACCCATTACCTCTTGTCTTCTCAGTGGACACTACTGAGAAGAGTCTGGCTGCGTCTTCTTCACTCACTCCCACCAGGTATTTATACACATTGATAAGATCCCCCTGAGCTTTCTCTTCTCCACACTGAACTGTCACAGCTCTCTCAGCCTCTCCTCATATGGGAGATGCTCCAAGTCCTTAATCACCTTAGTGGCTCTGTAGTGGACTCCAGTAAGTCCATATCTTTCTTATACTGGTGGAGCCCAGAAATGGACACAGCACTCCAGGTGTGGCCTTATCAGTGCTGAGGGGAAGAATCGTCTTCCTCAGTTTGCTGGAAACGCTTTGATGCAACCCAGGAGGCTGTTAGCCTTCTTTGCTGCAAGGGTGCATTGCTAGCTCATGATCAGCTTGTTGTCCACCACGACCCCCAGGTCCTTTTCTGCCAAGCTGTTTTCCAGCTGTCCCCCAGCATATACTGGTGCCTGGGGTGGTTCCTCCCCAAGTACAGGACTTCGCACTTCCCTTTGATGAACTTCATAAGATTCCTGTCACCCCATTTCTCCAGCCTGTTCCCATCCCTCTGAATGGNGTTCCAGTGTTTAACCACCCACACAGTGAAAAAAGTTTTCTTGTGTTCAGATGGAATTTCACGGGTTTTAATTTGTACCCATTACCTCTTGTCTTCTCAGTGGACACTACTGAGAAGAGTCTGGCTGCGTCTTCCTCACTCACTCCCACCAGGTATTTATACACATTGATAAGATCCCCCTGAGCTTTCTCTTCTCAACGCTGAACTGTCACAGCTCTCTCAGCCTCTCCTCATATGGGAGATGCTCCAAGTCCTTAATCACCTTAGTGGCTCTGTAGTGGACTCCAGTAAGTCCATATCTTTCTTATACTGGTGGAGCCCAGAAATGGACACAGCACTCCAGGTGTGGCCTTATCAGTGCTGAGGGGAAGAATCGCCTTCCTCAGTTTGCTGGAAACGCTTTGATGCAACCCAGGAGGCTGTTAGCCTTCTTTGCTGCAAGGGTGCATTGCTAGCTCATGATCAGCTTGTTGTCCACCACGACCCCCAGGTCCTTTTCTGCCAAGCTGTTTTCCAGCTGTCCCCCAGCATATACTGGTGCCTGGGGTTGTTCCTCCCCAAGTACAGGACTTCGCACTTCCCTTTGATGAACTTCATAAGATTCCTGTCACCCCATTTCTCCAGCCTGTTCCCATCCCTCTGAATGGCAGCATGTCCCTCTGGCTTATTAGCCACTCCTCTCAGTTTTGTATTATCTGTGAAATTGCTGAGGGTACAGTCTGCCACATCATCTGGGTCATTAATGAAGAAGTTAAAGAGTATTGGTCCCAGTACTGACCGCTGAGGCACACCGTGAGTGGCTTGCCCTCCTACTGGACTTTGTGCCACTGATCGCAACCCCCCGAGCCCAGTCATTCTGTCAGTTTTCAATCTACCTCACTGTCCACTTATCTAACATCTACTCTGTCAGCTAGTCTATGAGGATGTTATGGGAGCTTTACTAAAGTCAAGGTAAACAACATCCAGTGCTCTCCCCCATCCACCAAGCTAATCATAGCATTGTAGAAGGCTATCAGGTTGGTTAAGCATGACTTTCCATTTGTAAATCCATGCTGATTACTACTAATCACCTTCTTCTCCTTCATGTTTTTGGGAATGGTTTTCAGGATTAATTACTCTGTCAACTGTTCATTACCTTATTAATGAATCAGAGTGCTTCTTATAGCATCCTGCAATTTTATTGACTACTTGTCTTCCAACCATTAATTAAGTCAAACTTTGCTTAGGTTATGACATAATTAATCTAAAAAGCAATAGCCAAGAATGAGGCACTAACTGGAAACATGTCACATATTCTCATAGGCTGAGGCTACCCACAGGCCTGTAATCCTGTCTTGAAAATAAATTATACATGAAATTTCTGGAGGTGTTGTGGAAGGCATTTCAACTCTTCAAATAAGTTATTTTGGCCTCAGTGTTACTGGCAGTGTTTGGGGGTAAATGAAGGAATACATAGCTGCATCTCTTACGGTTTCCAAAGTACTTATCTCTCAGTCCCTTGCGGATGATTTCTATTTACATTTAATGAATGAGGCACAGGGGATCTGAAAGACCATAGCATTTTACTCAGAACAGAATGCATGATCAGCTTTAGCGAGCTTTGAATAGTGTAGTTAGCTGGTTTAGTGTAGTTACCAGTTAGTTACCTGGTTTAGTGTAGCTACCAGTGAAGTTACCGGTTTTATCTGGTAGTTAGCCACACTTTAATAGTGTAGTTATCTAGTTCCTGTAGGAAAGCTTCGGGAAAGGTCATATCTTTGCTTCGGAATATACACAAGTATTCCTTGTGTAAAGCGATTCACATCCGCTTTTTGTGAATTCTAACTCTACAGATAATGGAATTAAGCAATTTTGCACATAGGTGTAAAGTGAGGGCTGTTTCTGAACAGCTTGATGCCCAGTAAGTTCCCTGGCTTTTGAACACTTTGGGATATCTGATATTTTTGTTTCATGCTTATGTAGAAGTAATGGCGTGCTGACTCTTTCTGCATATCTCTGTGTACAATAGTGGGTAACACCCACCATTCCTACCAGCTCTTGGACACATGAATGATGCAATCCTTAAGCCTGAACTCAGCATTGTTAACAGCCTCAGTGAATGAGGCTAAAAATGCCCTCAGCAACGAGTGACTTCACTTCAGAGTGGTGCAGTAGCAGTTACTGTGCAGTTTACTACATCAGAAGGGGTTTGCTGAGGTGCTTATAAGAAAATAGAGGAATTAACTTTTACCTGAGAGGCTAAAAAGGATGGCCCTCTATCTTTAAAGGACAACATGGAAGAAAGTACAAAGGTGTGTTGAAGTTGCATGCTGTCTTGAGTTTGCAAACCAGAAGGTTTGCCTGAGTGAAGATGGATATTCCAGCTAAGGTGTTGTGTGAAACTTTTCCTCTGTGACAATCCAAAGATTACACCCTGTGCATTCCAGTGAGTAATGCTTGATTTCAAATGAGTTTACTGGAATGCTCAGTCTCTTGAATATAGATTCCCTAGAGTCTTAAGAACCATAAGTTGTAGTTCACAGAAAGAAGGGATGGGATAGCTCCCAGTTGGCACGTAGTGACTATGCCACTTGCATGTCTTTACTTGTATTGAAGTGAAGCAGCATGTTTTAATATAACATCCTTTTACTTGTCAGTAGGAGAGCTGAATAGAGTTGTTTACTTCTAAGAACACATTTTAAAAGCCCTAAAGACTAAAACACTGGTGAACTTCACCATGGGCAGGATCTGCACAGAACGAGTACCTTGAATAGACACTTTTTTTTTAAACTATGCAGATAATATTCAGTAAGTAGATTATTTTTACTTGAATGAAAAGTAGGAAATAAAAATACCTAGACTGATTCAATTACACATATTCATAGGTGATAGTCATCTGACATAAGGTCCTTTTCCCTATTTGAACTCAAATGAAATGCTGTGTATACTGAGGCAATTGGAAAATTTGCACTAGTGTTAGTATGAAAGGACACTGAGAATTTCAGGCAGGATTTGAGCAAATCTTAGAGACGTGAGGATGTCTTTGTAGGTCCCTGTCTTTTTTTCAGCAATATATTTTACAATTCAATGCTAGCTCTGAACTTATAGTTAGTTAACATAAATACATATACAAGGCTGATGTATTAAGCAGATATTTTTCCTGTTAGTCAGACTGCTAGCTCCAGTGGCTGTATGTGATATTTTCTGACAACAATTGTTGCCCTCGTTGTGTTAATATGGCAATCTAAACCAACAGCTGAACAGATGTTGTTCTATAGCAGAAAGATGACAATGTTTGTGGTAGTGTCATGTAATATTATTGTAATCTTCATACAGGTATTTAAACATTGAAAATGAGCCAAATCCATAAAAAAGAGCCAAAAAAATTAGTAACTTTGTGAGAAGGGTTATGTTTTTTCTTCAGACATAATTTAAGCAGCATTTTTTAAAGTCTAATCAAATATCTCTATAATTAATAAATAATTTGAAAAAAATACTCAGATTGATTTTTAGGAAGATGAAAATTACCATAGCATTTCTTCCTTTCTGCAAAGGAAAAAAATTGTTTTGTTTTATCAGGTTAGGATATGTTTTTATATGTATTCTTGGGAACAAGGCAATGTACTTGACAGCCTACATCAAGGTACAACATGTGCTTGTAAAGGATAACTTATAAGAAGCTAAAATGCGGAGCATATCTGAAGATACTGGTACTCAGAATAGGTCTGAATTGGAGTAGGAGTAAAATTTACCCCTAGGGGCAGAGAACAGGTTATCATTGATTTAATGAGAAGAATGTAGTCTCCTGTAACATCCTCAACAGAATGGTTCAAGTCACTTGGTGAATTTAGATCTGCTAAGAATAGTTGAAAAAAATAGTCTTGTAAAATGAGGTGTCCTGGCTCTCTGTGAGTAGATTTGGTCTCTTAGCTCTTTGGCTGATTGTGTCAAAAAAGAGTACCATGAAACCTTGAACTGCTTCTGCTGGTCCATCCAAGAACAGAGCTTTTCTGCAGAGATGTCATGCCTCATGCAATCACTGAGTCCTGCAAAGGAAACGCCAGTCCAGAGTCCAGGAGATAGCTGACAGCAAAGGGAGTGCTGCTAAGACACATTGGAATTGCCATGCTACAGCTGCCAAGAGGTGCTTCAAATTACCTGTCTTAGCTGACAGCAAAGGGAGTGCTGCTAAGACACATTGGAATTGCCATGCTACAGCTGCCAAGAGGTGCTTCAAATTACCTGTCTCTGGGGGTATGTTTGCATTGGTTATTTCAGGGAGGTGAAAGGAAACGTGTTCATACTCTGAGTTGAAAAAAAAAAAAAGCTGTGTGACTGTGTTAGTCTTGGACCTGCGGACAGCCTGGGTATGGTGTTGCAGGCAAAGCATCACACTAATCCTTTGGTTTTTCTTTTGCTCAGAACATGGGTAGAGTGGACTTGTGCCAGATGAAATACGTAATGTAAATATGCCCTTAGATTCTTCCATTACAGATTCAAGAAAAGCCTTATATTTCTCCAGTTCAACTAACTGCTTATCATTCTATTTCCTCTAAAGATAAGCAGACCAATAGCTCCATTTACCAAGTGGAATAGAACTTAGCATTTTATTCTAAAATAAAAGTGTCTTGGAGCTGATCTTGGTGATATACTTCCTATTCGCTTATCAATAAATCGATCACTTCCTCTACAGGAGAAAAGAAAATTGTATTTTAGAGCTATCATCCAATACGGTATTGCCAGGTGCTTCAAAGGAGGATACAAAATGCTGTAGAATAACCTGCCTCAGATTACAATTCCACCCTAATCCTTAGTTGCTAGAATTTGGTTTACATCTGCCACTAACACATTCCGTACTTCCTCCAATTTTTGGTAGCATTAGCCATTATGACTTCGAACACTGAAGCTATTCACAGAATAGCCAGTAATTTTTTAAATGTACCAAATTCCTGACTTCCACAGTTTACTTAGAGTTTGAGAAAGTGACTTCCATTTTAGTACTCTCCATCTCCAGATTATGCTGAACATGTCCTTGGTCTTGTGTCATGATTCTCTAAAAGATGAAAAAAAGATTATTCTAGTCCATCTTCTCTAAGGCTATCCATTATTTTATATACAGTGTCATATAAAGCCATCTCCTATTGCTTTTGAAGAAACTGTTTATCTCCTCGTGATTCCCTGTGATGCAGATTGATACTGAAGTTATTTTTCTCCTTTATGACGTTTCTGTATTCCTAAATGTTTCTTTCAATCCTCTTAGACCGATAATCTCCTTACAAACTTTCTACTTCCAAAATGTTTTAAAATTCTATGTTCTTTAGATTTCTTCTCAACTAGAACATTCTTAGGTCTCTGTTTTTCACTTTTTCCAAATTTACTTGCAAGGTTTACTTCCTTTCGCTGAAGGATACTTCCTCTGTTAAAGTAATTTTCCTAATTTGTAAACAAACAATATTGGTTTTTCACTTTGCTCTTCTACTTTTGGAATAATTAACAGGTTTAAAAAGTTCAAAGTTATTATTTTATTAGTAAGTTTTCTCAGCTGGTTACTGTTTGAACCAAGTCTCACAGAAAAGAGGTGCTGAACTTATTCTGTTTCCTCTCCAAGAAGAGAACAGAAGTGTAATTAGAAGTATGTGATAAGTCATGGACACATGACAGAATAATTTTAGAAGTGATGTAGAAAAACTTGGAGTATTGATTATTTGGAGGTATTCTCTGAGAAGAGGTTTCATATCTTCATAGACAGACTTCACCTAAGCATATGGGATACCAGCTTGCAATCCAAGCTGGCAGAATGAATAAAAAGAACTTGAGAGATGGGAAGAGAGCCTGGGAAGGAATCATATAGTTTCTTCATTTAACACCCAGCGAGGGGGAATTTTGGCTTCAGGAAGGTGGTGGCAACAAATATAGAAAATAGGAGCTCAAAGACTGAGCAGTTTAACTGGAGTGGTAATAAGAAAAGTGGTAGAGTCAGTAAAATAATGCCAGGAACCTATGCCAGGAACAAAATAGAGGATCCAAAACCAGTGAGAAATTAAAATTAAACTTTATGGAAATATTTCTGTTAGAATGGAATTGCACCAATAATCACAGAAGAGAAATATTAACTGAAAGGTGTATAGTCTGCATAGAGAAGAGAAAAGAGAAGAGAAGAGAGAAGAGAGGAGAGAGAAGAGAGAAGAGAGGAGAGAGAAGAGAGAAGAGAGGAGAGAGAAGAGAGAAGAGAGGAGAGAGAAGAGAGAAGAGAGGAGAGAGAAGAGAGAAGAGAGGAGAGAGAAGAGAGAAGAGAGGAGAGAGAAGAGAGAAGAGAGGAGAGAGAAGAGAGAAGAGAGAGAGAGGATGATATCCTGGTAAAAGCCAAAATTACATCGAGGAAGAGCTGTAAAGACAACTTGCAGGGAAGGATGCAGAAACCTGCAGTAGGATGAGATCACCTCTGTTTTAGTAGGAAAATACTAATGGAAACTATTTAATGGTGGGACACTGAAGCTCCTCATATGTAAAGCAGATAATAGACATACTAATGGCTGTCGAGTTCTGGACATACACCCAGTAGATTTCTGCAATACAGAGTCTATTTGCCAACATATCCTGGCCTTTGTTTTGATAAAGAACAAAGGCATCCCTGAAAAGTCTGTCGTAGAAAATCAGGTTGTATTGAAAGCAGGTGAGATTATTTTGTTTAAATGAAATGGAAGAATAAACAAACCAGACATAACTAAGAAGGGGTTTTGAAAATTTTGATAAACAGAGGAAGGTAATTAGGAAAGTGAAGTCAGCTGTATTGAGGAGCTTAAGGACTTCAATGTGGAGGAAGCTTGGCATTTCTTCATATTAAAGATACAAAAATATTCTCTGGAACTTGCATCCAAAAGTGGGAAAAAATATAAGAAAAAGTTCCAGATCTAGCTGGAGGAACAGTTGTCTCAGCAAGGATACCAGGGGCAAGAAATGAGGCTAGAAGGAACAGGAAAACATATGTCCACCAAAGAAAACTGCTAGGGAGAGCAAAAATGGATAAAATGGGAACTGGCAAAAACCTAAACCTAATTGGCTTTGCAAAGACTTCTAAAATGAATAAAATGCCCTTTCACCACATTGACAAAAGCAAAAAGGGAAGAGGAGTTACTGGGGAAAAGGAAAACTGAAAATCAACTTAAAACAGCTGCTGGTCTGAAGAAAGATTTTGCTGCAGTTTTTAATAAGGACAATAACAGTGGGCTTGGGGACAAGACAGGCTGGCAGGTGAGGAATTAACATATCTACAATAAAGCAAAAATGTCAGACAGGTTGGATATGCAGGAATTTTTTAACATCTGTTATCTCAGAGATGGTGTCATAAGTTCTGAAAGGACAGAGTGTGGGACCTGTAAAAAGGGGCTGAATGTGTTCTCTGGTCCTCACTGCTAGTAGAGAAGTGCTGATTTTGCTCAGGCTGTGGCACAGAGCTTGTCTCCCACACGCATCCCGATGAGCAGTTTTGCCATGACTCACCTGCACCTGTGGTGCTCCCCCACTTTAGTACCCATTTCTTTTTACCCACTTCATTTAGTACCCATTTCTCCCTTGCTATGGTGCTGGCACAACTGCTGTTTCTTTTTGCAGGAATGGTGCTAGCAATAGGTCAGAAACACAATTATTCAGGAGTAATGAGAAAACTAAAACAGTGTTAGCCACCCCTGGAAGATCCATTTGTCCACCATAGAGTATGTGCTAACATGGCACTTGTATTTAAGGTGTTGAATCAACTGCAAAGGAAGAATGAATCAAGAAATCTTGAGGCTTCTTAATCTCATCTTAATTGTAGGCAAAGCTGCAGAAACAAATTTGGAAGGAAAGGAAAATTAAAGATGCAGATAAAGACAAACAGAATAAAATGCAATGTGAGCTTATACAAAGTGGCTGTACCAACTAATGTGATCATCTTTATTTAATAAAAGCTAGACTTAGACTTTCTGTACCTGGGAGTTTACTCTACACTGATCTAGCCTTGGAAGCACAAATGCTAGGGTACCACACACAGTCTGTGGCTACCACTCCTGGATGGTGATGAAAGAAAATTGTTGGGCCAGAGGGAGATAACCTACATTGAACTAATTTTGTCTGATTCAGAAGTATTATGTCACAAAACACAAAGCGAACTAATGAAAATTTGTGATAATACAAAGCTGAGATCCCACATTGATAGAGGGAAATGTCAAGATGTTTTTTTTTTTGAGGACTAAAAGAGGAGAAAGTGGATAGAGTGTAATAATATGAAGTATGAGGCCAGGTACTGAAGGAATAATAATTGTGTGGACTGAAAAGACAGAAGAAAAAGAAGAGCTGCATTAGCAAGTGACTCCATCAAGAAGAGTCATCTGTGTGATGCTATCACATAAAAGGAAAATGTGTCTCCAAGGTATATCAGGTCCATTCTGTCCATCCAGGGAAGGACAGAACAGAATAGAATGTTAATATTATTTTCTTGATGGTATTGGTGGTACTTCACTTGCATTACTGTGAACAGTTCAGTTTTCTCCTGTTCAAGAAAGATTAATTCAGCTGGGATAGGTGAACTGAAAGGCCTAAAACAATCAGGGAAATGAAACCCCTGGTTAATTAGAGGAAACTAAAAGCATCTGGCTTGTTTACTATGGAAAATGATAATGAGAGGTAAATATGTGTTTATTCTCCATTAATATGGAACAAGAGTTCTTACCAGGTAGAGGAATGATCCATCCAAGTTAAATGACAATTATAGTTTTACAAATAAAAATATCCGCTATAATTAGCAACTAATAAGCACAAAGTTAAAAAAAAATGTTTGAACCATAGCATTATTACAAAGAGGTAGAAGAACTTTATTTTAAGTGTTGGGTTCAATGAACTTTTGTGAATGTTGAAGTCATATTCTCATGAATTTCTTAGTATTGGGCACCTTCAAGGCTTGAGATCCTGAATGTGAGAGAGAATGTGAAGGCCAAACACACACAATCCCAGGGCTAAGAAGTCCACGGATCCAGGGCTCAAGAAGTCAGGAGTACAAAAGTTCTGCTAAGCATGGTCCTAGCTGAAACCATAAAGAGAGGGATCTCATGCTCTGCTCATCAAAATGTCTAGTCAGCATCACTGCTGATATTAAAAGACAATTTCACCAAGCAGTTTAAGGACCCAGGAAGCATATTGAACATTTCAGTTGCATTGGGTTTTTTTGGTTTTGTTTTTTTTTTTTTTATGTCAGTCTTATTTGGATCAATATGATCTCTTGGAGGACAGGTGGCGAGGAGGAGGAAAAAGTGCAAATTTAAAAATGGAACTTGACAAGTTACTAGAAGAATTATTACATGATGACTTCTGACTTCATATGTTGATTTCTTCTCACCTAAATATAGGTGACTACATTGAGATGGTTCCTCTTCATTCTCTTTGTTTTTAGTGGAGAGAAATAAAACACTTCCATGGGCTGAATCATGTCATCCTAATGTAGATGTCAAAAATCAGTTAGATTAACTATGCCCTAAAAATGCTTATTTTTCTCCATTGATTATAAAAGGAGCCCAAGAGAAGAAGTTCAGAAACAGGTATCTCCACTGTAGTCTTCTAAGAGATGAATTCCACCCCAGGAGAAAACTGTCCTCTATCCCAGTGGGCAGGAATATTAATAGGGGAGGAATAAAGGAGGGATAGAGAACTGGTATGGCCAAAGTAATGAAGAATAACTGAAAACAGCATATAACAATGGAAAAAAAGTACCCTCAGCTATATTAGAGAGATGTGGAGTGAAGGCTACGGAAAGGGAAATAGCATGGAAAAAAGAGTACAAGACTTGGTTATACTGCTGAACATTATTATTTAGTAGACAGGTGAGTACCAAAATTAAAATTCTATGTGCAGGAGTGTTTTATTTTGTACGGCTGTACATATGAGAAGTATTATCCATCTCTACAGCCACACACACATTAGATAGAACTAAACATGCAAATACACCCATGTTCTTACAGGTAAAAGAAACAAGAATTAATTTGTGTTGCAACAGCATCTTGCCATTCAAATGCAAATCAGGGTCTCATCGTGCTGTGTTAGCTGTTATATATAGAAAGGAAAATAGTGGAGAGTCAAGAGGGTTGACACAAAGCAGTAAAAATATCACTTTCTGCTAATGTATTCTTTGGCACTGCACCAAGGTTAATATTGGGCTTTCTGCCAGAAGTCAAAGGGTCCCAAGTCCTCACTACTCTTTGAAATGATATTGAGTTAATGTGCCAAATTCTTGCCTCTCACTGATTTTATGCTGGCTTTAAGGCCAATGAAATACAAATAGTTTGCTTTATCTCCCTCCTGTGGGAGATGCCTTACCAGCTCCTAGTTTCTGAAGTGCTTCCTACT
This sequence comes from Pelecanoides urinatrix, assembly GCA_013400755.1. Taxonomy (NCBI): domain Eukaryota; kingdom Metazoa; phylum Chordata; class Aves; order Procellariiformes; family Procellariidae; genus Pelecanoides; species Pelecanoides urinatrix. Next base: position 416,521 of record VZTQ01011686.1, on the reverse strand, counting down.
GGGTTCGTAACCCAGCCCATAATGTTCTGGTTATAGCTATGGCTATATAAATGTATCCTGAAATTCTTAACAGCATCTAGTGCTTTTGATTGACTTGATGCACCTTCAGGATACTTGACCATCCATCAGTGGTTGTTGAGCACATGTAAATTTTAGCACTTCAAAAGTTTAGCACTTTAAAAGCTGCCTTCAACTGGGCGTGATTAATTTAAGACACTCAAAATCAATAGTCACTTTTGAAAATTCAGAACATATTTGACATTTCAAATAGAAAGACTGGCTAATTTATTTTATTATTTCCACATATAAAGTTTTATTTAATTTTGTAGTGTGTTGGACTCCCCTTCCAAATTAGAAATGATAAAAGCATTACTTTCTGTAAATTAAATCACTTTCAGAGATCAGAAGTTGCTCAGCCTCTCACAGAAAGACTGGGTGCAGTTATGTAAGAAGACAAACATGTTGATTCATTCCAATTATGCTATGCAGTACTTGGAAAAGCCTTTACAAATTTTCCCTCCCCACAAAAAAACTCCAAATTTAAACGTGGGAAAGAGGCTTCTGTATGCTATGAAACAAACCTTCTGTTGTAAGGCTGGCAAAATTCCCATTGTTTAAGGAGTGAATGAGCAATCTCTGAAAGCACAAATCCTACCCATGCTCCATTTCTCTCCTGCTGAGCATAATATTTATCAACATAGAGGCTAACGGGCCATTTTATTTCACTCCATTCTTGTGCCTCATATTATATAATAGCATTAAAATAGATATGCTTTTGATCATGCTTTAATTTTAAGGGGAGTGATGCATAATTACATTGTTTGCAATTATCAGATTTCTCTGTAAAGCCTAGGACAGAATACTGTTGATAAATCCTGGAAATATGCTAAAGCCCTGTTTTACTTTCTGAAGGGAACATTACTATTTGTACTAGAGAAGTGGGCAGAGCTGCTTAATTTATTCCTCATACACCTGTGGCTTATTTGAAGTCCCAAACTCTCATCCCTATCCAAGAAAATCTCTCATTAGCTTCTTTAAAGAGAATTGAGTGTTGATGGTGCTATAGCTCTTCCTTTTTTCTTCGGTCGTCTAGATCCCCTGTCTCTTGTCACAACCATTCCACCAGCTTCATCTGGCCTCTCTCTGACATCCCTCATTACAAGGCTAACTCCTTTCATGCCATTTTTTCTCACCCTTTCACCCTAACTCCTTCCATGCCATTTTTCCTCACCATTTCACTTTTTACCACATCTGCTCCCCTTGTGAGTAGGAACGTGTTGTTTCTGGTTTGCTCAGAAAGGAAAATCTGTAAGTCCACCTGCCTGTCTATCTTATTTCGTTGTCGGAGGCTAAGGGCTCCCAAGCACTGCCTTAGCTCTCCACCATCTCCCCATTCCCTCCATCACTCCACCCACATCAGTTTGCAGTTCTCTTCCACTCTGCTCCCTCCTTAATAAATTTTTCTCTTAAAAGACCTCTGTGGACATTTACCAAACTATCTTCTTTCAGCTTCATGGAATCACAGAATGGTTTGGGTTGAAAGAGACCTTAAAGATCACCTAGTTCCAACTGCCCTGCCATGGGCAAGGGACACGTTCCACTTGACCAGGTTGCTCAAAGCCCCATCCAACCTGGCCTTGAACACTTCCAGGGATGGGGCATTCACATCTTCTCTTGGCAATCTGTTCCAGTGCCTCACCACCCTCATAGTGGGGCTTTTCATCCCGAAGAGCCATGTCTCCATGATGGAACACTAAAAACTGGCAATTTAAAAGGTATTTAACTTTATGAAGTTTATGCAGAAGGAACTCCTTGCTATTCTTCATGGTACTTATCAAAGATGAAGAGATCCTTGGGACGGGGTCAGTGACATCACATTAAGGATGATCCTAGAAGGAGATCAATTAGTAGGTATTTGAATTAGATAAGACCACGTCTTCTTTCAACAGTCTTAGGACACCACAGAGCACTTGGATCAGTATCTTGAAACTTATTCTTCCAGGCATCACTCTCTTCCAGTCCAAACCCCCCCTCTGCTGTCGTCTGAACGAGAGAAACTGTTCAGAAGACAGCCCCTCTCGGGCTCCCCCCTCGGGCGGGGTTTGATGCCTCGGGCCGGCCGCGCTCTCCGGCGAGAGCCTGTTCCCTGGGCGCTCGCCTCCGCGGAGCCCAGGCGCGAACCCCCCCAGCACCGCGCCTTCCCCCGGCGCCGGGGAGGCCGGCAGGGCGCTGGTGACTCACGGGGCTCCCGAGGGAGCGGGGGTTCCCTGCCCCGCCGCGGCGGTGCGCCCAGCTCCGCTCCGCTCGGCCGGAGCAGCGCCCGCCTGCTCGCACCCGGCCTGGCGCGGCTCGACGCGCCCGTGGAACGGAGAGCTCCGGCTCCCGGTGCTGCTGGCTAACGGGGGTGCCGCCCTCCCCGGCTCTGCTAGTCTCGGTAGCGGCTTGGCTCCCTTGAACGTACAGCCCAAGTACAAGCCAAAGGATGGCGCCCGCTGCCCCGAGCAGCTCCCTCCCCATTCCGTCCCTTGCTCACCCAAACCACGCTTTCAGACGTCCTCAAGTTTGGCGCTGCTCCGTGGGGTGTGATCGCTCAGCCCCACATAAATGGGACCCGCCGGCATCCCTCGCATGCAGTTGGACGTGTAATGATTAGGGAGAGGAAGTTTCGTGCCCTCTATAAAATGCTTCTGTTCCTAAGCATCATTTAATTTAAAACAAGGGCGAATGAGCGCCTGTTTCCACTTAGCAGGAGCTCTAGTCACTACACGTGAAACACGATAGCGCTCGGGCCGCGACACCCATTAAACCCCCCCCCCCCAAACNGCGAAGATGAGAAGAGAAAGCAAATAAGTTTAGCAAATAAAACACGCAGAGCCACATTTTAGCACACACAAAGAAAAACTATAGACACGATTCAAGAAAAACACCCCACTTTATTTGCTGCTTTCTGGTTGAAGGATATTCGGTGAGGAGACAAGAAGAAAGACGATTTCGTGAGATTATTGCGAACTCCGATGAAGATTCCGGAGCGTGGGCTGAGCCGCTTTCCCACACACACAGCACCTCATCTTCAGAAGTACTCTTAAGCAAGTTTTAAAGTTCCTTCTTTCTTCCTCCGACCGGTTTGGGCACGCTCTTTGTCTCCGGTATTTTAATCGGATGGCACCGATTCCCCTCACCAGTAGCTCCATAGAGACTACACAATGCCTCATTAAGAGCCACTTAATGACCTGCATTCCCCCCTTAAGGGCTAGGGCAGGCTAGAGCACAGGCTAAGGGGAGCGCAGGGGCAGTGTGCTAGGAAGGACTGACACAGGACTGAGCCTTTCGGAGTCCCTGCAGGCATCGTAGGGCCTTTAGCAGCTGGCCCGCCCGGGCTCCGCAAGCAGGCTGGCCTCCTCAGGGCAGCTAGAAGCGGGGACCAGGGTGCCCGTGGGGCTCTGGGCGCTCGTTACCGCCCGCCGCCGCCGGGGCGGGTGCCGGGGCTCGAGCCCTTACCTGAGTTCCTGAGCTTGCGGTTCTTGAAGACGGAGATGATGACCAGCAGGTTGCCCAAGATGTCCACCACGGAGGTGAAGATCAGCACGCTGGAGAGCGCCGTCACCACCCAGGCGGGCCGCGGGGCACCCGCCGCCTCCCGATCCGCCAAGCCGAAGCGGCCTCGCCCGCCCGGGTCGCAGCAGTTCCTCAGGGAGCCATTCTCCAGCATCGCTGACACCCAGCGCCCTGCGCCGCGCTCCGGCCGCCTCCTCGCGTTGACGGGCCGCTGCCCCAGCAGCGCCTCGGCCACGCCGCCGACTGGCCGCGCGGGAGGGCGGGAAGGCTTTTAACGGCCGCGCCGGGCGCGCGGCCCCCCTCGCTCCCCGGCGGAGCTGCCGGGGCGGGGCTGGGGCGGGGCTAACGCCCCCCGAGGCGGCACGGGACAGCCCGGGGGCGGGCACTTCGCCTGGGCCCCGGCCCCGCCCCGGCTC
>VZTQ01011686.1:372238-412457 GCA_013400755.1 Pelecanoides urinatrix | reverse complement strand
GAGGCGGCCGTGCTCACCGTCATCCCCGGTGACGGCTTGCGTGGCTGGAGAGCCCGGGAGAGCCGCGGGGACAGGCGAGGGCGGCGAAGGGCCGGGCGGGGGCGCCCGGCGGCGAAGCGCCTCTCCCTCAGCGCTTCTCCGGCAGCGGCCCCCGCCCCGCCTGGCTGCAGGCAGCTTCCCGCCGCCGGGCTCAGCCGGAAACCTCCACCTTCCGCGGCGGGGAAACGTGGGTGGTGGTTTTTTGGTTGTGTTTTTTTTGTTTTGTTTTGTTTTGTTGTTGGTTTTGTTTTTGTTGTTCTTGTTGTTGTTGGTTTTGTTTTTGTTCCCCCCCACCCCCACCCCGAGGCTGGGCCCCTGTGTTCCCGGCAGTGCAAGGCCAGGGAACCCCCTTCCCCTCACCGCCTCCAGACGCTCGGTGCGCCCCGACGGGTTTACTGATGCATTCCTTCCTTCAGTCTGGGCTACAGAGCCAAAGAGGTTTTACTCTTACATTGCCGTGGCCTTGTGCTTCGCGTTTGAACAAAACAGTCTGCCAGATCAAGACTAAGGACAAGGCCCGCAGGGAGAGAACTGCAAAAGTCACGGACAGGACATGCTCCAAACCAATGTCAACTTCAGAAAATGTGTGCGTTTCAGAGGTTTTTCCTTTTAAGCTGCAGGAGTAGACAGTAGGGCATCGATGGACTTCACTCTGAAATTAAGTTTGCAACATATAGCTTCATTTGGGATCCCAAAGTGACAGATGCCATATGCTAATTTGCATTAAATAAATAAGATGCATGCAACAAGAGAGGACAGACCCTGCATGTCTCCGTGCCTGGCTTCCAGCATGGCTGGCATAGTTACCAGGTGCCACTGGCAGTGTGTCAGTGGGTTCACATAGCATGTGCTGACAGGGCTGCTCACAGCAGACATAACTTGTAAGGAAGGTATGCCCCGTAGTTTTTCAAGAATTAGATCTTGAGATAGCCTGCCTCGTTGAGTTAATTTGGGAAAATGGGGCAAGTTTCTGTCCTTTCTAACAGCAAATAATTTATTATGACACACTGCTTCTTTGAAACTTACCTCTACACAAATGTGCACTGGTGTAATGAAAATACTAGAAATTATTCTGTGGACTTCTTTTTTGCAAATTAGAAATAATTTGTTGTTCAATTTAAATGTATTCCTAATCAATTTTAGATATACTAAAGTAGTCCTGGTTGGAGTGAACATAAAAGTGTGCATGTGGATTTTTGCACCAGTCTTATTTACACTAATTTAAAAAAAAAATCATACCTCAGATGCTTTCTGTTTAATGTAGGCAATATGTAAGGCATCATGATCCTTTTCAGATTACAGATGGAGTTATCACGGCTTCATGGCTTGAACCAAAGGACTGTCTTCTGAGAATTATCACTCCTGACTAGTTATTTTGCAGTTCTGCCATAGGAAAGTAATAATTATGCACTTGACAGAACAGGCTCGTTCTTGATGTAAACAAAAGTTTACTTGACTTTTCTTTTTCTTTCTCCAGGAGTTTAAAAGGAAGTTTATCCAAGGAAATGCCTATTTTCTGTATTCACCAGTGCAAAGAAGGATTTTTCCACAGTGAATAATAATCTACTTATAAGAAGAGCTTTTGCATTACAGTGTCTTCCTTTATCTACCTCTCTTCCAATTTCCCTTTTCAGAAAGTTGGTATCCTCACTGCCCGTTATTTATGTACTACTTTGGTCTTACTGACTTATTATGGAAAACTTACAGATATTATAATTTATTTTCATGTCCTGGGCTCTTTCGGGGCATCTTTCCAGAGTCTGTATAAGTGCTTTTAGGAAAAATGTACCATTTTGTTGTCTGTTATTACTACAGGATTTATCTTCAACTGTTTGTCAAAAGCTTAAACTGTCCCTGAGCATAAATGTGACTTTTCAAGGTAGGCTTTGCTCCTGGCATTCTCCAGGTTTGCAGTTCATCCACACAAGAGGAACGCTATATATTTTCCCTGGCACAGACAATTGTTATGTATCATCACTCATTTTGTTTTATAGCTCCCAAAAGTGTGCCAAGTGATTTAGACAAAAGTTAGAAAACTATGGCCTGACCTTGGCCTGAAGTATGAGCCTGCTACAAAATGTGAAATAAAATAAGTGTTGCTGGCTTTGTAACAACAGTCTGTCTTTTGTGGCTGCACTGGCATTTGACAGTAGGAAAACAAGTAGGTAGGAATCAAAATGGTAGCCTTTCTGCCTCAGCAGAACCTGTAAAGAGCAGGTTCTTCATCTGATCTGAATTCCCACTCTCTTCATTTATATCAGTAACATAGGTCTGAATTATTATTTAGAGTTATCTGTAAATGGATAAGTTATAAATGTTAATCTTATTTGCTTTTTAAAATGATTGATTAAACTACAGTAAATGATCTATGGATGTTCTTACTCAGCTTTTTAGTAGCCTTATTTCAAATTAACTAAATTCTCTTTGAAAGTGAAATGCCTGCTTAAGCCTATTGATTGTTACGGTTAGAATGAAATAATTGTTGCAGAAAGCACTCCATCTCAAAGAAAGGGGTATATTCTTCACAGTTGGATTGTTAAGACTTTTATATTTTTAAGTTTTGGGAAATTTTTTTCTAATTCTATGTCTAGGAAAAGTAGCTGTTTTGTGTTTCTTTTTGAAAGCAACCTAAGTTTTCTAAAGCAAACTATATTTGTGTTGCACGATAAGACCAGGAATTGCCTGGATGGTGGAACAATCAAATATTCCATGTATTGCTCTGCTGCTGGAGGTTGTACTCTCTTGTCTGCCTTTTTTTTTTTTCCTTTTCATTCTGAAGACAAATGGCTGCTTCCTAGAGATACATTAATGCACTTTGTTTTCTGTGTTTTGTTGATTTGATTTTCTGAAGGGACTTATCTTTAATTGGTCATGGAAATAAAAACTTTTCATGAGCATGAATGAAATTTCAGGACAAGGTTCCTGTTGGTGAAATCTCTTGAATTTTGGATATTCCAGTAGAACGGAAAAAGAAATCCTGTCTCTTCTATGTTTGTTATGTCAGCACACATTTCTACAAGAAGCACAAATTTCTACAAGAACAAAGGGCACTTAGAGCTAAAATGCACAATCTCCAAATAATGTTCCTACTTTTAACTGTCTCAGTTTGAGTTGACTGTTTTCACAATGTACACCATGGCAGAGGCTGGAGTTTAGACTTCTATACTGCTTCCATTAAATTTTGATTTTTTTAAATAGTTCTCTATATATTTTTGAGTCAACTTGAGCCCAACCACTGTTTAAATGAAAGCCTGTTTGCCTTTCCACTGCTGTCATGAGCCTGTACAGAAAAGTTGTATTTCCTTTAATAGTCTGTCTTTTCTATAGGAACAGGTAGTAACACTTTCTGGTCAAAAGCCTTAGGGGGGGAAGGGTTATTTTGTTGTCCATAGTTTTCCAACCCTTTTTTCCTGCTGGAAATTGCCCATAAAATGAGACCTGTCATCTCATTCTCAAGAATTTATTGGTATTTTAGTTATGTTGAATTTCCATGGCACATAACAGTGTCCTTTTGCTGTGAATTGTCAATAAAATGAGTCACCTGGTTTTGAAACTTTAATCTAAATAGATTGGGCAAAACAAAGATGGGGAGCAGGAAAGGATTTAGGTTGGGTACATCTCAACCTGAGACAGAGATCTACCCCCAGAGGACTGTGTCCGTTCATTGTACTGTCATCATTGGATAGGTGTGGAAGGTAGACGGAATAGATAACCTTGTGCATGTCTTTCTGCCAAAACAGAAGAAAGTCTTTGATGACTAGCTTAGACCAGATGCTTCAGTATTAGGTGATTAAAGGTGACTTTTGCTTGCTGAAGATTACTCCAAGGAGTCATAGCAGGGCTAAAACTAAAACTCTATCTCCTGATTCGGATTCAGTGTCTACATTTCAAATCCATCCTATCTCTAAACATGTTCACCTATTCCACCTTCCCTATTCTTTAGTGTAAGCAGATATAAGTATATATATACTGTGTGTACTATATATATATACACACACATTTTCTGTGTATACTTGTATACAAGCTACTGTTGCTATTCCACTTCTAGGACTGTTCTGCCCATTTGTGTCCTGCTTTTCTAACATGTAAGTGCTGGGCTGGAATGGAAGAAACTGATTTTCATTCATGACCCAAACTAATATTTGAACTTGCATTTTTCAGGGGTGAAAGGCTAATTCCATAATCCCGCATAATGCTTTGACTAATCCTTTTAAGATGGAAAACAGAGCCTGAAGAAAATAATTGGTTTACATTATTTTAATATAATACCACAATCCCTTGTTCATGTAGCATTCAGGTGCTGTTATCTCTGTCCTTCAGCTTGTTTTTGCAAGCAGCTGCTAGTTTTGTCACAGCCAGATGGGCTGGGAAGAGCGCGTCGCACTGGCCATCAGGAGGTTCTGAAGTCCTACTGGTGACTGTCCCACGGGTTTGCCATAGCGCTGGGGCTGACTAACTTCATTTCTTCATCTCTTTTGTCACATTAAAATGAGGCTAAGGAAACTGTTATGTAATTCTTGGGAGGGAATTGAGAGTTAATTAGTTAATAATTTAAAAGATATTTAATTTTGCTATGCAGCTTATTGTCTTTTGTTTAAGTTAATGCAAAGCTGTCATGGATGGCCTAAGCTGCATAAAAACCAGGCTGTAATTCTCTGCCAGTATCAGCAGTAACAGATGGTCTACTTGCCAGGGCTGACCATGAGTTCAATATGAGCTGAAATTTGGAACCAAGGAATAATTGGGTTTGGTGAATCAAATGAGTTCACAAATCAAATACAACTTTTTTATAAAGGGATCAAGTTTCATTCTTCACCACCTGTTTCCACCAGTGTTGTCCCAAAGACAGTATGAACTGTACTGTTTTGAGCTCTGTCACGGTGTCAAGGTATCAGCTGAGGTATGAGATATCACCTGAGATCAGTCAGGTGGCTGACACAATATGCGCAAGACCCAGAGTTACAACTGCCTTTTTCTCAAAGGAGTGGAAGTCTGGCTCATTCTCTTCTAGCCAGCTCCTGATTTTCACAAAACCTCTAGAAGTATAATAACCTCAAAGCTTGAGGCCATGACTCGAATCTCGTGGAATTTAGCAAAAGTTGCAAAGTAGTTGGGAGGGGCTAACAAAAGGACAGATGTATTAATAGAAGGCCTGATTATCTTAAGTCCCATTTCCATAGGAATTTTAGATTATGGTGTTCCTGTACTTAGGGCGCTTCCATCTAGACTACTTGGTGCTGTATCCACTTGGTTTTTGTATGCCAGGGAAATAAGGACTGGGACTGGAGCTGGAATGTGATGGACTCGTGGGAATAAAAAGCAAGTCAGACTTGGTGATCGATTGATTAGAGTAGATGATTTTCGGACAACCACCATCACACCGACCAAATAATGTGCTTAGCTGGATTTTGTTTTCTGCTGTTACCTATGATTCAGAGGCAACAGGCTGGCCCTTTCACTTTGGTAACTAACAAGAGTACCAGTGAGTCAACAGTGGTTGGTGGTGTGGTGCCATTCAGTTGCAATGTAAGACGGATGGATCATGTCTCTCTCTATCTGGGAGACAGAACAATAGATCATTGTGTAAATTGGAAATTATTGTCTGGATTCATTGCCTTGCCTGAATAACAAAAGCTGACCCACTGAAGTATCTGCCACCCTAGGTATAGCTGCTGTTTGGGGGTAATGCATTTAGAGCCATGTGTCTCTCTTCAGTGACAGTCAACATAAAGTCTAAACACCACTTCAGTTACCGTAATAGTGTTTCAGAGAGAAACATTATTGTAGTACCTGAAGTGGTGTAGTGCTCTCATGATGGTCTTCATTCCAGGTGAGTTTTATCTGTTAAAGTCTTTGAGGTGAATTGTGCTTTTATGGGTATTAAATCATTCACTGCTCTAGAGTCTTCTACTTAATGTTAAAATTATACATCTAGTTTAGGATTTTAGTGTGTCGGTTTCAGAAAGGGTTCAAAAGAATCTCCAACTACTTTTTCATCTAGGATGCAGTAATAATCATGCTTTTCTTCTGGCACTCTCCTAGCACAAAGGACAAAATCATATTAGATGACAAAGTTATATTTATGGTAAATGTTAACTATTCATGCATTGACTGGAATTCATTAACTGGACAAAATGCCTGGAGGGATATTTGTGGAAATGGTTCAGAATTGTTTTTTAACTCAGTATGATTATTAACTCAAACAATAAGAAATGAAATACTGGCAGACTTGGTATTGCTTACATGGAGGATATGACTGAAAGCAGAACATCAGATGAAGAATTCAGGAAGGAATTTGGAACATGCTGTGGCACTATGTTTAAAACTAACAAAAAGGAAAAATGTCAGTGTGTAGCTTTATGAAGTGAAGCTTGGCTGGAAGTAGGTGAGGGCTGCGTGGGTTACAGGGCAAGGGTACGGGACATGGATGAAAATTAGGAACGGAAGAGATGACAAAACTGGCCTTTTTTTCTAGTTTTGAATTTTAATTAGTACATTAGTGAAAACAGGATACTTGAGAAATGCACTAATATGAAGGAGTTAACAGGTTTAGCGTATCATAAGGGTATAGGCAATTAGAACTATTAGACATTTAAGGTTTCACAGAAGGGAATAAAAACAAAAACAATTCCAATTTTAAAAGTTAAGGTCTTTAAAGTAGCATATAAAGAGAAATAAAATATAAACAGTCTTTTTCAGTCAAGGATCTCAGAGGGCCCACATTCAAAAAAACCAGTAGGCCACTGAGATATGCAAATTGACAGGAAGAGATTATTTTAGCAGGAGAAGCCTAATAGTCATTTCCCCCATTGTTGGCATGGTCTAAACTTGATTCACTTGTGGAACAAGTCTGTGCATTACAGATAATAAGTGGTCATCCAAAACTGTGTCATAGGGTAACACAAAAAGGGTTGTATTCTGATTTTACCAACCTTAGTTTTGCTATTTGTCTGACACTTTCTTCACTTGCAACCTTAAGCTGCAATCTTCTGGAATTTTTTATATCTGTCATTCAGGATTTATTGACCTTCATGTGGGCTGCCACTGATAGTGAACATTATATATTTAAATCTTCTCTACAGCTCTCTTTCCTTCAAATTAATGAGATAATGACTAGTCACAATTAGTTGTCATTCTCTTTGTTTTCATCAGCATTAAATCTGTCTGAGGCTATTGAGTTTCATGTCCACTTTCTTTCAGCAGAAGACTGGAGATGCGAGGTGCTCAGGAATCTGGGTTTCATTCTAGAGTTGGGAAAGGATTTGTTTTTATGGTTCTGACCTTTCAACCTATTTCTCCCATCGTTGTTCCCTTCTGCTCTATCTTACCCTGTTCCTCCGTATCTGCTCCCTTCGGCTCTATCATGCCTTGTTCCTACCCTAATCTCTTTTCTTCCCCCTCCTTGCATTGTTCCTATTTGCTTTCTCAGACAGTCCTTGTCTCCCCTTTGGGATCTCTCTCTGAGATCCCAGTACCTCCCTTTCCTCATGTGCAGGGACTCTCCTTGCCTAACAAAGCCCAGTTCTTCTTTCACTACAATGAAAGTTTTGTCTTACCATTTACCCTATTTACATGGCTTCCCAATCTCACCACCCTTTTCCTGCAGTTCAGTATCAATGTCTTTCATTTTTCTTCTCCCTTGCTGCTGATCCCTCTTTCTTTCCCCAGGTACCTGTACCTCAAAGTATCTTGTTGTACTGCTTCATTCATTTTTCATTTATGAAATTCTGGCCTAGGCTTCTAGAGCAGGCTGGCCTTTCGTCATGGTTTAACCCCAGCTGGCAACTAAGCACCACACAGCTGCTTGCTCACTCCCCCCTGCAGTGGGATGGGGGACAGAATCGGAAGAGTAAAAGTGAGAACACTTATGGGTTGAGATAAGAACAATTTAATAATTGAAATGAAGTATAATAATAATAATAAATAATAATAATAATAATAATAATAATTATTATTAACGAAAAGGAAGATAACAAAAAGAGAGAGAAATAAAACCCAAGAAAGATAAGTGATGCAAATGAAAAACAATTGCTCACCACCAACCGACCGATGCACAGTCTGTCACCGAGCAGTGGCCCCCTGACCAGCTTTCCCCTAGTTTATGTACTGAGCATGGCATCATATGCTATGGAATATCCCATTGGCCAGTTTGAGTCAGCTGTCCTGGCTGTGCCCCCTCCCCGCTTCTTGTGTATCTCCAGCCTTCTCAGTCGGTAGAGCATGAGAAGCAGAAAAGGCCTTGACTCTGTGTAAGCACTGCTCAGCAATAACGAAAACATCTCTATATTTTCAACACTGCTTTCAGCACAAATGCAAAACAGAGCCCCATACTAGCTACTACGAACAAAATTAACTCTATCCCAGCTAAAACCAGCACACCCTTGTACCGGACTTGACTGGCAGATTGTCCTAACCTTTTACATTCACTATGTCTTGCTTTTGACTTGCATTGGATTGATTTTTGTCCTCTCCACACTAAGTGAAGAAAACCTCCTCTGTGCATTAAGAGTGTTAGCATGGTTGGAGGCCAATGACCGCATAGGAGTCTTTTTGCTCTTGTTTCCAGTCATAAACCCAGTCCAGTCGCTCTCAGGACAACCTTTGGAAGAGCCTGTAGCCTTCTATTGAACCATGAACAGTCAGGTCAGTGCAAGTGGTAAGGAGGGGATGAAACACACTCAACCACTCTGTTGAGGTGGCATTTGCAATAGTCACAGAGGGGAGAGAGCAGAATCTGTGCAAGTTTTGGGGGATTCACATTTTAGTCAACATTAGAACTTGAGAAAAGCTCATACATATTCCAGGAGAATAGGAGCTACAGAGAGGGTTGTCCTGTAACTTTGGGGACAGCATGAAATTAACCTAAAATTTGGGTCTGAGCAGCTCAGTTCCATAGGATGCGTCAGCAGCTCTTTATGGTGTAAGGGCGTGGTGGAGTTCAGTTAATGGATGTCTTCTTGAGGGTCTATAGCAGAAGGGTAGGTAAGCCTTGAGTTTACCTACTGCATCTTCTGGGACGAGGAGGTAGAAAGTGAATAACACCTCCGGGACGTTCTCTCCCAAGCAATATTTCCCTATCCGTAGTGTCTGTGATCTGCAGTCTTATATCCATATGTGTTTTTATGTCTGCCTGCTCTGTCATCTTAAAGCTCTTTTTTCTTTTTTTTTGCCACCCTTTGGAACAAACTGGACCTCTTTTTTCAGCCAGTTTTTTGGTAACTATGATTACCCTTTCCGGCTTCACAGCCCATCTGTCCCTATATTTATAGTAGAGAGTTTCTCCATTCCTGTACTTCTGTCTCAATCTTTGAAGAAGCTTTCATAATTTCACAGGGATTTTCTTAATTTTCTTATTCTTTGTCCTAAAGGTAGCCATAGTTCAGGGATGGTAAACATCAAGCTTGTTATAGCCAATACTGGTGCTGTACCTGTAAGAGTGAGTAACTACCAAGCCACCTTTGCTCCACAGCAGCTGATCATGGACCAAACATAAAAACTTTTCCATCTTGGGGTTTTCTTTTTTTTTTTCTTTTTCCCCACCAGCATAATTTTAGAAAGCTGTTTTAAAGGCTTCCTCAGAGACTTTTGAAATGACAAGCACTTTCCTATCTTTTCTCCTGTGTTTGAATCACGATGGCTCATGCTGTTATGTAAGTTTGCTGTTTCAGGCTTCCATTTATGATTGTGGAGGCTGCATTGTTTCAGAGACCATGGGACCAAGTAGGTGAAGCTGGAGGAGGATAGCCTAATGGGTCTAGCAGAGTGGCAGCATTTATACTGCTTTGTGCAGTCCTAATCAAAACCGTGTTCTGAAACATGACAAAGCAGTGAAGAAAAAATCTAATTGGAGAGGTTAAGACGTACTGTAAGATATGCTCTTATTCACCAAAATAGGATCTTTTTGTCTTCTATGAGGCTGGAAAGGCTTCAACAGAAAGGAAAAAGTAGTCCTGCACTGCTGTGTCATAGGACTTTCCTGGTTTTGTAACTCCTGCAGAAATACTGAAAGTTCACTACACCATTACGGCTATGTTGCAATGTGGTTTTGGCACTTGGAGAGTAACAGTGCCTATGACCCTGAACCTGCACTTTGCTAGTGCTACTTCTGGTATTGCTATCTCGTGTCAGATAGTAAATTTAAAACTGAATTGTTAAGAGCTTTACTTGTTTGAAAGAAAATAAATTGTTAGACTGAAATAATGTAAGTCTGTCTAAAATTTATGTTTGCATCAGCAAAGCCTTTCTGAAATTCATGTTTATATAGAACAAAGGTTTTACTGAGACAAAGATCCCGCTAATAGTTTTTAATATTAAGACCCTAAACCGTTGTACGTGAGGTCAGGATCAGGACAGGGCAATGGATCTTCTTCAAGGCTTTCACTTTTTCCTATCTGGACTTGTGATGTGGTAACTTGCAGAGGTCTGAGGGCAGCCCAGCATTATCAGGTATTGGTTACACACCAACCTGCTGAGCTTTGAATTGTTACAATCTATACAATTTGCACAATCACCAAAACCACCCTGATGATTTTTCAGGCATGAAGTCCAACTCAGTTTTACCTTTTGAGTACCCTTAGCATTTGTTGTAATGGATTAAAATTCACCCCAAAATGTACTGGCCTGTTATAGCACACAATTGCAATGATTTCTTTAATAGGTGTTACTTTAAAATGTATGTAATAAGAAATAACATCCTTCCATAGAGTTTACACTAAATATATACATACATACATCTTATAAATTAGAGAATTTATGGCATTTTTGGACACAAAATACACATGAAGAGCCTACACAGACAGTTACAGACTGATTGGAAATAGAAGGGACAATTTTGTAATCAGTCTTGATCACGATTGAAGCAGAAAGCTGTAATCTTCCCAAGTGTAATGCCTGCCTTGCCCTGCTGTTTGCTGTCTTTCTTCTGTGGAGACTGTTCAGAAAATTTCATCTTGTTCCATAGTCATTCATTGATGCAGAGCTCTAATCTCAGAAGAAATACCATTACATATTCCTAAAATTACCTGATCAGCTCCTTGATAAAAATTTAAGTTTTTCCACCAAATTGCTACCGATTGCATATTCTACACATACGTAGTGTTTTGATATCTCCATAGCTGGGAAACCTCTGGTTTCTACCCTATGCTACTTTTTACTTATCCCAGGTCCATCAGTTTATTCACAGTTGTTTTAAAATGTCTTGGCTGTAGCACTACACAAACGTGCAGTCTTTTAAAATACAACTGATACATCTCTGTATCTAACTGATTTACCTTTGCTTTTCAACACTCGAAATAGTAAGTTCCATAAATAGACAAAATCATATCCATGTGCATTTTTGTATTACATACACACCTGTATGGGTTGGTGATCTATTAATCATATTCACTATTAATAAAATAAGATATATCCATCAACATTGAGAGAAACAGGGTTTCTTCTGTTTGGAGATAGAGATACCTTTGATCTGGATGCAATTTTCCCAGTTACTTTTGCTTGTTCATGTTTTTCTCTTTTTTTATCTTCAGATAGGGCAATTGACCTATAAAAGTATTATATCTATCCCTTTTCAGATATGATAATAAAATGAAATTAAAATAAAGTGAAACAAAGTCAAGCAACTTAATAATATTGATAGAGTTGGAATGGATTACTTTTCTGTTCTACTTCTACCTCTGGAAGATAAAACAGAAAGGATCATTATTATTAGTTATCTGAGTTACTCCAGCTTAAATATCTCCCTCCATAGGATTTTCCAGTGATGTTAAAGGCGTGATTAACTGCATTTTTGCTTTTTTATTTCATACAATTAATCAGCTAATATCCTCATACTATTGTTTATAAGTTCTCAATTCATGTTTATTATCCATTTATTATCTATGATTTATAACTGATAAGTTTGTTTTAGCTTACATTAGCAGTTCTTATTTATGCATAGATTTCTACCATCTTTCCTTTCCTTTTTTTAGTTGTTGTTTTGGTTTGTTTTTTTTTTTCATTTCCTTCTTTGTAGTCTAAAAAAAATGTTGGTTTTCAGATGTCACTTAGAATCATACATTATAGTGTTAACTTCAGTTTTCAACGGTTAGGTCTCTCTGAGTTCAATAAAATACCTGCTACCTCTCTCTCTCTCTCTGCCTTCATAGGGTCACACCTAATCCGCCATTCTTTCAACAGTTAGCTATTTACATGCTAGTAGCACTTTGTTGGTGTTTGTTTTCAAACTTGTCTTTTTTCTTTCTTTTTTTCTCCTGATTTTGTAGCCAGGAACCTCCCCTGCTATGTTTCTTTCATGCACATACTCACATGGTTCACTGAATTTATCTATGAGCTTGCACTGCTTGTTTTCATGTTAATTGTATTGCTTGTTTTTTTGGCTTGTTCTGCAGTTTTAAGTGTTTTACCTATTCTACCAGTTAGATATTCTTTTGTACATGGTTCTCTTTTTCTTCCAAAACTTTTCAGAATGCATGTTAGAGGAGCCTCAAAACTGATGCTGCCTTTTCTCTTCTTGTTTTCTAATTCTGGGGTTCGTACCATATTTCGCTCTCCTCTTTATAGGATGCTTCACTCTCATCCTTTTTTCTGAGGTCCAATTCCTGCAGATCATTGTTAGCAAATGTTAAAGCCCTGACTCATTCCTGTGTTTATTAACCTTTTGGGCCTTTTGTTTGTCTCTCAAAATTTTCCTTGCTTGTTGGAACCTCTGTGCTAATTAAACTGAAGAAATGGTTACCAATCTGATTCAGCGGCTGCTGCTGCTCACATTAAGTTCCCGTACCACTGTCCCAATGGTTGTCTCTCATTTAACCTCTCATCACTCCATAGAGGTATCCCTGTTTAAGACCACTGTCATTTTTGCTACTGCTTTAATCTTTCTGGGACTTCAGTTCCTTGTGATAGCAATTTGCTTTTACAGCTCTAGCCCTTTTACTACAGTCTTGATGATTAATGGAGCCATTGGTTTTCTCTGCATGGCCATCTATATTGCAGCGCTGGTTTTGCAATAGTGCATAGCGTGGTGAGTAACTGTTCTTTTCCAGATTCCCCAGCACAATTATTATTATCAGTCCCTAGTCTGGATGGGTCTGGATCTCTGTCTCTCCCCATCCTAGTGTTCCGGGTCTCCCAAAGAGCTGTAACAAAACCGTTATGACTTTGAAACTGTGCTTACAGGGCCACTATGTGTTTCTCTCATCCTTTGTGGTCAGCCCCTGCAGGAACATGGCAGGGAACAGCAGCCTGGCTGATTCTAATGGAATAATCAAATTCTCTTTTGTATGCTTCTTCTCTAAAATAACCCCAAACAACCCTTTAGCACTTCATTCAGTTCTTGCATTTACTTCATCAGAGTAGCTTTCTTGATTGCATTGGGCACAGCCTGCTCCTGGTATTCAAGCTTTCTTTGTTATATTGATGGATGTGCTGGTACCTGGCAGTTTGTTTCCTGATCACTCCTTAGCTCCACCAGAAGGTGGGCCTTCTCCAGTTTGACCATGAGCCACGGGAAGGGGAGGGACGGCATGCCCAAGACTATCACTAGGAGGGAGAGGATACAGGGCCTACTTTTCTCTTTCCTTGCACTGATCTCCTACAAGCAATACAGCAGAAGGCTTATGCACTACCTCAGGGGTTACGCTATTCTGCCACTCCTTACTCTACCACCACACTTTCACCACTTACCCTGAGAAAGGGTATTGGTTCCCAGATCCACCTTAAACTTATTTATCTGGGGTTTTTTTGCTTTCCTAAACCAGTTTTGCCTGACTCACAAAGTTGCACTCCTTTAGCGATCAGTAATTGCCTACTGTGATTTATGTTTACAACCTGGGCCTCTGGTCCTGTCTTTCCTCCTCTCTTTCTGCTCCCTCTCATTGAACATCCCAGGAGATTTACTTAGTCACCTTACACCAGTTGTATTTATAGGGCGAAGAAAGAGCCTTCTATTTTGCACAGCCTCATTCCCATCTGGGAATGCTAAATCTGGCACTTCCCAATTTGGCAAATTCTTCTACATTTAAGCCTGTCTTTCTAAAATGGCTCCTCTGACCAGGGTCATTTAAGTGCACCTGAGCAGTTGCCACCAAGCACCCGGGGACTGGTGGCATCCTCACGGTGAGGCTAATCACGTTCTAGTCAACAGAGTTACAGGAATGGTCTCAATCCTCGATGCAAGGAAGCACGTGCAACACTGAGGTGTACATAAGCTTCAGGCAGCCATTCAGTCCTGCCTGCACATTGCCTCACAGCGAGGAGAAGCAAATGCTGCTTTCTTGCACTGGTGCCCTCTCAAACACTTGGACTTTAATTTTACCTTGAAAAATACATCCCAACAGAAATGGCCAGGCTGGGTGGCAGAAGGTGTGCAAAGAGGAGCTAGCATTTGATCTCATGGAAGCGATGTAAATGTGAGCAAAGTGCTGCTTCTGTCTTTGGCAGGTTTCTGACCTGCTCCTTCCCTGTTGGTGAGGTCAGCAGTGGGCTGTCAGAGGGGATGTGTACGGGGGGAGAGATTGCCAAGTTTGGGGAGTGCAGCTGATTATAAATGGAATGCTTTCATGCATTAATATTTACGCAGCGTGCCCACAAATGGCAAAGGAAGGTTAATTTTAGATTTCTTCAAGTTGTATTTCAGTGGAATGCAAATCTGAAGAAGTGTTGTGAGACTTCAGTGGCACAAGTGATATGAAAAAGTGGGGGTTTTGTCTGATCAGTAGGCAAGGGAGTTTTACCATATTAAATCTATAGGTTTTCATGAATGGCTGAAGGTACATGAATTCCTTCATCAGTTTCACAGCCTATTGCAGACAGATTTTAGTGAAACTGGTTACTGTGCTATTAATTCTTAAGCGAGACCGTATTATCCCTAATGGGCTTGAACCATCACCAAAAATGTTTTACCTTTGTTTTTGACCATGCTAATAATATTCTCACCTGTCTTGTTGCATGCTACAATTGCTCCAATGTTTTACTTTCTGACTACTCTGGAAGCAGCAAAACTTATTTTGGTAACATAATGGTAGGACACATACAGGTTGCAATACAGTTTTGATCTGTATTCTTTTTCAAATGCCATTATATCAAATCCATTAAGTGCTTACAATGGACAGGCTGAAAAAATGACTCTCTGTGCTGCNGGCTTAGATGCCGGCTGGGGTTAAACCACGACACTATCAGAGAAAAATAAAGAGGTGCCATATTTCTGTGTCTCAGTGACTCAGCAGCAGATCTGCTGAGTTGACAAAAAAACCCCCTAATTTTTAGTCCTGTAAACTCAATTTCAACTCTGGTAGTCAACTGGGCTCTTGACTTCCCAATTATCACCATCACTAATAAACAAAAGTCCTTGAAATGAACACCACCATGCTGTGTCCTTTTAGTTACCTACGAAATTGCTCTGACAGCCTCCTATCTTCTCCAGGAAGATATTTCTGAATTGATTGTGAGACTGTGACTAGCAAGGACAAACCTTACCTTGATTTCCAGAACCCCTGTTGAATAAACAGGATTTGCAGTTAAAAAATCCCATAGTTTTTAAAATTTGAGACTAGGCAAATTGATATTGCAATCAGTAAAAGAGTACATACAGGACTCCAATCCTGTAATAAAATTGCAGATGTCTGTAATACTTTAGTTGGTTCAGCACCAATTCTAATCCAGAAAAGAAGTATTTAAGTTTGACTTGACGTGCGACTGAATACCTTGACAACAGGCAAGTGGCAATCGTGGTAGTGATCTGAATCCTTCAGAGCAGAGACATGAGCTCCAATGAGCAATCCCTTCATGAGGCTGTTTAATGCTAAACTCCAAATTACATATCTGGATTTCTCTCCCATATATATTTTAATAAGCTAAAAGGGTGATTTGTTTTAAATAAGCTAATTACCTTTAGGCAAGAGATCAGTATTGTTAATGGCAGAATTCATGCAATTACTCTACTTAATCATACCCATTTTCAAAGATCAATGCACCTACATGTAGTCTGTTTAATAAGACACATTCCCCATCTACTAGCTGCAGAGATTAGACAGTAGCTGAATCAGAAGAAAAATTTTTTTAATTCCTCTTTTTTCTGATGCTTCTCTTCCTTCCCACAAAATTGTTAGGAGGCTGGACTCTGAAAGGCAATGGTTTTTTTTGTTAAAGAAAAAAAAGTTTGGAAAGGGTACTACAGGGCGGTAGTTTGCTGCTGCTTGTGGATTCTTCTCTGGTTTTCATTTTTTGAACATACAGCACAAAGATCACAAGGGTCTTGTAGGGCTTGTGTTGAATTCTCTCTGTGAACAGGCAAATGGCTCCCTTTGCTCTGAGCTCTGTTATGCTAATCTGCTAACCTGCAGGTAGTCATGATTCAGAAGGAATTGTTCTAACAGGGCATTCTCAAAACATTGAATCATTTTTATTGAGTCATTAAGCATCACAAACAGCACTTTTTCAAGACTTTATAATTTTTTCCTTATCTAATCAAAAAGAGAAAAAGGAAGAAGCTTTTAGTCAACCATAAGTTTAGGTGCATCATTACCAAACTTACGGGACTGGTTAAGCTTTTTGAAGATGGTGTACAGATTCCATTAGAGTGACTGTGAGAATATCCTGCAGTGGTGGTTGCCAAACTCTTAGCTCAGAGGACACCTCAGACTTTCTTGTGAGCTCCCAGCATTGCAACATACAGCAGGTCCATAAACTCTACTGTTCAATATCGTTTTGCAGACTTCCTTAGACTACACACTACAGCTTCAAGATTTTCCAAAAACTGTGGGAAACCAAATTGATAAAAATTTCCCCTCTATAGGATTATAGATTATGGATTATAAAGCTGCTCCCAAGGTCATCTGAAAATTGACAGGCCATAGCTGTGCTTTCATTGTGAATGGTTCAAGCAGCTCTTAGCTCTACTTTGTCACCATGTGATATATCACACTGTTATGGCCATATATTTTTATTGTCTCCACCGTGTGCCTGTGACTTTGTCTTGTCAGACGGAGTTAGGTTCAGAGATGCTATTCAAGGTAGTGAGCTTTCTTACGTGCCAGCAAATCGGAATCTAATAAATTGGTGTAATTTACACGAGAAAGCAAGAGTGATGAGAAGTGGCAGGAAAAGTAGCCAACAGGGAACTACATACAAAATAATTGAAGACTGCAACAAGACACAAAAAGATGACTTTACAAATGTCCTTTTCATCACCCACCATACCTACTTTTTTGGCCAGTTTTGTAATTAGCTGGCAGGAAACCAACAACTTTCCCTTCAGTTAAGCTATATCGGCTCTTCAGTGCTTTGGAAGACTCATCATCCTCATCAGTCTGTGAGGAAACAATGGGATTTTAATTGCTGAATCTCCCTGGTAATAAAGGAAGAGGAATAAAGAGTGTGGGTAATTTTCAGATTCCAGATCTGTGGTTGTTGATAGTTATACAAGTCATACTCTAATTTCTAGAATATTGCTGCCTTGTTATCTGTGAAATCCTGTTTTATCTTTCTTCCCATTTATTACATGAAGGTTGTCATTCTTCTTCATACCTTTAGGATCTTGCATCATCATGTCACTTCTTTATGTTTCATCTCCTCAATTGTTAAGTTTTGCCTTTTCTATTCACGTAGCAGAGCCAGCTGGAAAGCGCTACCTCTCCTGCCCTAGGAACGCTTTTCTGAGCTTATCTATCAGCCTGCAGATTTCTTTTCATTCAAGTACTTCTCTAAAAGTTATTTCCATTCTTACAGAAAGTCAACCAACTACCAGTGACTAGGAGACACTAAATAGTCACTCCACATAACAAAAAGATTTGAATAAGCAAAAAATTGTTTTGGTAATTTCCCCCCAGCATATATGTTCCACTTTCCTTATTGTCTTGCCTTTTATCTCTTTAGAGGAACAGTCAAGATTAATTCTTTCCAGAGATTTCTTTCTTTCCAAGGAATTTTTCAGACATTATTGGAAAATTAAAATAATTTATAATACTGGGAATGTCATAATACTGAAAATGGAAGTAGGAAAAAAACTGAAGTCAAACAAAAATAATCTCATTTTTATATCACTACAGTCACATTGTAATTGTTCATGTCACACGCAGCACCTATTTTTGAGAGTCTTCATATTTCCTTCATTATCCCAGCTTTTCACTGCAGCTCTTCAAGTCTAGATTCATATTTGGACATGAATAGTGAGCGTATACAGCATTCTAGGTGAGTCATGTCTTACGCAGTACTTCGTGCTCTGTATGGGAAACTCATGGACTGATTTACTTTTTCCACTTTGGTGGCTTATGTTTAACCTGAGGAATAACCAGAGCATAAAAGCCCAAACATATAACTTGATAGTTGCATGCTGTTCCACATTTCTCCTATGTTTTTCAGATTTCAAAAGATGTATCTGGAAGAGAGCAACACACTCAAAATCTGCAAGAAAAATGACACTGTTGTCTTTGATTATCTTCACAAAAAAAAAAAAAAGTTTGTTTCATTAGAATTTTGCTTTCAATCCAGAGAGCTGAGTGTCGCTCTCTCTTCCTTAGCACACCAGAACCAATGCAGCTTAATTAGAACAGGAAGATCTTCTGCCCAGTAAGTATTCTGCCATCTCAAAAACATGGGGGGAACAACTCAGCTAAGTAAGAAAGTAACATTATTAGATACCTTCTTGTCTGACCTTAGTTACATTTTAAGCATGCTAGAGAGGAGAAATACGTGTTTTAGCTGGCTGACGTCTCATTGTGATAACAGAGCTATATTTCTTTTTAAAAAGGAAGGATAGTCTGAGCATTTGCTTGCTGCCTGTATTGTTATTTTCACCATGGTAGCAGTGAAAAAAAAGGAACGGTGAAGAATCAATGTATGATTGATGCTGCAGAAATGACTGAGGTATGCAGTGCTTCGTTTGAATCAATGCAAAAAAAGGCAATGTCAACCGTCACCAGGTACTTTAATTTTAATGGCAATATATAGGTGCAGAGCAAGATAGAGCAGGGAGGCATTAAAGACATTTAGATAAGTTAGATGCATTCAATTTGTTCAAACCTACTGAAATTCACTCTGAAGTCATTAAAGAACGTAACCATTAAAAATTGCCTGCAAGAATTTCTGTAAGTGAGGAGATCCCAGCAGACTGCAGAGAGCAAAATTTAAAATCAACAAGATTCAATTCAATAGAGGCAATCATGGAAAATGACCGTTAGGAAGAGGAAATCAAACACACAAATATAAAAATGGTAATTCAGCCGAAGAGTTGCAGAAAAAGGATTTAGGGGTGCAATAAATCAGAAACAAACCCAACAAGTAATATCAGAGAAATTGAGGCACAGTGCAATGTTTTTTCCAGAAATGCAAGTTGTGTTCTGTGATGCATTAACAGAAGCAGAAATGATAAGATGGAGACAATTTTTTCAGTCTACTAAGCACTTAGCTAAGCTAAGCCTTACTGAAATACTGCATACAGTCTGAACATTATATTTTAAGTAAAATATAGACAAATTCTGATTGCTCTCAGAGCTCTCTCCAAGAATAATTAAGGATTAGATAACATGACCTAAAAGGAAGGTCTAACCAAATTGAATATATTTAGTCAAGAAAAGAAAACATGAGAGAAAGAATGAAGACAGTGTTCGGGTATGTAGTAAGTTGTTATAAAGTAGACAATGAGCAGTTGTTCTCCACATATACTATGATGGCGGGAGACAGGAAGAAGGAATCTGATTAATTACAATAAAGAAAATTGAGTTCATATTTTAAGAAAAGTTTTTAACTTTTTAAAGCTGTTGGAGACAGCTTTCTGTGTGAAGATAATGAAAAATATAGATTGAGAGA
Source organism: Pelecanoides urinatrix (assembly GCA_013400755.1). Lineage (NCBI taxonomy): Eukaryota > Metazoa > Chordata > Aves > Procellariiformes > Procellariidae > Pelecanoides > Pelecanoides urinatrix. Next base: position 392,618 of record VZTQ01011686.1, on the reverse strand, counting down.
GGCAAACCAAGCACAGAGAGCAGGCTTAACGTTTGCCACCAGAGAGCTAGGTCCTAGGAACAAGGTGAATTTGTACTCTAAAGCAGAATTTGTGGAGGCTGTTGAGTACAAATCAAAGAAGGTCATACGTCATTCATGTCCTCCCACAGACAGGCCTGTAAAACATGCAATTAATTATTCACGTGCCTGGCAATGCTGATGTTAAGGAGAGTGACTGTATAAGAAATGACACACTGTGTGAAATGTGGAGTCTGATATGGAGCAGAACGCATGTTAAAAAATGAATGGACAATGAATCCAAATGCAGAGTGCAAGATGGCACATCACTTCCAAAAGAAAATGGAAATATTTTAACATCACTACTACTTTCTTCTGCATTGTAATTATGTTCCCAGTTCGTTCCATGTGCAGTTTACGTCAGGAGTCAGCCTTAGAGTAGGAAAGGGAAAAGGGTGGAGGAGCAGGAAAGGACACTGTTGGAGAAGTTGACATTGTATTTAGGGCTGCATTCAGTGGCAACGTGTGTGCCTGTGGCGGGAGGGAGGACTACAAAGCCATTACAGGATCCTTTAATTGGAATTGATACTGCTGTCAAATTAACACCTATCAGTGAATTCATGAAATAATTTATGCTACTAAAGGAAATAATATGTTTAAAACTAAGTGGGTTTTTTTCCTGCCATTTTGCTCTTATAACAGATGTATCACCACATTTGTCCAGAGGATGATAGTTCATGGATTATTTGTCTATTAATAGGGTGAGAAATGCTAAGAAGGGGGGTTTATTATCCTGTGAAGATGAGGCCTTGTGATCTGAGTGAAAGTTTACAACAGGCCAGTGTGTCTGTGTGTCCCAAAGTCTATCTACCAATGTCAATGTGCTTGAATGCCCGTACACCCAGAATGGATGACCAGTAAATCTGAGGTCAACATGAGTAATCTCTTCCCTGAAGGATAAATTTATGCACTCATAGTTAAGATGAGGAGCAGAATGATTCTTCAGTTTCGTTACACTCTTCTATTTTCCACCCTGGGTAACGGGTGACAGGCTGTACATAAACACAGAGAACAAGCCAGAAGGTATTTGTGTTAATTTAGCACTCTTGCTTGTGCTAATTCTTTGATGCCTTGAGTGGCTGTTCTTCCAGAATATCTGCAAGGTGATGTGGAGTATTTATGAATATTTGCAGAAGGTATCTTTCTCATTGTAATTATGCTGATGCTAAACAGCTGAGAGAAGCAGATTAGTCTGCTGTATCATCACTGTGCTGACGGCAGTCACTCAACTACTATTCCAAAGGAGACTGTGCAATTTCTTTGCTGTCTCATTGTCTTGCAAAGGCTATCAATATTACACAGTGTCTGTGGAGCGCTGACAGCGTTTAGTGTTAAGACATGAAACATAGTTCCTCCTGTTAGAAATTAAGATTCTAAAGGAATCTGGTATGCAATATGCATCTCACTGTGAAACTCCAAAATAAAAATTATCACAATTTTTAATTTTGCATTTCTATAGCTTTTATTGACCTTTTTTTTGAGGGTAGTATGGATAAATATAATGCAACTAGGATAAATCTTAAAAGAACTGTGCAATTCCATTTATCTACACTTTTATAAAGTTTATTCTTTAGCATAACAGGTGTCTTCTGCATTGAAAATGATGTGTCAGAGAAACTTAGGGCTGATTGATCTGAGTGTAATATTTTCAACTACTGTTGAACTACTTGTTCACAATCCCATTAACTACAAATTGGTGAAGTAGGCATTTCTTTGATTAATTTTTTTTTTTTTCTGAAATAGATATTTAACATAACTCAAATGAACCACATCTCAAGAGTGCTTTCACCATAGACAGCTACAGTTGAGTTGCATTAGATCCTTGATGGCTTGCTCATGATGGCTGCTTGCTCTGGTTGGGTGCAAGAAGAGGATTCTGGCCACAGCACAGACCTTCAAAGAATCAGATAAATGGGAAAAATGGAAAGTAGGCTGGCTTTTTAATAATAATTATATACCAGATGTTACTAAAATTAATGATACGTATTTAACTGCTTTCAGACTGTGTTATGCACGTACTAGGTATGAAACCCAGAATAGCCAGTCTCTGATAGGGCAGAAGCACAGGGTGAAGACCATTTTGCCTAGATTGACATCTACACTTGAAAACATCAGTTTCTCTCTTTAAAGGAAGCCCGGTATCACTAGCTTTAAAGTTAGGCAAGATGAGTCTGGCTCAGAGAGTGCTAAGAGATTATTGCAAGCTTGTAAGACCTGTATGACTGCAAAGATTAAATTCAGGTTAGATAAGGCAGGGCTGAAGTAGAAGAGGTGAGAAAGGCAACATTTGGCCAAGCTGAGGGGGGAAGCAAATGTCCACTGAGTGGGAAAAAAATGCATCTACCTTTGCTAGCTTGGTCCAGTGCTCTAGCTGCAGCCCTTCTGCGATCTGAGGACACAACAGCCACCACCAAGGAGGCATTTTCTTAATTCTTTCTTAATGCTGCTTCTTTCTGGAAACCTATTACCCCAGACATACCTTGGTTCAGTATAAACAGCACCTTTTCCACATAATACAGCATGTGACAAATATCACTCTCCACATTTTTTTTTCTGTAAAAGAAAACAGCAACACAGGTCTGCATAGGTCAGCTCTTTCCCATTTTAAAGACCACAGCCACAGTCTGGAGGGGGATAATTCTCAACCTTAAAGTATCTTAGGCAGACTTATGGCATGTACTCTTGCCTTCAGACATGCTCACACAGGGGTTGTTTGTACTTCTCAAGTCTCTCCGGGGCTTATTTGGGTTTTTGCTGGTGTACCTTGAAGAGTTAGAAAATAAATTTTAAAAAAGATTATGGCCAGTGCCCAAACATTGATCAATACCTATGCATGGGCTCTACCGTTGTATAGGAACATAGAACTGGGGTCATCAAATCAAATGCCACCCTCTGTAACTGGGGGAAACCATGTAACCTGTTAAGCACACAAGACCCCACAACATCTGTTCAGTCCACAGCATTCCTCTCTCACGCTACAAAAAGTAGTAGATATCCTTTAGTAGATCAAATGCCCATAAAAAATAAAGTGTGTCCAGGATGATTCACCAGAGCAGGAACAGTTTGTCAGTATATACCTGGCACAAATCAGTGCCATTTTCACCATGGTCTATGTGATTTTGGCAGTTAGAGCTCCAGTAACATTTACTCCTTGAAATGATGATGAGAAACATCTCTCACACAACATAACTGGGCTTATCACAAATATGACTGAACTGAAGTCCATCCTGTCAAATTATAGTTATAATTCAAGCTATGCGGAAGCCGAAAAGTTATTTTCTTTGGTGACTTGCTAATTAACTAAGCTGACAGATATGTACCACAGTGAAGAGGGTGTCTGACTGGCCATTTATTCTTGACAAAGAGAAATGTTTCTCACTCTCATTTTTCTTTATTTTTCTTTTCATAGCTTTTAATAAAAATGAGTTTTCTAGTCAGAACAACAGCTAAACAATGCAGTTTGCAGCAGATAGTGAATAAAAGTGCATGTAATGTCTTCACCATGGTCTAATGACTCATATAGGTGTTAATGATGAGTGAGACATGATTCTTAGCTCAAGACCACTAGGTCACTGGGTTCGTGTATTTCACACTCTCTTCCTCAGACTGACAGCGAGAGTGTGATCACGTACCACAGTCACCACTGCCCATTACATTGAGTGTCACTGCTCCTCATTATACCATATAATGGGCATGAGTGTAATCTCATTGTCTCCCCTACACAGCTACTAGTTTTGCTTTCTCTTGCTTTAAGCATCATTGACTGTTTTAGGTCATTCTACAGTTTTCTGAAGTTGGCTGACCTCATCTATGCCATCTGGATACACCAAGCTTGGTAAAGTACACACCAGAGTTAAGACAACACTGAGAAGGATTCAGTTGCAAATTAATTTATACAAATTAGGGTGTCTTCACGTAGATGTCTATATGTGAGCTATGTGTCTAGGCTCTGATTATAGCTTGGAGAGATCTAGGGCTCCTTTCAGTTGCCTGCACTTCAGCACATGGTGATATTTGAGATCCTTGAGGGTGCCCAAAACCTCTGCTCAGGGCTGGCAGATGTGACAATGGTCCTATAGCCAAGTTGTGCCCCTTTGGAGTGGCAGCTCCAAAGAGCACCCTTATGCCACCTCAAATGACACTAGACACAATCTGCTTAGGCAGATGAATTGTGCTCCTTTTCATTAGAGTCAAGGGGGCCTGGACAGAGCGATTCATTTCATCCTAAAGCAGGCACCTGGAGGCTAGCCATTCCTTAGGTCTTCAATTCAGTTGTTGGAAGATAACTCACCTGCTTTGAGTATCCAAGTTATCCCGCCTTGTTACCAGCTACCAGTCCAGAAGGACACAGCTTCTTTTAGGTTCTGTGTTGTATTAACTAACCCCACGCAAGTGCCTTAAATACCACGGGGCATTTGCAACAACACTAGAGATTTACATTTAGACAAACAAACAACTTTAGCCATGGGAGCCCAAAGACTGTAAAAGGAGCTTACTTTGTACACAGCCACGCACAGAAGTGTCTAAGATTGGAGGTTAGCTTGTAACTGCTCTCACCTAACTAAATCCTCAAATACTCACCTTTCTATTTAAGAACAAAATTCAGCATTTAGAGACCCTGTAAATATAAGCAGTGAGTACCATTTGAGGGGCCTAGGTGCCTGAGGTATCAGTACCTGGGACTGGCAGGTAGGACAGCTGGAGGCCAGGCAGGATACATTTGGAAAACTCAAGTGGCACTAGATGCTTATGTTTATCCAGGTTATTAGTAATCTCCAAAATCTCTGCTACACTGTTCCTTTACCTAGTTGGTAACGCCCCTTTCTAAATCTATTTCCATAACTAATCCTAAAAAAATTTAACCCCCTCCAGACACACACATTCACAAGGAGGTGTGGGTTACAAGCCCAAGCCCCTTTTTTTGGGAGTGTGGCATCCTCTACGCTTAGGTTATATGACGATAGAGCAGTCACAGTGAACATAAAGGTGCAGCTCCTGGATACACCAGGGGTCTCAGACCAGATCCTGGAGAAGACCTACAGCATGTGTCTGTCTGTCCATCGGAAGTCTTCAATGTTATCAACAGGAGAGGAGAAAGAGGTCCAGGTTGTTGAGGGCAGTTCATGTCTGTGTGAGCATGATGCTCATTTCTGTGGGTGCTGACAAAGACAGTGTGTTCTGTCTGTGTTGATCTGTGTGGCCAACTGTATTAGTTGAGGGGGGGTGTGGGGACACAGAGCCGCAGCAACCTCCATCAATACCCCCAGGACAGGAGGAAGCCCACTGAGGCTTGTAGCCCACCGGAGTTGGCCACCTCTAACAGTTAGATGCCCTGGTGAAGATGTGGTGCTCAAGTTTTATCTGCCCCTGTGCTGCTTCCTGCAATCCATCAGCCCACACACTGGAAGAAAGCAATCCACAAGCACACATACCCGTGGTGTGGGTCCCTACTTGTTGCACCTCACACTGACAGTCTACCAGCTGGATGAAAGCTCATCATAGCACTCCAAGTTTCAGATTTTTTCCCCCATTACAAAGGTTCATGCTTCTTTTACACTTCTTTTCATGCTGATTGTTTCTTTATTTCAAAAGCCTCTTTCTATTTCCTTAGTTTCTCTTTAATTCAGCTGATGGCTGCCTTTCTCTTTAGCATCATCTCTGTTTATGGGCAAACACCCTCTCAAGCAGTTTTAGGTATTCCATTCACACACACACTTTTTACACTCACATTCCTATTTTATCAGATGCTCTTATCCAGTCCACCTTGCCAAGACTGGGCCTTGTGGGCACCCCCATGCTGGGATGCGGAGAGACCGATCCAGGCAAGATGCAGACTGGAAACGTGTCTCCTGTCTCTCAAGCCAGTGCTGAAACCGCTGGAGTCTGCGAGTTATGACCATTGCATACCTGTTTTGAATACTCTCGTCTTTCTCCCGTGTCACTGGGGATTCAGGCCCGCGCTCCACAGGAATGCCATTCATCAGCTTTGCGAGACCTAACAACCCTTCAGGCTTCGCCGTCTCCAGCACCGGGGTGTTGGACATTTGCTATGCCATTCAGTCAGGTCGTACTAGGAAAATAAAACAAAGTTTTAAATTTTTCAGTACAGTCTTTTATTACTTTTTCTCTAATGTACCTACTGTTTGTAGGTAGGAGACCTACCTACAAACATCTTCCCTTAGGTCACTGTTAACTTTTGAAATATCCTAATGATATTAGGATAAATATATTAGCTAAAATTGATGAAATTGACTGGGTATTTACCAGAATTACTCACTGGAGTTGTTTTTAATGTTGATTTAATTAGGTTTTCTAAGTGCTTCGAGGTCTCAATAACATTTTTGTTATTATTTCCTAGAACACAAAAACCGGTTCAAACTCTAGAAACTAAGAACTGCAATAAGTCATATAGAATCTTCATAGATTGGCATGTATTTTAATCCTGTTTTGAAAATCACTATGTTTATTTGCAGCTATTCTTAACTGATTCATCCATAAAGTTTAAATTATAATTAATCACAATTAGCATTTTTTCCAAAAGAGAGTGTTGGAAGGCACATGCTGAAGGGATATGAGAGGAGATTACTGTTAGCATTTAATCCTCCAACAATCATCTAAAATGGCAATTACTATCTTACAGGCAAATAACACTTATCTGATAAACTATGTGTTGGTACTTAGTGTGCTTCTCTAGACTCTTTGGTATTACGAAAATCCACAGTGTTGCAGAGGTTTTAAAGGCATTTAGCACTTAGCATTCAAAACAGCAGGAGCTGCTGCAAACTCATAATAAGACTCTGAGCTGTGAGATGATCCCACGTGTTTAATTTTTATTATCTCAGGAGGAATGCTAGATCCTCTGCTGGCATAAACTGTTGCAGCATAATTGACTTATAACATATACCAGTTGGTGATTTGCCAGTATTTTTGGTTTGTAGTGCTTAGGATTAGAATATTCAAGTCTCAGTTCTGGACAATTTGAATGAACAAAAATTATGGCATAAACTTACAATCTCTATTGATTTTTCTAGGAGATGAGGAAAGGACTTAGCTCTTGGACTTGGCAAGATCAATTCTGGAATGAAATTAAGGTGAAACTGAAAGAAAAATGTCCAGATCCAGATTCAAGCGCTTTTTTAATTCTAGGTCTCTTTTCTATGTTAAGTTGTGCCAAAATCTTCCATTTAACTAAATAATTTGTTGAGGAAGTTGAATGTGTGAAAGGATTGGGGGACTCACTAAGGTCACTAGCATACCTAAGCACCAAAAGGTAACCGGGTGTCGTGTGCTCTGGACTCTATCAAGGGGAGCTGCAGGATGCCTTTCAGTCCCAGCATTTAATCAGTTATAAGATCATTAAATGAACATAGAATCATAGAATAGTTTGGGTTGGAAGGGACCTTTAAAGGCCATCTAGTCCAACCCGCCTGCAGTGAGCAGGGACATCTTCAACTAGATCAGGTTGCTCAGAGCCCCTGACCCCTGGGCCAGTCTGACCTTGAATGGGGCATCTACAACATCTCTGGGCAACTTGTTCCAGTGTTTCACCACCCTCATCGTAAAAATTTCCTTATATCTAATCTGAATCTACCTTATTTTAGTTTAAAACCATTCCCCCTTGTCCTGTCGCAACAGGCCCTGCTAAAAAGTCTGTCCACATCTAGAAAGGTAAGCCCCCTTTAAGTACTGAAAGGCTTCAGTAAGGTCTCCCCGAAGCCTTCTCTTCTCCAGGCTGAGCAACCCCAACTGTCTCAGCCTTTCTTCATAGGAGAGGCATTCCAGCCCCCTGATCATTTTTGAGGGCCTCCTCTGGACCCGCTCCCACAGGTCCATGTATTTCTTGTGCTGAGGACCCCAGAGCTGGACGCAGCACTGCAGGGGGGTCTCACCAGAGCAGAGCAGAGGGGCAGAATCCCCTCCCTCGACCTGCTGGCCACGCTGCTGGTGATGCAGCCCAGGATAGGGTTGGTCTTCTGGGCTGCGAGTGCACATTGCCGGCTCATGTCAGCTTTTCATCCACCAGTACCCCCAAGTCCTTCTCGGCAGGGCTGCTCTCAATCCCTTCACCCCCCCCAGCCTGTATTGATACCAGGGGTTGCCCCGACCCAGGTGCAGGACCTTGCACTTGGCCCTGTTGAACCTCATGAGGTTCACACTAGCCCACTTCTCAAGCTTGTCCAGGTCCCTGAAGTTTGTTGATTGCAAGAGAACATGACAGCAGCAGAAGAATCACAAAATCATTCTGTTTGGGAGGGACCTCAGCAGATGAATAGTCCACCCCCTGTCTAAAGAAGGGTCAGCTAGGAGATCAGACCAAGTTATTTAAGTTATTCAGGGTGTTGTCCAGTTGGATCTTGAAAAACCTTCAAGGATAGAGATTCCGCAGCCTTTATACACCACCTTTTCCAGTACCTGATTGTCCAAATGTTGAAAAAGTTCTTATTATACCCAGTTGGAACTTTTCTTCTTACAGTTTATGGCCACTGTTTCTTGTCCTCGTGCCATACACAACTGTGAAGAGCCTGGCTCCATCTTCTTGAAAACCTCCTCATAGGTACTGGCAGTCTGGTGTTAGATCCCCCTGAAAGCTGTTTCTTCTCCTGAACAAGCCCAGCTTCCTCAGCCTCTCCTAGCAGGTCAAGTGCTCCATCTCCTGACCATTTTGGGGGCCCTATGCTGGACTTGATGCAGTTTGTCTACATCTGTGTTTAGAGACCTGGCAGCTTCCCTGAGCATCTTTTCCCCTCAGCGCTGTCTCCCATGGGATCCCACCTCCCACCTTCCTGAACAAACTCAAGTCTGCTTGCCAGAAGTCCAGGCTCTGTACTCTGCTCCTTGCCTTCCTCAGTCCCCTCAGGCCCTTGAAACCCACTATTTCGTTGTCACCACAGCCAGGATTGCCACTGAGTATCACATCCCCAAGTAGTTCTTCCTTGTTAGTGAATAGCAGATCCAGTTGCTCATTATCCTGGTTGACTCAGCCAGAGACTTGACACCCTCCAGAAATCTTCCGGATTACTTGCATCCCATCATGTTGCTCTTCCAGCAGATGTCAAGGAGATTAAAGTTCCTGTCAAGAAAAAAAGGATCTGTGATTCAGAGACTTCTCCAGTTAGTGTCATAGTTCTCCCATGGTTCTAATGACACTGACAGGAAACATATTTCTCTCTCATATTTAATGATAGGCATCGCTAAAAAGCCCAAACAACTTTCACTTACAGTTAGGTGTATTACAGTTCATATGCTCTCCTGGTAAGCATTGTTGGCCTAAGTGTTTAAAAATAATGTTTGCAGATTCTAGCTCCTCTAAATGCTCATATCATTTTGTTATGCTTAAATAAAGGCATGTATTTACATCTTGGCTGGTTACTATAACTGAAAAATAAATCACTGTGTGAAAGATATATGATATTGTTCAGTTACTTGGGGAAATTTAAACAAATGTGTGAGTTAAGAAAAATATATAACAGCCTCATGGAACTGCATGTGTTTCATTTGTTAAATAATTTAACTGAGCCACACTTTAGATTAGATTTAGAGATAGCATGGATTAGAAGAGACCTGGGTTATTTAAACAAGATCTTGTTCAGCATTGGATTTTCTGAATATTCCCCTTACTGTTTCTCTACTCTCTGTGGGTAACAGCAATGCCATTTTTGACAGGGTGACATATGGCCATTCTGTAGAGTTCCTGGAAGGAGACATCTAGAAAGACGACTAAGTATGGACTTTCCCAGATGCTCGTATTTGAAACCCTGTAAAAAGGGACAGCACCAGACAGCACCAGCCTATGCAAATGTAGAAGTGTCATGAGCCAATGCAGCTAAATCAGAGAGCTCGCTCACAGAGGCAGCTGTACTTCACTAGTGACTTGTCCTCTATAAATACCCCAGGTTGCATGTGAAGTTAATCTTACCACAGGCAGTCTTTTGCTTGATGACAGTCAAAGTCATTAAGCAATCATAGGATCGCAGGATAATTCAGGTTGGAAGGGAGCTCAGGAACACTGTTTTGTGCAGTCAGTGGTATCAGTGTAAAATGTATTTTAGAGCAGCACATAAATCCATCATCAAACAATGCAAGGTCAGTGCATTCAGGCTTGGGTGGAAGCAGAGGGTAAGCGGATGGCTCCATGCCATGTCAACAGGAAAACCCTGACACTAGGAGGAGCTAAGGCACACAAATGCCCTCTCTTCCCCAGTAAAACGTCCCTGGGTTGACCCTTTCTGTATTCCACAATGAACTTCATTCTAAGGCTTCTTTAAGTCTTTGGAGCAACATGTAGGATATTTTCTGTACTTGTCAAAATTTTGCTTGAAATCTGAGCTCTGAAGTTTGTTTTGATAACTGCTTCATTATATAGGTTTATTATAAATCACAGGGGTAGTTAGATGTAAGATCTGTACCACAGTTATGGCTTACTCCTCTGTAGATGGAAGAGCAGCAGTCTGATCAGAGTTAGTGCAGATTTATGTGGAAGATTTTGAGTTGAAAGTATTTTCTGTTCCCTTACAGCTGGTGGGAATGACTAGCACAGGATAGCATCAAGAGTCTGTATACATCTCCAGATGAAAACATACCCTTTAAGTGAAACCTTGGTGGAGGGGAGGGGAAAAGGTTGTGGTCAGCCCTGGGAGGGCACAGGGAACACCTCCTGGGCTAGAGGAAGCAGCTCTGGGAGAACAAGAACCAGGCAGTCCAATTACCTGTGGAGTCCTGGTGTTCATACCTGCTCAGCAGTCAGCTTCAGTCCTTTGCCACGGAGGATGCTCGTGCACCAAGGTGTAGAGCCTCTCTGGGGACTCCTCCAGGCTGTGGGATGATCCCCCCATTGGGGCCAACGACCTTCTGCTGTCAGCGCAGTTCTGTGAGCAGGCATTCTCTAACAAAGCAGACAGCAACACGCAGCACTGAACAACACGCTCCAAAACAATTAACTCTGCACACCTCAGCTGCTAGAATTGCCTCAGGTGGGAAGGTACGAAGAAATTACCCTGATGAGCACAGAGTAAAAATTATCCAGAACAGGAAGAACCGAAATAGGACTTGTGTTTCTCCATGTTTTCTTTTTTCAGTTTAGTAATTGCATACTCAAAATCAAAAGAAATAAAAAGTTCTTTTGCTGTTTTATTTCAAAATTCTAGCATATCTGCTGGGAGATTACTGATGTCCTGAACAGAAGTGGGGTGAGAATATGCTACTTGTTTCTGTGTTAGCTTTTAAAATTCTATTTGGATAATTAAATTGACAAGTGTTTAAGTGTTGCTGCTTTAAATCTTGCCTGGTTAAAACAGCCATGGGAATTAGATTGTAACAGCCCTTTTCTGTGAACTGTGTCAACTTAATGTTAACACACATAAAAACTCAGCCACCAGCTAACCAGCAGTGCACCTCAGGAACTGTCTGGCCTATAGACCATATAACTCTGGGCTCTGAAACTACTAAGTAGGGACCTCGGTGTGGTAGTCAACTCTCTGGACTTCTCCCTGGAAGCTAAGAAGAAATACCAGTGACCTACAATTGGGTTTGTGACACCTGGGAAATGGAGATAACATAACAACAAACCACAGACACGTTACCTGTCTGTATGGTATCACATGCTCAGTATCTGTGCTAGTTAAGCATTGTCTGAGGAACTGAAAAGAAGGTATCCAGCTAACTTCTACTTTGGATAGTTTCTGTGTGCATACCTCTGAATTATTTTCTAATCACATCAGACTGCCTGACTTTATCTTTTTTTCCTTTTTTTACTGAATAACTCATAAAGCATTGCTGTTGTCTTTTTCCACACATTAATATACCTTTTTGCAATGGGGATAGTAAAATGTGGACTACGGCCTCCCCATTGTAGTGACAAACTTTGTACTGATTTGTACTCACACTTGTACTAACAAAACAACATGGGGTCAATTCTGAGAAATGGATATACATTAGAGCATGGGTGATCCTTATTCTAAAGTTGCCTTTTAAAGCAGATGAGATAAATTACACCTTCAAAATGCCCTTTTTTCCCAGATAACTGAAAAAAGGGACTAGCTTATCAGTAAACATCTGCACTGGAGGCATACACAGTGAACTCCAGCTCAGTGCTTCAAAATGTGAGCTAGTCAGCTAAAAGCTTGATGTCATGGGAATCACAGAACGATAGAATATTTTAGGTTGCAAAGGACCTCTGGAGATCATCTGGTCTGACCCACCAGTCACAACAGGGCTGACTTCACAGTTAAATAATGTTGCTAAAGGCCTTCTCCATCATTTAGTTTTTCTCATCTTCCATTGCTTTTGCAGATTGTCTTGTGGGGTAAGGCGTGCAAGCAAAGTCCCAGGAGTTGCAGTCACCAAACCTGCTTCCTGTTCTCTCACCGCAGGTTGCAGAAGAGTAATGTCAGTCAGGGCTTAGTCAGGATGAATGAATCACAACTTGTTTTAAGATCCCTTAGTGGGGATTATCTCTCTACCTTTCTCCCCAACATTTACATTAATTAAAAGGCAAAGGTTTGGAGAGGTCAGAGCATTGCTGTCTCATATCTGATTGCAGGCAGTAGGGAGCTGCCACCTCTGGGCTTCATGACACAACATTTGGGAGTGAGAGGAGAGCTGTGGGAAGAGAACAAAAAATGTGATCAGAGGAGGGAAAATGGGAGCAGTCAGATAAGAGACAGAAAAGAAAAAAAAAAAAGATTTTGGAAGAGCCAAGAGCAAGAATCACTTTCCTATACAAACCAGAAGGAAAAAAATATATATACTGGCCCCAGCAGAAGCTGAAATAAAGGGGAAAAATGGAATTTAACAAAGGAAAAAGTGGACCTGCAGAATGACAGCAAATGAAGGAGTAGCTCCAGATTAACTCTGAGAAGCACAACCTTCACAGGAACAGCTACTACAAACAGGGGAAAAATAATACAAGAGCAGTAAAACAGACTCACAAAGGCAGCAGCGTACCCAGCTGCGGCTCCATAACAACATCCAGCTGGACACACACACACAGGTTGGCCTGGGAAATGATGTAATTTCCAGAGAGTGTTAAGTTTCAGCATGAATATATGAGGTGCCCCTTCCCGAAAGAGAATATTTGCGAACTTTACAGCCTGGCAGGAAAATAGCACTGCAAAACCACTGCGGATTAGGGTGTCATGTTGTCTTAAGGAGTCATGTCCACACCACAGATACCACCTTGAGGGAACTTTCCAAAAACAGTAGCTGTGAGGACTACATTATTGCAATTCAAACGCATCCAGGTTTGGAGGGAGGAGAACTGGAAAGGCATTTATGTAATCTCTGATCTGTCTTCTTTCACAGCTGCTCCAAATGTAAGAGTTGGGAACACCCAAAGATGGAGCCATGACTTCTAGCAAGGTTTAATTGATGGAAAGTGCCATTAATGACTGAAGAAGCAAGGAGAAACAATGAGAAGCTGCAGCCAACCTTTAATGCCCCTAATTACCCTAGCATTCCTATGTCAAACAACACTGTGCAAGTCTAAAAAACAGCTCTACAGATTCTTGCAAAATACATGTTTTCTCACGTACAAAAAGAAGTGAGAAGTGGTGCATCCCAGTGGATTTAAAAAGGATAAACTATTTTCTCAAATGACAGCCTATAAAAAATTGCAATAATCATGACTGAATTTACACTTTCCACCCACATTTCCTTTAGTGTAGCTGATACTGAAAGACACATGGCTGTGAGAATGAAGTATCACGGGGACCGAGAAATGGCACAAGTATAATACTCACAAATTGACAAAGGGAAAGAAGCAGCTCAATGAATACGGGCTGTGAAGGTGGAACTGGAACATACAGATTTTCCTATACATCCGTCTCAGGGAGAATGCAAGTTTTAGGCAGCAACTAAGGGAGACAGAGTTTATCTGACTAGACAAACTGGTGGAAATGGTTGAGGTTTCAAAACCAAGGAAGAAACTTCCATTTTGAGATTCCTACCCATGTGACTAAACAGCTTGGGAGATGTGTACTTCACATACAGTGCAGTGAACGGCGCCACAGTACCACACATTCTTAAATCTGGGTGCAGCTGTGCCTGACAGGTAGTTTCATCAAGCCAGACTTATTTTGAATAGAAAAAACCCCCACATTTTCATAAAACTTGTTAATGTGTAATTACTGGAACACATGGACAATGTGAACGGTGTTGAGTCTGTTAACTAAAACACAAGCGAGTTCAGATATGTAGGGGTGCAGGGAACCTCAGAGATGTTCACATACAGGGTAAAACCCAAATCTGTTTGAGATACAAAAGTGTTCAGTGAATTCATTCATGAACATGGACCCTCCAACAAGCAAACAGCCCTTTTGAATCATTTGGTGATCATTTGATGACATTTTGACCAAAGCAGAGGTAATGGGTTGAGCTGAGCTTGGATATATAGTAGTAGTAGCAGAAAGAAAATTTGGCTATTACTCTTATATGTAGTAATTTTGGTACACCATCACCTTTACATGTAATTGACAGGTTTGTGGTTAAGATTACAAGGCTTTTTTGGGTCAAGTTTGTTGGAATGACTCAAAGTCCTAGACACATATGCTTCCTTGATGGAAGAAATGTCTTCTATGAGGAAATGGACTTTACCGATATCTGCAAATCCTAGATTAAAAAAAAAAAAGCTAAGAAGCTAAGAAATGTCATAGCAAAGCAAATAAACTGGAGTGCCTGTAAGTGCTTTATTTTACGGTATTCACACTCTGTTCTGCTTCTGTTTGTTCTTAGGAAATCGTCGCATATACTGTATCTATCACAAGTTGGATGAACAATGTTCCCTTGACATGTGTAAGGCAGATGTAAGGAGATGTAATAGCATCTTTCATGCTTTATGGATATGCCATTAGTCATTAAGTGGTTGCAAAATATGTACAGGGAAGACTCTTTTTTTTTTTTAGATTTATACTATTCCCTGTAGTTATCTTACTTTCAGAGTACTTTTTCTGGAAAGTTGCAACTACCTTTTTGTATAAATCATATTCAAGCCCATTAGTAAAGCTGAAAACATAAGCCATCTTCAAATCTGATTCTTCTGCAATTTTTTCAAGCGGAGTTCTTACATTATACCAAAGTCCTTTGGCTTTTTGTCAGCAGAGTTACTGAAAGATCCTAGAGGTGGGCTATTAATTTTCTTTAGCAACATATGCCTACCCCAGTCAATTTTCTATTGGTGCTTTTAAAAAACTATGGATGATTCTCTTTTATGTCTACAGCAATTTTATAAGGTCTAGTGAGTCAAAAGATGATGATATCTTCTAAATTCTTTCTCTGCTTTTTAAGGTAGCCATTCATCAGAATAAATAAGTTACCAAGAAGGACTGTACTAAATTTATCTCTGAAAATGACTGGTTTTAGCGTGTATATACTGCTGCTTTGCTTCTTTTAAGGTTCAAATTAAAAGGCATTACTCAGTCTCCCTCCTTCCTGTTTCTGTCACAGGATCATGCCGTCCATTAGTTATATGGCGTAGCATCTGCCTCAGCCAATTCTATAAAAGAGATGGAAACATTAATTCCTTCAAGAACGTGCAATTCTAAAAGAATTACCTAAAACATTCCTACTGTAACTCTTGTTATTACACCTGAAGTATCTCACTCTGTTGGAAAGTGGCATGAATTTTAGTTTGTCTAGATCAAAGGGTATGAATAGAGAGACAGATACATAACCAGACAGACATATAATCCTGAAAGCTCTGATGTAATCGGGCCTCTGATATTTTGATCTCTTTTCTCTGTTTTCAGTCATGACAGACAAAAGGCTAGCAATAATGTATAATATGTAAGAAGTAACTAAGGTGTTAAAGGAATGTTAAAACCATCTCTTCTTCCCCTTCAAAGTCAGACTTTGATACGTTTATCTGATGGTCTTTCCATGTCTCACAAAACAGACCAGTCTTGGTGTTGAACTCTGCAGACTTACTTTATCATATGACCCTGGAATCCGAGGGCAGGACCGTTCTGCTGTCGCAGCAAAACCCACCCAGAGAAGCACCCCGAGGTGAGCTGTACGCTCTGCTACCTAGTAGAACTCAGGTTACGAATATGTCATGTGTGTCTCATGTAAGGTAATTTGAGAAGCGATAACAGATTACAAATTAATACTGAGGTTACTGAGCCATTCAGTTGTGTGAATCCTTTTATTTCTCCCCCAGTGGGATGGGGGAGAGAATCAGGGGAAAAAAAAAAATCATGGGTTGAGATAAAGACAGTTTAATAGGACAGAAAAGGAAGGGAAAATACTACTACTACTACTACTAATGATGATAAAAGAATATACAAAATAAGCGATGCACAATGCAATTGTTCACCACCTGCTGACCGATGCCCAGCCAGTTCCCAAGCAGCGGTCACTGCCCGCCCCGGCCAACTCCCCCCAGTTTATATACTGAGCATGATGTCATATGGTATGGAATATCCCTTTGGCCAGTTTGGGTCAGCTGTCCTGGCTGTGCCCACTCCCAGCTCCTCGCTGGCAAGGCATGAGAAGCTGAGAAGTGCTTGACTAAGGAAAACACTACTTAGCAACAATAAAACATCCGTGTGTTATCAACGTTATTCTCATCCTAAATCCAAAACACAGTGCTATACCAGCTACTAGAAGAAAATTAACTTTATCCCAGCCGAAACCAGGATAGTAAGCACATACTCTACAGTCATCTAAATCATATGTAACAGTCTAAAGTTCACCTCAGTCAAAATATAGCCACTTGTTGAATCTCCAGTTTCTGTGAGCTGCTCAGAAGCAGTGCGACGAGGCCTAGTGTCACTGAGGTGGGTGAATCCTGGTGTCTGCTCCTCACACGTGGTACGGCACGTTGCCCACTGCACTGCACGGTCATTGAGTTCTGCCAAAAGATTGGAGGCCTCAAGTCAAAAAGGCATTAACAGATTTTAGCAACATACTCTTAATTTATCCCAGCACAGACACTTCATTTCTGATTGATTGGTAGCACTGGGAGAAACACCTGTGGCATATTTAGCATGCTCAAGGTCTTTCTCAAAGTAGAGTTTGTAGATAAAAGTGATGAGAAATAATCTGCTGCTGAGTGGATTGGCTCCCTTCAGCAAAATGCTGAGGTACCTGTATTTGTGGCTTAAGATAGCATCTGGATAGTATCTGCCCTGAGCTTCTGCATTGTTTCCCTGTTGTAAGTAATTCAGAGATCTCTTCTTTGCAACTTCAAGATATTGTGGGAAAGTTGCAAACACATGAAGAACATTACCAGAGATTTAGGTATTGTCTTACCCTTATTTTCTGTAAATAAAAAAGGCATAATAGAAAATAATGAGAGTCAGAAGAAAGCTCATTCAATACTTTTATAAAGATTAAAAGGAATAAGTAAGTTTCAGGCTAGAGGCCATTGTCCAATTGACTATAAACATTAATTTACATAAAGGTTTATAATTTATATAAGCTACCTATGTGTGTATATTATATATATGAAATTGTGTATATTCTTTTTTTTGAATCTACATACACCATTCTCCCAAATTTGAGTATTTGGGGAAGTAAAGAAGAGTAGAAGATTGATTTTTTAAAAAGTGCTTCTTGCTCTTCTCCTTCCTCCATTATTATTTTTGGGCATCTTGCCCTCTTTATCCCTCCACTTGTTGTTTTTAGGCAAGCAACTTCTTTTATGACACCTGCACTGAGGGGGGCGGGGTATGACATAAATGGAGGTCCATGAGCTACTCTATTGCAAAGAAAGACAGTGAAAACAAATCTGACTCTACTCCAAATCAAATAAAAATTGGATAGATATTCTACAAACACAAAAATATTTCCTGAGCCTTAAAACAAAACCAAGAGGTGAGAATGTATAAGAAAATTCATATACAGCTCTGGAAAAGTCACTTGGTGCCATATGCAGTCATTGTTATTTGTTTATTTGTTATTTATTTATTTGCCATGTTGTAGCATGGCAAGGTACCAAATCCAGGAAATGTCTCTGTGAAATACCAGATTATGGAATAGAGGCAGTTTGTAAGTATCCCCTCCAAGAAAGTGTAGGACACTTATGAGGCCCAGTGAAACCAGAGCAGAGATATAGCATACATGAAAAAGTGTAGTATATGTTCCTAAACCAATAAATATAGCTTTACAATGTGTAGGTATTAACTCCAAGACTAAAGAGGAGCTTAGTTGTGTTTGGCCTTTCTATGATCAAAATAAGTAGGTCTCCTAAAGTCTGAGATGCTTGTGTATTACTAGGAAAACTATTACACGTGCCACAAGAGTAGCTAAATCCAGTAATTTTCTTATCAGAAATAAAGGTTTCAGAGAAATGAGTGTCAGTACATATTGATTCTGATGGAAAATATCTAAAATGTACCGTGCAATTGCTACAATAGGCAGTCTGGAAGGAAGTCATCATCAGCTTATGACTCATCTGTGTCCTTTGAGAGGTCGGAGTGTGTGGGACAGACCTGTCTGTGGGTTTTGTTTCTTCTTGGCAGGAATGGAGCCACAGGACATGATCAGCTGATGCAACAACACAAATAATCTCCCAGACTTCATTAACAATTACATACTACAAAGAGACAATGTCAGAATAGATGAAAACCCACTGAAACCGGGAAAAGGCAGATCATCAAAGCTGGTACACAAATGTCACTCATTGTAACTTTCTGCTTCAGCTTGATTTGCTATATTTCATTAGTATTACAGCCCTTTCAAAAGGGAACACACCAATGAATAGCTGGACTACAAAGCAGAGTTTGTGACCCTGTTGATGTGCTAATGTAGGACAGATATGCCAATGAAAGTCAAGAACTGATGATGAACATTTACCATGTCTAAAAATACGTATGCAGCCAAAGTATGGTCTAATGTGACTTAGGACATAGGACATAGTTTACACACTTCTTTGGTAAGTGTGAGAACATGATTGATGCTGTCAAGTCGGTGACGAAACACCCTTCAAAACCTTTTGGCTTCAAAGAACAATTTTGTTAATGGTCTTCCTATCACTTTACCGAGTTCAATGAGTCTATCAGGAGCCCCCCATTTGAACATGACACATTTCATATTCTCTAACACACTTTCACACAATACCACCCTGGAATGGGAAGACAACAAATCAAGCATCAGTGGTGTCCTGGTTCCGGCTGGGACAGGGTTAACTTTCCTCCCCATAGCTTGTGGGTGTGCTGTGCTGTGTTCGGTATGAAAGGAGCGTTAATGGCTCATTGACGCTTTGGCTGTTGCCGCACCAGGGCGGGGGGAGCACCCAGCTGGCCAATGGGGTATTCTATACCATGGGACATCATGCTCAGTATAAAAACCAGGTGTGTGGGAGGGCTCGCCCCCGGTTCGGGACACGCGGTCGGCAGTCGGTGAGCAGTTGCACTGTGCATCGTCTGCTTTGTATATTCTGTTATTGTTGTTGTTCCCATTTGCTATTATTGCTGTTCTACTTCTGTTTTATTTCAATTATTAAACTGTTCTTATCTCAACCTGGGAGCTTTCCTACTTGTCCCCTTCCCGATTCTCTCCCTCATTCGACCGGTGGGGGGGACGGGGGGTGAGCGTGGCGTTTATTTTTGCTGGCTGTGGTTAAACCATGACAAGTGGCTATCTCCTTTTTCTTCTTCAAATCACTATCTGAAATACAGGAGACTCACATGAAGATATTATAAGCTAGAGAAATAACTTTGGATGATTAATTTTACAGAATGTTATTGCAATTAGCATCTATGACCTCCTAGTGATAAAGCCACCAGGACTGAGCTGAATATTTGACAGCTTTGCTAAGATTAAACTCTTACGTTTACTATATGAATAATAGATTTATTAAGTGAATAAAAATGCTGAACATGCTGGAAAACAGCTGGTTTTATGTCATCTATAAAGACCAGAATGTCTTCTAGGAAGCCAAGCCATGAACATTTAGAATTATATACTGGAAAACATGGTAAGAAAAAATATAATTATCAAAGATATTCTATTAAATTAATTCTATTAATCTATTCTATTACCTGGACTTCAGTAAAGCCTTTGACACTGTCTCCCACGGCATTCTCCTGGAGAAACTGGCGGCTCACGGCCTAGACAGGTACACGCTTCGCTGGATAAGAAACTGGCTGGATGGCCGAGCCCAAAGAGTTGTAGTCAATGGAGCTAAATCCAGTTGGCGGCCGGTCACGAGTGGTGTTCCCCAGGGCTCAGTTTTGGGGCCAGTCCTGTTCAATATCTTTATCAACGATCTGGATGAGGGGATCGAGTGCTCCCTCAGTAAGTTTGCAGATGACACCAAGCTGGGCGGGAGTGTTGATCTGCTGGAGGGCAGGAAGGCTCTGCAGAGGGACCTGGACAGGCTGGATCG
>VZTQ01011686.1:304751-372222 GCA_013400755.1 Pelecanoides urinatrix | reverse complement strand
GGGAAGTGGTGGAATCACCATCCCTGGAGGTATTTAAAAGACGTATAGATGAGGTGCTTAGGGACATGGTTTAGTGGGCATGGGGGTGTTGGGTTGACGGTTGGACTCGATGACCTTAGAGGTCTTTTCCAACCTTAATGATTCTATGATTCTATGATTCTATGATTCTAATGATGTGGTAACGCATGCAATAGCAAGGGAACTTGTATGGTGTTTGATAATAAGGTTGCTGCTGAAAATTCAAAAGGACCTCCAATGTATTAGTACCATGGTGTATTCTTCCTTAGCCTACACAAAAATGAGAAATCACATGCACACACAAAATAATCACTTTTGAGTGACAATATTCATTACTATTAAGAATGTCTTATAAAGACACAGAACAAATGAACATTTCTCTGTCTTTGTATTCTAGATAATCCAGGAACTACAAACGTTCAAAGGAGATGTGACTATCTAAGAAAAATCATTGCTATGTAGTTTTGCATATGTTTTATAAGCAGACGATGTGAGTACAAAAGCAGTGGAAGATTGCAATGTATGTCAAATAAACCTTAAGTCTTTAATCGTAATTAGGTCTGGCATTTCACTCCAGCAATCCTACAACAATGGCAAAGAACTTATTCTCCCTGAATATAAAGAATATACATATTCTTTTTCTGTATGTGCCGAAATGCTCAATTTCAACAGAAAATGTGTTTCATAGTTCATTAATGAGCGTGCATAAACATTACTCAGTTACCTGCCACTACAGTGATTGCTTTCCAAGATTTTGTTTTGAAACACATGACAAGCTTTCATTGAGGAAAAAAGAAAATGGAAGGAGGCAGGAGAATGGAAGATCTGTTCTCTAAAGTGTAACGCTATAAGAAGCATTGCTTGTGCATGCTGAAATTCTTTGGCATATGTCATTTTTACAGAAGAACTCTTCAAGGGAAGGTGACTTTTTCCCTTGTAGCACTTAAGGCAAATTAATGTCTTCCACTGTGGACAGTCAATAGAATGGGTGAGGAGCTTCAGCTGCCTTATTTAAATGCCTTAAGTTGCATTTGTGAATAGTCTCCCTTGCTCTTCTTCAAACAATTATAATGCTGCTGTAATGGTGATTATCAAATATATTGGGCTAAATAATGAGCAGTATGTACTCCAAAAAGTTACCATGCAACATTATTCTTTTCTATCTGGGATCTATTTTAGTGACAATCTGTGATCCTGCATTGAAGCTCCTAAGTCAGAAAACTATCAAGACAGCTATGTTGCAAAAATGATGGTAGATGGGACCCTGCAGCTAGTGAGGGGTAGGGATGGAGCAGTTTTAGCCTTTCAAACTGTTATTTCTGGCTGGCATCAGTTCTAGGTACAAGTTAATGAGGAGGATCCTGTGGGAATGCAAAGCCATGGTGTGGAACAGCTCTGTACGGGACATACCTGGTGAGAAGAGTCTTTCCCACTGGTTGTCCTTATTCACTCCAGGATGATAATACGATGAGCTCTAAATTCCCTCACTCCGACCTTGATTCCTTCCTCCCTTTGTCACGCAATGTATAGCTACTGAAACTCCACCTTCCCAAATTTTGCAATATCCTGTCTTCCCACAGCTGCAATGTCCATACTATTCCTCCCTTTCCCCTTATAGTCTTGCTCTCTCCCTGATGTGTTTCAATACCTTTCCCACTAACCAATCTGTTCCCACCAACACTGAGTTGTCACCTTTGTGGCACATTTCTTTCCACCACATCCTCACTGATGATGAGTGAAATACATGTCAACCCATCTTCTCTTCGGAGAGTGCTTTCCCCAAGCGTTCCCATGTTCCTATGTTAGAGATGCCTGCCTTTCTCTAGTTTCCTTTTGCACTCCTCCACACTCACATCTTATCACTCTTCTCTTAACCCTCCCACAACATTCATGGCTGGTATTTTTGCTTTGTTCAATGGACTACACAAACTGGGGACTGGAGAGAACTCTGCCTCTATTTAGAATATTTGACTTTTTGCAAAGACATCTGGAAGAGAAATTTAGAGGGGTTGGCCCAAATTCTCGGTTAATGCAAAACAATGTAGTTCCACCGAAATCACTAGTATGCATTCATTTACACCCCTTCGGGAATAGGTCTTTCTTTCTTTCTTTTCAGGAAGAGTATCCTCTTACCCTCCTCCCATTTCTCTTTTATAATCAACACTGAGCAACAGAAGTCAGGAAGACAGACATATGCCTTTCCAAGAACCTAATTTTCTTTTCCATGTGTATACCTAAAATGTAACACCAACTCACAAAGCAATCTATTTTTGTATACATTTGACTCACACTAAGACAGTAAGCATGGCCTATCGGTCACTACCACTGTAGCTGTATAAGGGGAAATAGAAGAAAATTGCACTTTAAATAAATACTAGAATTCCCTTCATGATTCATACAGTGAATTTGCACGTGTTTTTCTTCCAGCTGAGGCAACCAGAAAGTGTTGATGTGGTTGCAAAAACAGCATCTGGGCAAACTGTAAGTTCTTTGCAGGCAGAGAATGGTTTTAAACTGATGTAAACAAAAAATTAATAATAATATTCAAAGTTTTTTTAATCATATCTAGAAGTCAATATTAGTGTACACAGAGACTGGAAAGAGTGCCAAGGCTTGCCCAGGAAATCAGTAAACTGGCCCCAGAGAATGCTAAATGCTCTCTCCTTCAGTTCACATTCTATTAATGTTAATACTGTGAGCTTTGCTGATAAACCTGTTCTTGGTAATTTATATAAAATATTCATATATCACCATAAATACACATGATGCCTTGCAAGCAAGAGTCAAGTTAAGTTCCTCGCCTTGCAGACTTCCAACTGTAAGGAACCAAACTCAAACATGACAAAATTAGGACAACAGAGCAGTTGAAATTAAAGGCCTGAGAGAGGAAGGAAACAAAGAGAGATGAGATGAGATGAACAAAGATATTTCAGGGTACCTGCATCTTGTTTTGATCCAGCCTATTTCCCAGGCAACCTCTCAGTTGTCAACAGCCATCCACATTTTCTGTTCAAACCAGAGTGCTACTAATTACAATCCTATTTATTGCCATAGTACCTAGAATATTATGCATGGATAAGTTTCCTTTTATAATCATCACACAAATGCAGGACAAGATGGTAGAACAGATGTTTGCAGGAAGAAAAGGAGCATTACTCACAAGATGGAACAGAAGCAGTGTTCACTTCCAAATCCATGAAGTGGGCAAGTTGCAGAAATAAACTGATACAAAACCTTCAACTCCTGGAGCAGGAGTTTACAATGGCTGTAGTTTAGCAGTGGGGACTGACGGGTTTACAGAACATCCTGATCATCAACCTATTAGTTTGGTCAGCCTTCACATTCTGGGTTACCATATGTTTTCTTTCTCCAACCCCTTGCAAAAATTGTCAGTCACTGTGGCACCTTCCTTCCATTGAAGCTTAGACTGAAGCACGTGGCCTCCTCCACAGTGACCAGCAAGTGTTTTCCATGGATCCTCTGGCAAAAACCCCCGAAGTTTCAATTGAGTCTGAGTAAAGAAGATACTATCAGAGACATCTTTATGAACTTCTAGTGCATTCTCAGCATGAAGATAGTCCTTCAGTGATATCCAAATTTTATGCACAAGTAGAAAATACACACAGTCCGAGGAACAAGACCAACAACATACTGTTTTTCTGAATTACTTAATGTACTTAATTATTATGTTAGAAAACGTGTGAAAAAATTTGTATACATGTAAGACCTGGTACTGGCCATCAAAAAGTGTTGGTCTTGGTAGCATGTAAGATTGCTGCCTTTAAAATCTTAATATTTTTATCTTTTTTCTTAGCTTTTATCTTTTTTTGTTTTTTTTTAAATTCTGTCTCCTTTGTGATGATATTTGAAGTGATCAGAATCAACACCCAAACTTTTATGAGACTAAATGCTCAGGTTTGTTGTTAATATTGCCAAAATCTTGATATGGATGCTTAGGACCCCTGAATTCCATGGGAAATTCTGCCACTGACTCATACAACTTGACAAGACAAAGCATGAGGGAAGGGGGAAGTCTAGTAAATCCCATTCCTCAAAAGAAAGATGGATGCAATTAAAGATTGATCTATTTTCCATTACAGCAGTAGCTATCAGGATGACTAATTGTGTTATAATTTTTTTTTTTTTACTCCCTCCTGCCTGTTTTCTTGCTCTGTGCTTAGATTGCAAACTCTGCTGGTCCACTGAGGCGGGACTCATCTGACCACCTCCAAGTATCTGCATTGCAGACATTCACATCTGAGTTAGTCTGATTTCCTTCTATAGTCAATTCCAAAGCACTTCTAGGGCACAATTCATCTCATTCTGCTTTGATGTCTAAAATAGGTCACGCAAATCATTCCCTGGAAGCACCCTTCCATTGCCTAGCTGAGATGTGGGTGTCTCTAGCTGGGTGAGATTTATGCTAACCAGACTCCTAGACGTTGTGCAGGGTCAGATCCAGAATCAGGACCCCTAAGTTATTAGTTAGTCAGTATTAGAAATTCACTATCAGGGTTATACATTAATCCTGAGAAGTTTAGTCTTATTTTAATGCTTGAAGCACTGGGTCAGTATTCCTTTAAGATACAGGCAGTATTGGGACGTCTGTGGTCTCTGGGGTTTTTGCTGACCACAGACAGCAAACTCTCGGCTTATAACTATAAAGGAGTTAGGGAGAGATTCCAGATCTCCTTATTCTTGGAGCGGTTCATCCTCCATTGTATTGTGCTCTCTTCTTCCTTCCTAAGAGGACCTCATTAGTTAAAATTTCTGCTAATTGCAACATTACTACTGCAAGCCAGAAGTCTCCCTTCAAGCTTAAATCTAAAAATACCATGCAGTCTGTATGAAGCCATATGATTGCAGTCTGACTAGATAATACATGGACATATCTTCATGTCTGTATGGATTTGTTACATGCTCAGCCTTGTAATGTGAACCTTNAAACTATTCTATGATTCTATGATTGTATGAATGTAAGTTTTGTCCCCATTGAATGAAAAAACAATTTTCAGGCTGTACGATTCTTTCTGTGATGATTTCTTTCTCCTCTTCTTTCTTGTCATACCCAGGCAGAAAAAGAGCTAAAAAATATCAGAAGTAGATTGCCTGAGAACCAGGCTAACAAAATTGTCATGTTATTTTAATAATATGAGGAAACAACAAGAGCCTTTCAGCAGAAGATGTCGGAAGCGCAATTAGGAAGGAAAGTGCTTAGTCTTCCCATTATATCACATTTTCATGTTCTATTTCCTGATAAAAGTAGAGAATCTTTCAGCAAAGCATCATACTGAATTTTTTAGTCACCATTTGTCCTGAATGAAGTAAAAAAAAGTTTATACTTCACATCTACAAAAATCAGGAAAAATTCTCTCAAGCTGCCTGATGTGATTGCATGGGAAGCATTATCAACTGATCACAAGTCACGGTAGTGTCCCAAGTTAGGGTGGGGTGGGGTGTCTGTGCACACTTCCACAAGTCAGCTGGCCAAGGCCTGGAGATTGCAGGAAATTGGAAATTGGAAGACTGGATAGTCTGACGGACTGTCTGATCTATCCCCAGTCCCATCCAATCCCAAGAAAGGGATTCCAGTGATTTCTGTAGGTATCTCATCCTATAAAAGCTATGAGCACTCTTGAACAGCGAACTTACTGAATGCAAGCTGCCTAAATTAATTGCGTTCTTCAGCTGCTAATGGTACTGCACTGATGGTACCATGACAGCAATACTTCTGATGTTCTAATGAATGTTTCCCACGGTGCGACCGATAAAAGGCAACTATTACTATCATCATTTGTATTTGGGGAAATGCAAGTAAGCAGCTCCAGAGGCAGAGATCTAAATGTAGGTGTCTAGAGATGCGCTAAGAGTCTGAGCTCCCACGGCAATCAAAGAAACCCAGAGAGCAGTGAAGCAGCCCACAGCAAGCATCACTAAATTGCTCTGTAGCCTACATTCACTGTACTGTTCATTCGTTGATTATTATTATTATTAGTTCATTCATGGGTTATAATAGGAACGTAGACACTTAAAACTGTTCAGTTATTTCAAAACAGGTGTCTAGGGCCATCTGAGATCATCTTTGACCTCCAGCTGCTTTGGCAGAAGTACATGGGTCCTATATGTTAATTCTGTGTAAAATGTGTCAGGTCCCGCAGAGGATCCCAGCTGGACAACACTCCTACCTGGGGGCAGAACGATCAGGCCTAACAGAGGGAGCCAGGGCATGTCATTTGGGGTTTGGTTTCTGCTTCCAGCTGCCTGAAAATAAATCATTGCAAACTGATGTATTTGTTTATAGGAGGAGGCTCCACTTACTGTTAGGAATCAGTTTAGCTCTCATCAACAACTAGTATTTGAGATGCTGTAAAGTCTTCTGCCTAACTGCTGGTTAGAGGCCTTTTCCAGGTCCTATGCCAGCCTTGGATAGCTGCACCAGGCACTGTGTCACATCTTAAATGACATTAGATGTCTCTGTGGGGGCAACAGAATTAAGCCTTTCATGTTGACTAAGGCACTGGTTTGTCCTTTTTGTTGATAAGCACTCTAGTGATCACATACTGTCTTCGCTTATGTCCGGATCCCTGAGGTTCTCCTGCACTCTGGATGCTCATTAAATACAGTTTTATTTTTCTACTCTAAATATTAAATAACTCATTTGGATTGGTAATGGTTTTAAGCAGAGGCATTTCAATCAGAAGCAGCAACCCTGCACATTCTTTTTATTTTCTCCAGCTGATGCATTTATGCACAACTGAGCTGGTTGAGCAGAACAAAAGTAACTTCTTCCTGTTTGTGAAATGTTGGTGTGGCAACCTGGCCATGGGGTATTGGAATCTCAGGAGAAGCCAAGTACAGTGAGTAACGTTATTTTGTCCAGAAGTGGAGCTACACCCATTGGCTGGATGTGTATGACGCACTCTCCACATACCTTATGTGCGTGCTTTCGTTGGCGATGGGGCAAAAATGACTCACTACTGTGTGGGTTGGCTATCAGCTCATCTGAGTCTTCTAACTTCAACGCAGCTTCTTAATTGACTCTGACAAGTCCATATCTATCTTTTATATAATATTTTATAATGCCTAAGGTCAAAATAAAGTTCTGCTCTTCTTGCTTAACCTTCTTTTACAGAACATTAAAAAAATGGACTTAACCAGCTGGAACTAAGTATTATTTAGGTGAATGTACTGTGAAGTAACATTTTGTTTCTTTGCTGACAAACAAACTCTGTAACAAATGAAAGAACAAACTCTGTAAATATCAGAAAACCTGCATTGCTTGTTAGGGAATGTAAATCTGGTCAAATGTTATTCCCCGAGTGGATGGCAGGTGCTTTTATTATTGGCTAGAGAAGTCACCATGCATATGTATGTGAAACAACCAAAGCCGATGGTCACTGTTCTGTAGTGCAAGGTTGCCCTTACGTTGTGGAGTACTGTAGCTATAAAGGATGCTAATGCTTAGAGTTAGGGAGCAAAGAAGTAGATAATGATTTTAAAATAAAATCTTTATTAATATGACACTGTTCAGCAGCTGGACAAAGTGCATAACTAGAAGCATTGTTTACCAGGAGCTCCTCTAATTTGTATTGCTCTGTTCCTCAACAAACAGGAGAAAGCTGATTATCAGAGAGTTTTCTTGAGTACTCTGGCTTTATACTGAATTACAGAAACACTAAATTTCACAGATGGAACATTATGAAAATAATAAGCAATGAATGCCAAGGATGTCAGATGCCCAGGTTCTTGAGATCCTGTTCATCAATTTAACTTTACCCATCTTGGTCTTAAATGTCTCATTCAGGCTAGTCATCTAGTCGTCTATTATCCATGGGGAAAGAGAGTGACCCATGTGATACCTCACAGTTGATTCATCTCTCCTTAGACATCTCTTTTAGAATAGGATGAACTGTCCTCTGGAGATGCTAGTCTCTCTCTTACTACCTTAGTCTGAGGCTTAGCTTTTAGATTACTGAAGTTAGAGAAGATGAATCCCATCCTTAGTTTTTATTTTAAGGAGGCAAGTACTATCTTTTTTCCCTATGTTTGTGCAGTGATTGGCCAGTTTTGACAAGCAGGCCATGGTTTATAGTGGAAACTCTCAAGTGCTACTGCAACCGCCGCGCCAAAATGTTTTTAAAATCTTACTAATTTAATTGGGTATTATTATAGAAAGGTTCTTTGGGCTGATGTTAAGTACTGTCTACCCCAAAAATGAGGATGTAGGTAGATGATCAGAAAGATAAAAGATCAGAAATAATTTAAACAACTGAAATAATGAAGATGCAACATAGATAGATAGATTGATAGATAGATAACAGAGAATAGAAGAGGCAATTTTTGCGTTATCTGTGCATATTTATCATATGCTTCAGTTGCTGCAGCTCAGAAGTGAAACCACTTATTTTAAAAGTAGTGTAGTAACATCAGAAAATTGCATCTGAAGAAAATGAAGCCCAAATTAAATTCAGTGACACCACAGTGACTTATAAGTTTGAATAAGGAGAATGAAACAGATCTGCTTTCTAGGAGTCTCCCACTGGCTTAGTTGAAGTCTAATATGGTGCCATGCAGGTACCAAAATCATAAAGGCTGTTAATTATGACTGTGCAGCTAAAGTAATAGCAAGTTTGAGACTGTGGCTGATAAATAGCTAGATAATGACAGAGTTGCCTGCAGCCCATTAAAGAACCAATGAAAGGCTGAAGCCTGCCACAAGGTTTCTGCAGCCTGACGTAGACAAGGTGGTGAAGACTGGGAGATATCCAGATCAGGTTTTAACAGACGACTAGTGAAAATTGAACGCATGGATCTTGTGTGCATACGTAGCCTGGGGCTAAAGACATTCACCAATTCAAAACTGTGTGATGAAAGATGGTAAGAGAAGATGGAAAATGCATGAGCTAAGTATAGGGAGTAATTTAAGTGGCTGGGAATGTGCCAAAGATCATGCAAAAATATTGCACCACCATTAGTGGGAGGTGAGAAGAGGACACAGGAGCTAGATAAAGGCAACAGACCAGTTAGGGCAAACACAGGGACAGGGTGGGAAGGAGAGTAGGGAGTATGGCTTTTAGCTAAGCAGAGGGGAATTGCACTGCAAACAAAGTGAACAGCTGTGTGCGCTGGAGAGTTTATCAGTCTTGAGGTGTCTTGATTTTGGCTGGGATAAAGTTAATTTTCTTTCTAGTAGCTGGTATAGTGCTGTGTTTTGGGTTTAGTATGAGAATAATGTGATAACACACTGATGTTTTAGTTGTTGCTAAGTAGTGTTTACACTAGTCAAGGACTTTTCAGCTTCCCATGCTCTGCCAGGTGCACAAGAAGCTGGGAGGGAGCATAGCCAGGACAGCTGACCCAAACTGGCCAAAGGGATATTTCATACCATATGATGTCATGCTCAGTATATAAACTGAGTGAAGAAGAAGGAAGGGGGGGACGTTCGGAGTGATGGCACCGTTACGCGTGATGGAGCCCTGCTTTCCTGGAGATGGCTGAACACCTGCCTGCCGATGGGAAATAGGGAATGAATTCCTGGTTTTGCTTTGCTTGCGTGCGCGGCTTTTGTTTTACCTATTAAACTGTCTTTATCTCAACCCAGGAGTTCTCTCACTTTTACTCTTCTGATTCTCTCCCCCATCCCACTTGGGGGAGTGAGTGAGCAGCTGTGTGGGACTTAGTTGCTGGCTGGGGCTAAACCATGACATGGGGCTTGCTGTACCATCCCATCTGTACATCACCATTTGTACAGATCAGGTGGTCTAATTCTGCTAAGATCCAGCATGACCAAACAGTATGGGAAGGAGCATGGAAAGGGACATGGAAGTGTTGGCGATACAAGTAAGCCAGCGGGAGATATGCCTGTTGCTCGTGGTATATCTCTTTGTGGTTCTGGCTTTTAGTTCCCATGAGGAAATTATAGGTTTCAGCTGCAGGATAAAAAGGAGACATGGGACAGTTCTGATCAAAAACTTTGAATCCTGATGAGAGTGGAGGAGGGAGAATGAAGAAGTGCAGCACACAGGCTCAACAATGATAGGGCACATGGTGGAGAGCATGAAGAAGCTAATCACACGAATACAAGCTGCTTGGCCTCTCCTCTCCCCTTTTCTCCTATTCTACACACACCTCCAGCCACTGTTTCCCACCCATTTCTTGACCTATTTGCTTTATCTGAACACACTGATGGTTTTTATTCTTAACTGTGTGGGAAGACTGCTCTAACCATATAACCCTATTTCGTTTACTGGGTTACCCAACTTCAAGTGATAATTACCTTGCCATAGCTCTTCAGCACTTCTCCCATGGGGAATGGGGATTGCTGGCTACTTCTTAGGCCCCTTAAGTGGATTACTCAGGGCTCCTACCATCCCAGCAGGCCTGTGAGATGCTGTGCTGACACCAGAGAGGAGCATGAGACAGGCTCGGAAATCTTCCCACTTAGAGCCACCACCAAGATCAGGACCTCAAACAACAGAGCACCCAGTGCTATAATTCCATATAGCATACATATGAAAATGATACAATTCATTGGCCAAACTGTTCTGGGTTGTGTTGGGTTTTTTTGTTTGTTTTTTATAACTATATCAAAAGGGTGTGAGGACAAATCTGTGATAGATGAAGTTTCTTGCTAAGGAAGCTCCTCTAATATGAAGCTGACTACCCCTAACTGACTGCTCCTTCTTGGGGCAAAAATTTTGTTCTTGGTTAAAACTTACAATTTCTCCTATTTAATTTAACAGAGTTCTAATTACAGACAGAGATTTAACAGTCTCTCAGGAAACCTTATTATATGGACTGTTTTGTAACACAGGCTGTCCTTCCACTTTTTGTGATGAACACAAAAAGTCTGTAATTTGAATATCTGATGTCTTAATACCGTTTTTTGGAAGAATTTTAAATCTGAAGTTGATGACAGTCATTCTTCCCATCAGAGAATAAAAGCACCGTTCTGCTTTTTAACACATCTGGTAATCGAACATTAAAAATTCCCTCCCAACCAAGCTGTGAGGCTTAGGAGAACATAAGAGTAGGCAGTCCAAGGGGGATTTAAAACATCAGATGATTGTATGAGACAAGTAGGCTTGTGTGGGTTTGCAAGTTTAATAAGCACTGCCATATTTAGTAAGTTTCCATGCTTAATAGCAGTTTCTTCATTGGAATACAATATCCAGCAAAGTCTGTCATTACTCTGAAGTACACATTTATTTTAATCTACTTCCACCCAATTGCGTGTTCTACTCTGAGTGCTCCGGAAACCCACTCTCTTACAGCATGCCTCTTTCTGAAGATCTCTGATCATGTTCAGCAATTTCACCCTGGCAGCTTATGGTCTACTACAATACCAAAGCTGTTTCCAAACCTGACAGGAATTAGTATGAATTTAAGTTGGTTTTTTTATACATATCGTCAAATATGCCTACATGGATTTGACTGTTCACAATTCTTAAAAAATCCAACAAACATCCTTGCACTTTCTATTGATTTTAAATATACATTAAGTTAATGGCTGTCCAGCATAAGACAAGTCTTCACCTTGACTTTATCTGAAGTCTAACTTCAGTGTGACTATAGCAGATAAGAGGAAAAAGCAATGAATCTTGGAGTTGCTTTTCCCTACCCTTCATACAGGATGTAAACCTACATATATTCTCCATCTTGAAAGAATTAAAAGTTAAGGAGTAATTTGCAGTATGTATGTAGTTTGCAAAATAAATACTTGGAAAGAGAAATGTCTGTGACCACCCCAAAATCTGATATAAATCATTAACCTTACAAAATCTCTTAGTGTCTATTTAGCCACTTCAGTGATGAAGAAAATAAATACCGGTAACTCTGACAGTGATTTCAATAATTAAATTTGTCCAAATTCCATCCAGAAGTAAGTACAGCATTGGTGGATTATGAGCACAGCCCTGCACTTTGTAATTACAGAATGAAAATTAATGCTAGGTAGTTTTATTAGGGTATCAAAACAGTAACGTCAGAGATCACCCTAAGCAGTTCCTACATATTGTTGTCCAGGAATGATTACTGACACGAATATGTGTTTCACTCTTTCTTTCATTCATGATGGGATTGTGACGAAATGCTTGGTTTCTTTATCCTATTCTCTGCTGTAAAATGGCATATTTTAGGCTTCAGTGAGTTACTGAGGATTTTCTGGCCAGCATGACAATGAAAGAAACAGCAGGGACTAAGTAAAGGGTTTGAACAATGTCCACAGCCAGGACTATGCACCAACCATTCGTCATCATGTGCAAGAGGGCAAATTGTCCCTTGTCACTGTCTTGGCAGCGTTCACTGTCCCCACTCACCCAGTGCTGGCCAGTGTCAGAGACAGGATGATGGACTTCCCAGCATGTTTATTCCCATGAGCCCAATTTACTGGGGATCTCTGGTCATTGTTTCTATCCTTTCTCACTTTGATTTCTCAAGGCAGGGATGGAGCTAGTGGTAACTAGTCTTGGAGCTAGTGGTAATGAAGAAAAAGGAAGGACGTGGCTAATTTTATATCCTAATTGGCTTTAGAACGCAAAGCAAAAACAATTGGTTTGCAAGGATGAAGCTAAAGGTAGGATCTGGCATTTCATCTGTAGCTTTTTCTACTTCTTGCCACTATTAACACTCAAAATCTTGTTTATGAGCACAGAGGAAGAACAGCTTATATAAATACATGTATAACCAATAATTTATTTTTAGTAGACTGGAAATCTTATTATTCTAATCATTGTTAGTCCAGATAAAACTGCTACAGAAAAAGAAAGAATAATAATGCAGTTACATGTGAATCTACATCTGGGTCTACACGACACAGAATCTAACATGTTAGCTTTTCCACCACTTCATGTCCATAAGTCAAAGTTGCATAATCTTCTAAAAATATTCTACAGGAAGGAAGGAAAAGGAAGGATGTAAAACCTGCTGCCAAAAATGACATGGTAAAATCATATAAGTTTCAGTTCTGCAGGAAGGCAAACAAAATTGTCTGTCTGTCAAAATTATGCTGTCTCCCAAAGCAGGAGCAGCTGTTTGGCATCACTGGTGAGAGGAAGGTGTTCTCAGTTGCTCTCTGAGAAGGATCCCTGGACATCCCCTTTCCTCAGGGATGAGATGGGACAGGCACACAGAGCCTTACAGACAGCTTTTATCTCCTTGTGCCTCCCTTGAAAAGCAAATGTGCCCGAGAACCTATCCCAAGTCCTGACCGCTTTCCCTCATCTCCAGCCTGAACTCCAACTTCATCTCTATCTGCTTTACTTGCCTCATCTTTCCAGCAGGGCATCCTACACTCCTATCCTAAACCTTATTCCCCTCTCTCCCCAAACAGCTGTGATCTCTGCCCCAGATGGAGCAAAGGCTGCTGCCCACCAGCGTCCCCACAGTAGCTCTCTGTGTGCAGACACATCCCCAGCAGCTTTCCAGGGATAGAACTCCCTTCCTACCATGAGAAGAACAATTTCTTTCTGTGTCATTTGAAGCTTGGATGAGCCCTGGATCCCTTTTAGTCATTACTACTGATATTCAGAGATACCCTACATGTCTACCTGCGCTGTCACCGCTTTCTATGTACCCTGTCATAGCTGTATGGGCCTGTCACACTGTTGGCTTTAAGAGGAGACCATGAGGCAATGGGAGAGGCTGTGTGATGTTCTGGTCCAGTTGTAATTTATACAGACTCCCTGGTACTCAAGCAGTTTGTCAGATTGCATTTTTAGAAATGCAGTATATTTCAAATAAATAAACATTTTAGAACTAGCACCACAGAGCAAAATTTCCAGTACAGGATAATATCCATGGGATGCAATAAATGAAGTTAAACAATTTTTTATTTAAAATTGCTCTGAAACGTGTGGAGGGAAAGGAGCTTATAGGATGCTAGTTTTATAAAGAAAAAAATGTGAGAAAATTTTGCACTGAAGAGAAAGAAATTCTAATCCCTGTAAAAATGATGTAATTGACACAAAGTGTATACTTTTCACTGTTGTTTGAGTAATGCGTTTGTACACCCTTGACTGCTAATCTTTCCCATGCATCTGGGATGTTTCATAGACCCCTATGAGTAAAACCAGACATTAATGCTGTGGATTTAACTATCCTTCTTAGTCAATCAGGCCTGTGTCCTGGCATTTATGAGCAATACTTTTTCTCAGCATTTTCTCTGTTTTCTTCCAATTTGGACCCATTTCCAAATTATCCTCTTCCACTGCTCAGAATCTCTCTTGAATCACTCCAGTCCTCAGGGTTTTATAGATGAACTTACAGCTGGTATAAATCTAGAAGCTTGTCCTGTTTATGAACAAGTTTCTGTGCAACAAATACCTGCAATAGCAGCAAACTAAACTGGGGACTAAAAATGTCTCTTCTGCTGCCATATTCATACTGTATGAACTGAGGGCAATAAACAAAACATTAACGTCACCCTAACAATTTAATATCTGTCAACTCAGCCGAAGGAACTCATTATAGCTAGCACAGTGGTACAAACCCAAATTCAAACAGATCAGCTTAAACTGCAACACAATTGAGCATCTGTCCACATCTTAGCTACCCTGTGTTCCGTCCACACTGTGTGTCATTCAAATTACTTGAACACAGGTACACAAGTTTATTATGCTGAAGCTTCTCTCGGTATAGTCATGGGTTCTGCTATTTTATTTAAATACCTAGGCCTTGGAGTCAGGTGAATGCCATGGCATCTTAGTTTTTTTATCAGTAAGATTATATGTGGAAAAAAGCAATGAAGCAAACAAAAATCCTTCAATATATCACCCAATTATTTTCAAAAGCAAGTAGTCAGGTAAATAAAATTTTGAATATATTATTTTTAAATTTAATGATTTTGGTCCATTCCCAAGATTTTGGAGTGCTCTAATTAGACATCACTTGGATGTCTTATCTCCATAGCTATTTCTAGTTTG
Organism: Pelecanoides urinatrix; assembly: GCA_013400755.1. NCBI lineage: Eukaryota > Metazoa > Chordata > Aves > Procellariiformes > Procellariidae > Pelecanoides > Pelecanoides urinatrix. The sequence goes on along the minus strand of VZTQ01011686.1, from coordinate 357,283 downwards.
GAAAACTGTAAAATAAAAGCAAAAAAATGAAGTTGTGTGACTTATTAATACCATCACTCAGGTATGTTGGGTCTATTTATGCCACTCTATTCATGCAAGTTCATCTTGCCCAGGAGCACACACTGAAGGAATCATAGAACAGTTTGGGTTGGAAGAGCCCTTAAAGATCATTGAGTACCAACACTCCTGCCATGGGCAGGGACACCTTCCACTAGACCAGGTTGCTCAAAGCCCCATCAACATGGCCTGAACACTTCCAGGGATGGGGCATCCACAACTTCTCTAGGAAACCTGTTCTGGTGTCTCACCACCCTCACAGTACAGAATTTCTTCCTAATACCTAATCTAAATCTACCCTCTTTCAGTTTAAAATTGTTACCCCTCGTGCTATCACTACAATCCCTGATAAAGAATCCCTCCCCATCTTTCCTGTAGGCCCCCTTTAAGTACTGGAAGGCTGCTATAAGGTCTCCCCAGAGCCTTCTCTTCTTTAGGCTAAACAACCCCAACTCCCTCATCCTGTCCTCACAGGGGAGGGTGGTCCAGCCCCCTGATCATCTTTGTGGCCCTCCTCTGCACCTGCTTGAGCAGGTCCATGGCTTTCTTATGCTGGGGACCCAGAGCTGAACGCAGTACTCCAGGTGGGGTCTCATGAGAGTGAAGTAGAGGGGCAGAATCATCTCCCTCGACCTGCTGACCACGCTTCTTTTGATGCAGCCCAGGATACGGTTGGCTTTCTGGGCTGTGAGCGCACATTGCCAGTTCATGCCCAGCTTTTCATCCACCAATATCCCCAAGTCCTTCTCTGCAGGGCTGCTCTCAATCTACTCATTGCCCAGCCTGTATCCATGTTTGGGATTGCCCCAACCCATGCGCAGGACCTTGTTGAACTTCATGAGGTTTGCATGGGCCCACCTCTCAAGCCTGTCAAGGTCCCTCTGGATGGCATCCCTTCCCTCTAGAGTATCAACCACACCACTCAACTTGGTGTCATCCATAACTTGCTGAGGGTGCACTCAATATCAGCTGGTCCCAGAGATGGGCTTTGGGGACATTGTTGCAGGGCAAATGGCAAAGAGCCGTAAGAGGTTGCACCCACACAAACACACACACATGCAGTATGGTCGGAAAAGGGACTTTGGAGTCCATGTCTGAATATGAAGGAGGGAAAATCATCCACTGAGGTGCGTACAGTGAGTGCAATGGGTACGATTCTTGGGAGACAGCAATGGTAGTGGGACAGACCTTGTTAAAGACGGTTTTTAACCGTTAAGCTACTGGTTGTGCTTTAACAGCAAGAGTCCTGAGCCAGGTCAAGCCACCTTCATTTAGGCAAAAAGGAGGTCGGTCACTTCCAGGTGGGTGTTTGGGAAAAGGCCTCGGGGCTTTTGCCCTGGGAAAGAACCTGCTGCCCCCCAGAAGAAAGACTTGCCAGAGGAAAGGAGGGAAGGATGGACTAAGCCTGGCACAAACGCACTAGATGCAATAGCTCCCCTCAGAGCTTTTCAGCCTGCAGTGTGGCAGAAGCTCAAATTCCTCTTTTCATGCATATTTTACTGCTAAATTTTCCATTTCATCAGAGCTGCACAGGAAGCTCTATGCACAGTCTGTGAGATTCCCTGTTAAGGGATAATTTTCTTCACAATTTGTAACATCACAGTGTACTTTATGGTCTCTGCCCACCCTTATTCTTATACAGGCCTCTTTCTCCACCAGCACTTCTTCAGCACAGCTATAAATCCCATTAGGCGAGGTTACCAGCTTGAATGAAGAAAATTGTATTCTTATATACATTTCCCAGTGTCACCCCAGGCAAAGCATTTTTATGGCAGGCATTTGGGTGAGCTGCAGGAAAAGAAACTATGTCAGTTATGAATAGTTTTGCAAAAAACCTGTCAGGCCATTACAGGCCACAGAGCAGTACTCCGCTGTTACTGCAAAGCCATCAGGTGTGATGACAGCAGCCGTCAGTTGCTGCTGCTAGAATTCAACCTAACGGTCACTTTGCTATGGGGAAGCTGATCGTTTTTTGAGCCAGAAGCAAGTCTTGAGCAGGTGCCACAAGAAGAAAGGTAAAGCATTAGTGTTAATATTATTATTTTCTTGAAGGAACATATCTTGTAAATTACAGGCAATCAAGTAATTTTCACTGAAGGAAATGTCACTTGTTGCTTTAAAAAATAACAGAGCCTTTACTTAAAAGTACCCTTTTAAAATGTAATACAACTTATCCTATTTTCACCTCCTTTTGATGAAGGCAATGAATCAGAACCTGTCTGAATAGTCACTCTTGGAACACTGACACATCTTTTAACTTTTTGGCACTGTTGGTATTTACAATATCCAGTTTCAGATTCCTTCCCGTCCTTTGAAAACAACATACAACTAGAAAGCCCCCCCTCCCCATACCTGTCCGTTTAGTAGTGGGGCCACCTTTTTGTTTTATTAGTAATTATTGGCTAGGTTTTAGAGCTTGCTCCGCATAAACATCTTTGCATCTTTTTTCTCTGCTTCAGTAGAAAGCTGTCTAAGACCTTAAATGCTCATTACATTGAAATATTAGTGTATTCTGTAAGCACTTATGATACTTGTCTCCTGCGTTTGTATCCTGCACGTTTGGACGCACTGCTGCCAACAGTGCGTTTGATACATAGCAGCTTCACTCTCCCTTGATAAATTTTTTCTTGGCATTTTTTCAGTGTGCATTTGTGTTACTTTCCTTCTTTGATAGATTCCCACAAGGAACTTCTCCTTGTGGGAAGACAGAATGGTTTTAATGGTTTTTAATGGTTTTAATGGTTTTAAACTAAAATGGTTTTAAACTAAATGGTTTTAAACTAAAAGAAAGTAGATTTAGACTAGATAGAAGGAAGAAATTGTTTACAATGAGGGTGGTGAAACCCTGGCACAGGTTGCCCAGAGAGGTGGTAGATGCCCCATCCCTGGAAACTTTCAAGGTCAGGTTGGACGGGGCTCTGAGCAACCTGATCTAGTTGAAGATGCCCCTGCCCATGGCAGGGGGCTTGGACTAGATGACCTTTAAAGGGCCCTTCCATATAGAAATGACACTTTATTTTCAGCATGAAAAGTATCTGTAAAACATCTAAAATAATTTTTTTGTAACCTATGTAGCATATGTGTAACAGCTTATATTTATTTAACAGACTGAGCTTTGCTCCACAGGCTTCAAAACTTTGTTTCCAAAATGTTTGAAGGTAGAATTTCTCAGTGTGCACTTGGCAAAATTTCTGAAAACGTCAGCTATCATCTTCCATGACAAAACTCTAACCTATGCCTAACATAAAATGGAGTTCTTCATGCAAAGAAGACAAGACAAAAAAACCCAATGAAAAGCAAACACACTGAGCAGATATTTTCAAATATCATTTATGTATAGCTCTCACTTCACTGTAATTTTTTTAGGTAAAAACCAGCAATTGACCACACAGAAGTTAACATAGATAATATGTCTGATAATAAGGATAAAACTGTCTTACAAGTAATTTGCTTTCAAAATCATGCACTCCAGGCTTTTTTATCAGGACAGTCTTCTGAAATTCAGATGGTTACTAATTTAATATTCTGGTATTTTAAAGCTAGTTAAAACTTTTTTTGCTAGTGTTTGTCTTTACTGTACATATTCTATACAAGATGACTCAAGTCCCAGGGAAAGTGTTAATAATTACACCTAGCCACACCACATTGTGGGGAAAGTAGATACTGGTGGAGCTCAAACTAATATTTATGACTGCATAAAACACAGGATTTAGATGACATATACATCTAGATACATTTAGAAAGACATTCTTATTGGCATAAATTTACAAAACAATCCTGGCTATCTGCATGCAGCACAACATCATGGATGACATCTCATGGAACAGAAGTACTGTAACTGAATGGATGTCACTGCAAATGTGTTTCTCCAGGAGAAGCTTCTGCTGAATCATCTTATGTGGTGTATATTGAAACAAATGCAAAGCAAGGACCTTCCCAGTCACAACGTGTTACTGGAAATTCAGTATCGGAAGATAGCTGTGCTTTATAAAGCCAGGTAGTGAAAGATGACTTAACTATACATACTACACCTGCTGCTCTCTTTTCAGGTGAGATATACAGGAAGGCAAGAAAGCATTCAGATAAATAGTCTTCTGGAACTCAAATGCATTAAAATGTACAAAATCTGGAAGAACAGTTTGGGATATATACCTTCAGGTAACTTAAGGAGGAGACTGGGAGTTTGCTTAATTAAATGCTTGACAAGAAACCAAAGTTGTAAAGCCAGCTCTGCCATCCCTTGTATGAGTGTGGGATGTGTGGGAACTTGGAGCATAACTGGCTTTCAGCAAGCTGCAGTGTGGCTCTCTCCAACCGCTGTGCTGGGAAGCTCTCCAGGGGATATTGACTTCTGGTTTTCTGAATCTGGGAAATAGCACTGTCAAGTCCTGAGGGGTAAAACTAATCCTTATTTAATTAAGAATTTTGATTAACTGAGTTTGGGTAAACAGGATGGTTAAGTAACCAAAATATCTTGAAAGCAAAATATGGGAACTGAGATGCATGTCGCTGCCCAGTCACTTGTCAGTAAAGATGCATTCTTTGTCTCCTTGCCCTGGCAGCTGCTGGGGATAAAAGTGCAGCCTCCTGGCTGCAGAGGGATCAGTGTGAGCAGAGCTGGGAGAAGGCTTTGGTAGACTCCATGAAAGGCATCTATCAGCAGTGTTATATAGCATTGACTGTACTACCAACTGTGTTAGAAGAAAAAATGAACCTTCGTACTGGGTCTGCTTGGGATGGAGTTAATTTTCTTCAAAGCAGCCTGTAGCGCACTGTGTTTTGGTTTTGTGACCAAATCAGTGTTGATAACACACCAATGTTTTAGCTATTGCTGAACAGTGTTTGCACAGTGTCAAGGCCTTTTCTTTTCCCCACTCTCTCCTCCCCAGCAAGTAGGCTGGGGGTTGGCAAGAGGTTGGCAGGGAACACAACAGCTGACGCAAGCCGGCCAAAGGACTATTCCATACCATACGATGTCATGGTCAGCTATAAAAGCTCAGAGAAAGACAGAGGAAGGGGGGATGTCTGTGGTTATGGCATTTGCCTTCCCAAGTAACTGTGGCACACAATGAAGCTTTCTGGAAATGGCTGAACATTTGCCAGCAGATGGAAAGTAGTGAATGAATTCCTTATTTTGCTTTGCTTGCAGGTGCCGCTTTGCCTTACTTATTAAACTGTCTTTATCTTGACCCACGAGTTTTTCTTGCTTTTGCCCTTCTGATTCTCTCTCCTATCCCACTGAGGGGGAGTAAGCGAGCCACTGGGTGGGGACTTACCTGCTGGCTGGGGTCAACTCACCTCAACCTTGCGATGAGGCCCTCATGACAAGTTCTTCTCCCTGCCTCTCCCCTCCAAATCTTCACCTTTAAATGTTTTTCCCTTTTAACTTATACTCAATAATGGACCAAAGTAAGAAACATGTAAGTATGCAGTTGCACACTTAATTCTTGTGCACAACTGTGAGGACACAGGCAAAGGAGGCATTCAGAAATGAAGACTGGCATCTCTTGAGGGAGCTGCTCATTTGATTCTGAAACAACCATTTTCCAAATGTTATTTAATACGAGTGATGTAACTGCTCTGTTTGTGTGACTGACCTCTTGGAACACTATGTCGAAAGCTGTCCTCGGTCATAGCCATGCAACTGCATTGATTCCAGGGCGATTGCCCAGGCATGGCTGCAACAGAAGCTCACCTCAGTGGTGTACCTTCCTCCACTGCAGAATCACCCACTGTTCAGGTCTGATTTTTGCCATCATAGTTAGTTACTGCTTGCATAACTAATGCAACAGTGTACGGGTGATTCTGTTCTCCAGCCTGTACAAAGGCATGTTGTCCTGAGCCCGTGCCAGGTCATCCTGGGAGGGCTTCCTCCTAAATTACTTCCTTTCCTTCCTCACTCATTAGCTTATTTGCAATTTATCAGATAAAATTTGATTATTCTTTTGCTTTACAACAGGGTGAAAAGACTTAATTTAGAACAGCAATGATGGAGAAATGTTTGAGGCACTACCAAAGCTCTCTGTCAAAATTAAAGCTGGACTTTTGGAAGAGCTTAGTGTTGAGATCGTTCTGGTCCCACAGCTACTCTCTCTGTATTTCAAATCCAGATGAGACCATTATGGTGCAAGCAGACCCACAAACTTTGCTAGTCATACTAATTGATGGGGTATCAGGAAACTACAGGCGACACTTCCAGGAAGATCAACCTGGACTTTGCAGCTGATAAGACTAAACCAGGAGAGACTGCAGACACCAGGCTGTCAGGGGTGCAATAGGAATGCATTGATTCCCAGGGAGGGCTAAATAAGCCCTTGCTACAAGGAGAGATGTGCAGTAATTCCTACGGAGACCTCTACTCTAATGACAAGCAGACGTTATTTCCTAGGGAGGGCTGAATATATGCCTTGATTCCCAAGGAGGGCTGAACTGGCCCCTACTTCACAGATAAGCAGGCACCAATCGCTACCACAGACGTAATAGGCCCCTGCTCCAAGGAGAGATGTGCAGTAATTCCTATGGCAGCCTCCACTCTAACGACAGACACACATTAATGGTAAGGCAGGGTTGAATAGGCCCCCACAAAAATGATAGGCAGGTGTTGATACCTAGCACAGGCCGAACAGATCCCTGCTGCAAGGAAAGATGCGTATTAATTCCCAGGGAGGGCTAAATGCACCCTGCTCCCATAGATAGGCAGCCCCTATACGTACGTATGGGCTGGACAGGCCCTGCTCAGGGCCCTGCGCCAAGAAGAGATGCACATTAATTCCTAGGGAGGGCTGAATAAGCCCCTGCTCCAAGACAGACGCATTTGCTCTCAGATATATACACAGTGGACTGTGTATTTGAGAATGCCGAAAAAGCCACCCTCTCTGCTCTGTATGAAGAGCCCAAAGAGCAGCATCCAGAAAGCATAACTGTTCTTCCTCTGATCAGCAGAAGGGTCTCGGTCTGTCTCGCTAGCTGAACTAACAAGATGAAGGAGGTCATAATGAGGTATGTGAGCAAAGATTATTCTTCTGCCCAGGGACAAATGAAGATGAGACAGCACTACAGTCAGACTCCTACTGCGTCACTGGTGCAGTCTGTGCGTATCGGGCAACTTGTTGCTGTAAAGGTCAAGGAAGATGCCTGGCAGTGTGCTCCGGCAGCTTCTGTGGAAGGCAACAGAACAGGACAAGGAGAGGCACGTGTTACTTCCCAGGGAGGGCTGAGCAGGCCCCCAGTCCACAGATAGGCAGGTGCTATTTGCTAGCACAGGCTGAATAAGCCCCTGCCCTAAGCACACATCATTCCTAGGCAGGGCCAAATAGGCCCGTGCGCCAAGGACAGGCACACTTTGGTTTCTAGGGAGGGTTAAAGAGGCCCCTGCTCCACAGAGCGGAGGCCCTACAGGGCCTGGAGCCAGCGCCTAGCCGGGCCTCCCGAGGAGCCAGGGCCAGATGGTGCCGCTGGAGCCTCGCTGGGCTCCTCTGCTCTCTCTGCTGCGACGAACATTCCGTGAGGGCTGGCAGAAGAGAGGGCACCCGTGCAGTGCCTCGAGCTGTTGCGTTTTTAGGTTCACTTACAGCAAATCCCGTTTGTGTTCTGGGGGCTGATGAGCTCAGCTGTCTACTGCAGCGGGGCTGCTGCAGGGGCGGCTGGAACCGGCTGGAACCGGCTGTGTCCGGCACGGGCTGCCCCCCCCTCACAGAGGCCACCCCTGCAGCCCGCCCTGCTGCCAGCACCTTGCCACGGACACCCAGTACACTCGGACATGGAGCCCCGAACACTGAAATTCATTTATATGGCGTTGCCAAACAACGCTTCATGCTCCTGGTAAGCGCTGTACAAAACCCAGGAAAGCTCCAGCCTTAAGAAGTGAGGCCTAGGAGGAGTGTGAAGTGAACAACAGAGCTGAGGAGCAAAGTGAGCTTCAAAGGTGTTTAAAAAATGTTTGCAGTGAAGTTTACATGCCATCAGTTACTGTTATCACGGTACGCCACCACTCTCAAGACTATGTCTCTTTCTCTGGCTGAACGCTTTTTGTCTTATTGCCTCCTTACATTATACCACTGCAGTCTCATTTTCTGCTCCCCTGGATCCCTCCCACAGTCAGTCATCCATGTGAGGTACAATGCTGTATTTTTCATCTCTTTCCCACATTCCTTTTTCAAGGATTTTCAATTGAGTGAGGATCCTCAATTGAAGGTTTAAAAGGTTTAAAAACCTCCTTTTTTTGTTGCCAAAATCTGATATTCCCCCCTCCTTGATAAGTAATGTGTGCCATTACTATACACAGCCGTCTCCTCAAAATGTCATTTCAAAATACTCCTGAGTGGGTTAATGCACAGTCTGCAAATGAAGGACCAATTTTATAAAAACCTTGATGTTTTTCAGCCTTTATCTGTCACACCGTATGTCCTCAGCAGCTTTAATGTTGGAAGCAGAGGGCATAAGGATAAAAAAAAACAGTGAGGAGAAAAGTTTAATAAATACACAATTCAAAGTCCATTTCATCTGAGGCCATACATTAGCTTCTAATATCCACCTTACAACCCATGAGACACAATTTAAATGACAGATACTTCTATCTAGGTCTTCATGGCTAGACTTCTTGTGCACCCAGTTATGCAGAATAGCAGAGATCAGTGTCATCAGGAAGCCAGTTAACAGCATCTTGATGTATTCATAGGTTGGGACATAGAGTGCAGCAGGCTGGAGGCTACTTTAATAAACTACCAGCACATTGTACCTACACAAGATCAGCTGCTTTAACCCCTTCTCAGCCCTAACAGTTTGCTCCAGGACATATTGGGGCAGAAGAGTATTGGCACTGGCAATGCTGACTGTATGCATGAAAGCAACCAGCACCAACCTCACGGCCTTTCTGCCCAAGAGGAGCGATGTGATCCTCTGTATAGTGGGATTTTATAGATGAGATATAATTTTGACACTTTGTCATCAAATCACTTTGATTGGGTATTACTGGGTTTTTGACTGGCTTCTTGCCTGCAGGATTCCTCAAGGGCACGCCCTTCCTCTCTCTGCCCCTGCATGGGCAAATTGGGGTTTCCACAAACCTAGCTTGAATCCTGAAGAAATTAGATGCTGACTTTCAGTGAAAGTCACTGTAGACTAGGCCCAAGGGACCTTGTTCTCAGAGAATGAAGTGAACTGAAAGCTATATGAGAGTGCTGGGAGGAGAGAGATGAAATAAGCTTCCATGAGAAGCAGAGGACAAAAATAATAATTCCATTAGGTTCATTGTTCAAAAAAAACTTGATGGTTTGAGTCAATCCAATCAACTTCAACTGCCTGAAATCTGGATATTCTTAGAAAAACATCTTTGTAAGATACTTAAACCGGGTGTCTACCATTTCACTTTTCAGAGGACCGTGGATGTCTCACTGAGACTGGACACGTCATTTTTAGGAAGTAGCTGTAAGATGGGAAGAAACCTGTCCTTGGAGGACAGTAACTGCAGGATGAGGTTAGAGAATGTGCTCTGGGCTGGGTTAGGAAGAGAAATCTTATAAGGTAAAGGTCACGTAGCAGGTATTGTCCGTATTTCCCTCTTACTATGCTTAGCACCTTTGGATAATAGGCAACAAAACTCCAAACTGCTCCAAGCTAATTCATGTCAACAGATGAAGCATAGGCATCCAGCACATGACCCAGATGAACCAGGTCTCCGAGGATACTGCTCAGAGCTACTGGCTCCTGCTGTCAGCCTTCCCCTACCAAGGAATGCACCTCTGTCCTACTTTGCCTCTCCCTCCCCATCATCAGAGGTTACAATTCACTCCTTTCAGTGGCTTTACACAGTCATAAAACTGTGCCTACACTCAGAAGTGTGAAATAATCCAGATTGTAAAAAATACAATTCTAAAGAAGTCTTTTTCAAAACCGAGATAATTTGACAGAAGCAGGAATGAATGAGTAGGAATGGATTGGGGGTGGGAACAACCTGAACTAGGTATAATAAATAGAATAGGCTTTTTTCTGTGCTTTTGGTCTCATTTCTTTGACTGAGACCTTGCCAGAGTGTGCAGCTGGCGCTCTGTAAGAACACAGTCCTGTTTAAGATGCTGAGGTGGAGCATTTGCCTAGGAGAAAAAAAAAGAAAAGCAAAAAATAATAAGTAGCTGATCTCTATTTACTATCCACATTATGTGGCTGGGTGTATAAGAGCAGCAAAAAGGCAAGTTCCTGTCCCTGAAGAGGAATTTGCAAGACCAAGACCAAGGTAACCCTGGGAGCTACATTTCACGTGGCTGTGATTCTATTGCCTGAATAGGTGTTCAGGGACATATTGGTCACAACAGTCTGTTCTGCCTGTCTTCCAGCTGCTCACCTAGAAGAGCATGGGTCTTACATAGGACTTATGCCATATTAGTTATGTTGCTACAGGTATGCTATAGCATCCTGACACCCTATGGCATCTAAAGCGGATGAAAAATTAAATATGAGCTGTCAATGTGCACCTGCAGCTCAGAAAGCCAACCGTATCCTGGGCTGCATAAAAAGAAGCATGGCCAGGAGGTCGAGGGAGGTGATTCTGCCCCTCTGCTCTGCTCTGGTGAGACCCCACCTGCAGTGCTGCGTCCAGCTCTGCATCCCCAACACAAGAAAGGCATGGACCTGTTAGAGCGGGTCCAGAGGAGGGCCACAAAAATGATCAGAGGACTGGAACCCCTGTCCTATGAAGAAAGGCTGAAAGAGTTGGGGTTGCTCAGCCTGGAGAAGAGAAGGCTCCAGGGAGACCTTATTGCAGCTTTTCATATATAAAGGGGGCTTATAAGAAAGAAACTTTTTACCAAGGCCTGTAGTGATAGGACAAGGAACCACAGTTTTAAACTGAAAGAGGTTGGATTTAGATTGGACATAAGGAAGAAATTTTTTTCAATGAGGGTGGTGAGGCACTGGAACAGATTGTCCACTAAAGTTGTGGATGTTCCATCCCTGGAAACATTCAAGGTCAGGTTGGACGGGGCTTTGAGCAACCTGATCTAGTGGAAGATGCCCCTGCCAATGGCAGGGGTTTTGGACTAGGTGATCTTTAAAGTTCCCTTCCAATCCAAACCATTCTATAATTCTATGATTCTGTGAAACCATCTAGTCTGCTTCTCTTTAGGCAGCTAATCCTGCCTCCTGTCCAGCTTCTCATTTTTTTTGGTGGGAGAAGTGACTTAGCCATAATTTGAGTCTTGGAATAGGTAGAAACACTGCAAAGGTAAAGGGAAAATACAAATTTGAGGACAGATGAAGGGAGAAGCGTATCTATGAATGGAGTGATGCTTTTTGTGGACACGTGATGCGGTTTCAATCTCACATCAAACAGATCTCTTCCTACACATGGCACAGTTCAGCTGCACCTCCATTCAATGCAACTGCTTGTGGAACTGCTCCGGCAGGAAAACCAGCAAGCAGTCCCATCAGCTTAATTCGTGGGGCAGCAAGTTGTGGCTCAGAGGCAAGAAACAGCGACTAGAGAAGAAACTTCATATCATCTATAACCCTGGAGAAAAATCTGTGCGAAATTTCTTTAGGTGAGCTCAGAATCTGGAAATTCTCTGTCCTGAAGATGGACTAATATGAACGTTGCCACTGCATTTAAGAAAAAGAGTTATAAATGATCTGATGGAAGGGAGAATCAACTTGCATTTACGATGAGAGAAAGCTCTTCATTTGCTGTCTCAAGAAGGCCAACAGTCCAGCTCTTAGTGCAAACCCTTATACCTCTCAATGCTGTATCGCACAGCATTTTACTGCTGTTCATTACATGTAAAGGTTTCTTTGTCCCAACACAAACTTGCGGCTGTCAACACAGCCAGTGCTAACTACAAGAAAATGATCTGTCTGAGAAGGAAATGTTGCAAGCTATCAAGTCCCCACAATGTGCTAAAACATCCGTAGAGACAGACTGCCAGGGGTTTATTATAAAATATGGACCATATGTTCTCTTAGCTTCCATACTTTTGAACAAGGAAATGTGTCATCAAATAATCCTGAAGGGAAGGGAGAATGCACTGTGCAGGGGAAGAATCATAATGACACTTCACTGGGATGGTACCTCAACATCTGCTTTCCTGAAGAGTGTGAAGGCTAAGACCAATAGAGATATAAAAGGGGGGTGTTACTAGAGTGTGGATAGGAATAAACTTGGCAGGAACTCCACCATATGGTAACCTCAGGAGATGTGACAGATGTCTGAGGAAAACCTGCTGTCATTCATGCTGGTACAAGAAACAATAACCTTCTAATGTATGCATCTCTCTTGGCTGTAGTCAAGACAGGTATGTCAAGACATGTGTGTTTCACAGGGCTTGAGGTGAAGCAGACAGGTAACCCCACCATCCAGCCTTGCTGACCATGCTGTTGAACTAGCTCCACATACATGCAGTGTAGATACGATAGGTATTGAATAAGAACTGAGTCTGGCAAGACAGATCCACATAGGAAGGAGACTGAACTGAGGCTGCATCAATCTTTACCGTCCCAAACTGGTAACATTTCTTTATAGACTAATGTTTTTCTATGCTGATACCAGAGAGTGCAGGTAACACTGCCTGTTCACTCCTGACTCCTGCTGCTGCAAAACACTGGACTGCATGGACTATGGCACATTTTTCTCCATTTACCTGACAACTGATGTCACTAGTACCCAGGATGACTCTCACAGTTCAGTGCAGAGCCCTTCAGAGCTTGAAAACATGTTGACAAGCAGGCACTAAGAGTGAATCAGCAGTGCCTGAGGTGGGGAGACCAATTAGCCCCTTGGAAACAGAGATTGCAGGGCATGGTAGGTAACTTCAAGCATATGCTTCTTACTAGGCAAGGTTAGGGGAGAAGCCAGGTTTGTTCTTGCGAAGTATGAGGTTGGCTAATTGACTACAAAACAGAAACAAAGTTATGGAAGATACACAAACCAGAACATATTTGCTTCTTAAAGTTAGCAAGTGTTAGCAGAAATTCTTATATAGAGGATTACATATATAAAGGATTCTTAAATATGTAAGAGTTCCCTCCTAGATAGAACAGGTGCCATGACTTTTGGTATAATATTCATATTCGGGTTTATACCAACTATGGTTGTGAACACTTACATGTCATTCACCATTTCTTGGGGTACATAAAACAAGCTCAATAAAGGGACATTCAGAAGAACATTTCCTTGCTATTTTTTTGCTGTGTGTGTAGGAGGTCAGATTTCTTCCTCTTTTTCTCTAACTTTTCTAACAATTTATTTCTTTGTATTCTTTAATCAGTACATTCTTTCTAGTTTTAAGATAGGTTTTTTGGTTTTCAGCAGTTCTGAGATTGCATTTAAACTTTCTGAATCATAAGTCATAAACCTTGGAGAAAAGTCATTTGTTAAAAGCATGTTTTTCAACTTGCAGTGACGAATGTACATTGGGTGTCCGTGGCAAGGTTTTGGTAGCAGGGAAGCTGCAGGGGTGGCCTTTGTAAGGACAGATCGGGGCTGCCCTATGCCAGACATAGGTTCCAGCCTGTTCCAGCCAGCTCCACAACAGACCCAACGAAGGACACGGCCAAACCCATCAGCCAAGGTGGTGGCACCTCTGTGAAACCATATTTGAAAGGACCGAAAATGCCAGACGGAGAAAGGAGGAGGGAAGACAAAGTGAGAAACAACAGAAGGAACACCAAGGACAGAGAAAGAGGAGGTGCTCCATGGCATGGTGTGAAGGACCCTATGCCAGAGCAGATTTTCCATGGACTACAACCCATGGATAACCCATGCTGGAGTAGAGGAATGGTGTGAGAAGGAAGGAGCAGCAAAGAAAAAATGCTATGTATTGACCATAACCTGCCCCCTCCACACCGTGCTGCTTACGGCAGGGGTAGAGGAGTCTGGAGGGAAAGGCTGAAGTTCAACCTGGGAAAGGAGGAGGAAAGGTTTGTCTTTTTGTTTCTCACTACCCAAATTTATTTTAATTGCAATAAATTAAGTTCATTTTCCACAATTGAATCTGTTTTGCTCATGGCAATAATTAGTAAGCAATCTTCCTGTCTTTATCTTGACCCTTGAGCTTTCTTGTTCCTGTTCTTCCTGTTTTTATCCCCTGTCCTAGCAAGGTGGGAAGTGAGCAGGCAGTTGGGTGGGAGTTAAGCTGTTAGCCAAGGCCAACCCGCCACAGTGTAGCATCCCTATATGGCATACTCATGACAGAGTTAGCAGATTGTGTATTTTTTCTGCCTTATCTCACTGTCCCAGCTTTCATCTTTTTTGGAATCTCCTACATGCTGGCTTTTAGATGCTTGAAATTATTTCAGTCTTAAGACCTGGGCTGAAACCTGCAGTTCCATGTGTTTGCCTCTGACATTTTGGAATAAATATCAGCAGTCCTAATTTAAAAAAAAGGTTAACAAAAATAAAATGTCTGCTTTAATATAAATACTCTTAAAAATTAATTCATTAAGCAGGTCCAGCATTTCTGTGCTTTGAGAAAGTACCTGTAATTTAGTTGATGGTCTCACAAAAAAGTTGTGCTTTTTGAAATCTCTCTGAATAGCACTTCAACTTTGTCCAGTTACAAAGTTCTAGAGCTTCATTTGGCATGTGCTGTAGAGACTGGGCTAAAAGATTGCACTTCATTTCTCTGATGACTGCATTTGGATGATGCACGATCCACCTCCATGATGTGACCAGGACTTCCCTCATCCTTTAGAGCACACATAGAGTGCATGGATATATAAACATGCAGGCTCCTCAAAGTGGCATGTACAGCTTTTAGTACTAAAAGCTGTACATGCCACTTTTTAGTAGTCAGGTATTATTTGAGCTTATAAGGTTCCTCTTTCATTCACTCAGTTCATACACATAAAAAGCATACATAAATGCTGTGTGGGGACAGTCCAACATGATGCTTTTATTTCAGCCTTAAATGCCACAAGTTATGTATCTCCCAAATAAGCACAGCTATGCCGAGGAATTCCTTCCTGTGTCTTGACTCCCAGTATACTCTGCTTCTGTGAAATGTGCTACTTCTTCATTTTTCTGAATTGGAACTAATAAAACTGATGTGGTGAAGCTGTGGAAGTGACTCAGCAGAATGGCTCTGGATCTTCATGCACATGACATCCTGTGACAAAAAATCTCACATTTTCAAGATAAAAAATATCTTAGTTTCGTTAATTTCTTCCTCAAGGGGAGCTAAAATTATTTTGAAGGGGAAGCAGTAAAATTGAGATTCCTCTACACCAATCTGTCAGGATGGCAAACATGAAAATCATATCAAGAATATGTTACACTTCAAATTTTATTGGATTCATAATTATTTTCATACTTGACAGGCAGAATTCAGCACTATCTAAAGCAAGGCTTAAAATGCTAAACATATGGCAGATGAAGCAATGCTGATAACAGTGGGGACTAATGAGAAGAGAAATGTTTTGCTAACAAGTGCATTTTACTTTGTAAATTTTTTCTCAGGATTAAGGAAGAAGCTTGGAATTTGATAGCTGGAGGAGAAAAATGGTAGAAGTCCTCCAGGATCTGAGAATTTGACCCCTAAAAGTCCAGGGTAAATGGACTGTCATTTTCATTTCATTTCAAAAAAATAATAATGATTGATGAAATAATCTGTTGACGTTGTTTTGTTGCTTTTTTTTTTGTTGGGTTGTTTGTTTTCTTTTCAGAGACAGTTTTGAGAGTTCTGCAAGACCTGACAGTAGAAGTAAGATTCACCTGCTTGAAAATATATGTTTGAAGTGGCTTTAGGTGGTTAAGTTTTCATCTGCAATTCTTTCTCCCTCTTGCAACATCTGCATCTAGGGCAATGCACAAGGGTTTCTAGATGTCTAACAGACCTCTTTCATATATGTTCATTCATATCACCTCAAAGAAAGACATCTAACCCACACTCAGCTCTGCTGCACCAAAGTTCCCAATTCCCAGGTATTTAACTTTTGTACTAACTGTGACAGACCGAAAAGACAGCTTGCAAACAAGCTCAGAGAGAAAACACACTCATTCTGGTTTTGGGTTAGCCAACAATCTATGCTGCAAGGAAGAGAGGACAGGAGTTTCCTCAGACCCTTTAGTTTAGGTTATTGTGGCTGGTGGGACTTTCTGTATAGGGACTAGGCTAGGGATAGGGTAGATAATTGGGCTGGGAAGGGGCAGCAGTGAGAATTCAGCTCGGGGGGCAGAACAAGGTGGGTGGAGGCCATATACAAAACCTGAGGTCAAGTCAGCTGCTATGTGTACCCTAATCTTCCCTGTATCTAATGTTCCCAGCACTGTTATCTGGATGGAGAAGACAGCTGGGCACAGTCATTGTCTATCTCTCCAGCAATGGGTGACCTCTTGCAGCCACTAATTGAGAATGATCCTGAGCCCTTGCTGAGTCCAGGACCCTGATCAGTTAAGAGAGTGCTCATTGGCCTTGGCCAAAACCACGCTGGAGGCATTGAAACAATTTCACAGTCCAAAGCTCCAGGGCCCCACAATATTCCTAAGTACCGTTTAAGTCACTAATGTAGACTTGGCCAGCATGTTCACTTTGGTGAATGCCCTTGCCTCTCACCGCTTAGAAGGAGGGTAACTCTTGCCTGTGATAACTTCTGGACTTCTGTTCACGCTCCTGCTTCTTAGGCTTCATGGGCAAACTGCATCAAACTCCAGGCTAAAGACAAACACCGTTCAATGCTCACGTGACTTCCTTAGAAAGGCTTACCTCTCAACAGTCCAACGAAAGCCACCATTGTCCCTGCATGCCAGCACTGTGCCACAACCTCCTTTCAGCACCAACTATCTAGTCAATGGCTTCTGACCTTCTGGGGAAACTTATCAATATTTGTCAACTGGCATTTCTTCTACCTTCGAAGTTCTATTCCATCCTGCACTTCAACTTTATCCTCATGAAGTGCAAAGTCTTGCACCTGGGGAGGAACAGCTCCATGCACCCATATATGCCCAGGGCCACCCACCTGGACAGTGGCAGAAGAGGACCTGGGAGTCTTGCTGGACACCAAGTTGAACATGAGCCAGCAATATGTAATCGCTGCAAAGAAGGCAAATGGAATCCTGGGCTGTATTAGGCAAAGTATTGCCAGCCCATCAATCCTCTCTACTCAGCCACATCTGGAGTACTGTGTCCTGGGCTGCCCAGTACAAGAGAGGCATGGACATACTGGAGAGAGTTCAACGAAGGGCCACAAGGATGATTAAGGGACTGGAGCACCTCACTTATAAGGAAAGACTGAGAGAGCTGGGACAGTTCAGCCTGGTGAAGAGAAGGCTCAGAGAGGATCTGAAGGGAGGGTGCAAGGAGGATGGAGCCAGGCTCTTTTCAGTGCTGCCCAGTGACCAGAGGTGATCGGCACAGACTGAAACACAGGGGGGTCCCTCTGAACATCAGGAAACACTTTTTTCCTGTGAGGGTGACTGAACACTGGCATAGGTTGCCCAGGGAAGGTGTGGAGTCTCCCTCTTTAGAGATATTCAAAAGCTGTCTGGACATGGTCTTGGGCAACTGGCTGTAGGTGGCCCTGCTTGAGCAGTGGGATTGGACAAAGTGACCTCCAGAGGTCCCTTCCACCCTCAATTGTTCTGTGATTCTGTGAACATCTGGAAGCCATTCCTTCATAATATTACCACAACTACACAGAGTTGCTACCTATGGACCTACATGACTCATTCAATGGCTATTTGTAACAAACCCTCGTCATGTCAGAGAGGTTTCTGCTAGACTCAAAGGGTTTGTCCACAATGAGAAAAAATTCTGTTCTCTGGAAGACCGTACTTTAGCTGCCCAGAGGAGGCCTGATCACAGTGTTAGGCCTATCTTGTTAGGCCTAGGGGAGAAATCCACTTTCCATCTCTCAGTGATATTCAGTTGAGATTTAGACACTAAAACGTAGGTGTAAGGTAGGTATTTAAAATCCTATTATAGACAATGGACACTTGTATCCTCATTCAGTTGCCTAAACATAGTATGCAATGCCATTGGAATTTCCTTATGCAAGATACCCGCATAGGGCTGGCAACCATGATAAAGAGCCTATAGGAAACCCATATCTTTTTGAAGAGGTGGCTGGAGGCTCAAATGGCACTATAGGTGCCTAGGTATATGAATCCCTCCACTAATCAGTGCAATTAAGTGAGAGTAGAAGGCAGTTTGGTAGAGATCAGTCACAAGGAGTAGGGTCCAGGTGCCCGCATCTAGTCCCGGCTGCACTGTATCCACAAAGTGTTCATGGGGCTGGTAGCTTTGTCACAGTACCTATAGGATACCTACATATTCCTGAAAGGCTACCTAAAGGCCAGGCAGAGTACCCTGGCTTGTTTACCTTGATTAATTGGCATCTGCCAAAGTAGTCAGGGCAGTTAGATTTCTGACTGTAGGTAATGGCAGTGCAATGAAATGCAGTTTGGGAGAGTGTCCACTTGCCTTTGTGAGGCCCTTGGTAATGAGGATGAATCCTAGTCTAGAGAACAACAGTTTTCAGGAGTCAGAGGTTGCATGGATTGTTGTACCTGCTGTTGTTTGCAGTGTGCTCAGTGCAGATTTACTTGCAAATGTGTGTATGAGAGCATTCTTGGATTAAAAATACATCTTCCAAAAGGTGAAGAACAGTCTCTGTTTATCCTCAAGAGAAAGCCGAGCATAGGCTGAAGTAAAAGGATTTGCTTTGTGTGGGAGGAACCTTAGGCCAGTGATACAGAATTACCTCCCACACTTCGGCTGGTATGTGTCACACTTCGAAAAGGGTATTAAACATTAGATGAGACAACAGAGAAACTTTCAGTCAACTGGCATTTCATTCTGCTCTGTCTGCACTCCCTACGCTCCTCTGAATGCCATCCTAATATTTCCCTTTTGGCAAAATTCTAGGTTTGTTAAATCTTCCATTGATCCAGTGAAGTTCTTGCGGGTCTCCTTGTTTTGCAGGTGATGCCTGAATCACTCTGGCAGTGCCCTGTGAGAGCATTGCTCTCCCCATCCCACCAGCTTCCTTCCAATGCCTGGCCTCCACCTTACCATGGACAACCTAGCTGGTCTCCCACGTGTATGCCAAGATCTTGTGATTAAGAACTTTGGGTAAGAGAGTTCAACCTTGAAAGCAAAGTGTGATCTGTAAGGTACAGAGTGTAAGGACATAAGATGTGCTCTACTTTGCCCTGTGGTCCATCTGGCCTAATACTGCATCTCAAGTAGTGGCAGTGAGAGATGCTATTAGGGAGAACATGTGAGCCTAGCCTCTGCAGTCGGTGGTTTAAGGTATTGGTGATAAGTCCCTATGTTGTCCTTTTACTGTCTCTGTACGTACCTGCTTTTCAAGAATTTATCTATTACCTCTTTGGACCTGCTGTATTTCTACCTACAGGGTAGACATAGGCATGAAGTCCAAGGGCTGAATAACTCTCAGGTCATCTAGTCCACTAAAGATAAAAAATAATCCAGATTCCTCACATCCTTGTTAAGTCCAAAGCTGTAAATTACAATAAGCTATTTCATTTCTCAGAAAAACAAACTGTATCCCATCCCACGGGGGGAAAATGCACCCACCCATCCTCGCTTCTAAGATGACAAATTCGGTAAGCCCACATCAGAGAACTACCATGCTATATGGTTTTCCTTTTCTGGCTTTGGCTGGCCCTTGGTTATTAAGAGAAAAGCAACAAAAAGAAATCTAGGCTCTCCAAAGGCAAGTACGACTGGGGAAAAGATCATTTATGCTAGTGTAACTGAAAACAGAATTTGGACAGATCTGTATATTTCTGCCACTCTTATCTTTTTGCACCAACCAGCCTCCCACTTCTGTGCATCATTTATCCTTTCCCTCCTCATGCAAGGTATTCCTTAAATCATATCTTCCCTCAAGGCTTTGTTGTGTGTCTTTTCCAAGAACATTTTGTGTTTTAATTCCTGTGGTGCATTATACTTGTCTGAATGAGGTAGCACATTTGTCAGGACACAGGCCCTGCCTTTTGACTTAGTGTGGAGAAGTGGGGAAATTTAAAATGCTGTAGGAATTATTTACAAGTTTAAGCTCTGTGCGTCATTTTTTCTCCTATAAATACAATTTTTGTTCTCATTAATGATCATGCCAGCATGTCATAGTTATAAACAGTTATCGTACCTTCTGATTACAGTTGCACAGCAGCACTTCTAAGCCAGGGATCTCAAAAAGGTTTGCAGTCCTGTAGTACTCCATTTAAGAGACAGGTCAAGTTTATTATTACTTTCTGACAGACACTGAACTTCAGTGGTTTGCTCAAGATTTGTCAATAGCTGGACTAAAACCTAACCCAAACATCTACCACTTGTTTCTCTGTGAGCAACTTTTACTAAGATTCATCTCATGTCACACTAGCAATCTCAGAATTGGCATGTGGCTTTTGCTGTTGACTGCTGTGAGATGCTGGCTTAGACCAAAGCCTAATATTTATATAATGAAAGTCAGGTCAAATGAATCGCAGTGTTGATTGACATGTCATTATTGAAACCTGGGAAGTTTCTTAAGACTGAAAGAAAAATAACAAAGGATAAGGATCTGGTTATGTTTATATTGCCAAAGTGGTCCAAGGCGCAGGACCGATGCTGCATTGCTTGTGTGCCCACGGGCTGGGCTGGGGCCGTGCTCTCTGACACTCTGCCCAAGCGCTGTACAGGAACAGCACATGGCCTGACACGCTCCTCTCAAACCAGCTGAGCACGACTGCTTCTGTTTTGCTTCCCTCTGCCCTGCACAGCCCTCCAACAGTGCCCCCAGGACTCCCTTTTCAGGGTATGCAACACAAACCCTGAGCTTCTGTGGTGGGTTGACCCTGGCTGAACGTCAGGTGCCCACCAAGCCACTCTGTCACTCCCCTCCTCAGCTGGACAGGGGAGAGAAAATACAATGAAAGGCTCATGGGTCAAGATAAGGAGGGAGAGATCATTCACCAATTACCATCATGGGCAAACCAGACTCAACTTGGGCAAATTAACTTAATTTATTGTCAATCAAATGAAAGTAGAGTAATGAGAAATAAAACCAAATCTTAAAACACCTTCCCCCCTACCCCTCCCTTCTTCCTGGGCTCAACTTCACTCCTGAATTCTCTACCTCCTCCCCATCAGCGGTGCAGGGGGATGGGGAATGGGGACTGCAGTCAGTTCATCACACATTGTCTCTGCTGCTCCTTCCTCCTCAGGGGGAGGACTCCTCACACTCTTCCCCTGCTCCAGCATGGGGTCCCTCCATGGGAGACAGTCCTCCATGAACTTCTCCAACGTGAGTCCTTCCCACAGGCTGCAGTTCTTCATGAACTGCTCCAGCGTGGGTCCCCCACAGGGTCACAAGTCCTGCCAGCAAACCTGCTCCAGCCCGGGCTCCTCTCTCCACGGGGCACAGGTCCTGCCAGGAGCCTGCTCCAGCGTGGGCTTCCCACAGGGTCACAGCCTCCTTCAGGCACCCACCTGCTCCGGCATGGGGTCCTCCACGGGCTGCAGGTGGATATCTGCTCCACCATGGACCTCCATGGGCTGCCAGGGGACAGCCTGCCTCACCATGGTCTTCACCACGGGCTGCAGGGGAATCTCTGCTCCGGTGCCTGGAGCACCTCCTCCCCTCCTTCTTCACTGACCTTGGGGTCTGCAGAGCTGTTTCTCTCATATGTTCTCACTCTTTTCTCTGGCTGCAATTGCCCAGTTGTGCAGCAACTTTTCCCCCCTTCTTAAATACATTATCACAGAGGTGCTACCACTGTTGCTGATGGGCTTGGCCTTGGACAGTGGCGGGTCCGTCTTGGAGCCGGCTGGCGTTGCCTCTATCGGACAGGGGAAACTTCTAGCAGCTTCTCACAGAATCCACCCCTGTAGCCTGCCTACTACAAAAGCCTTGCCATGCAAACCCAATACTGTGAAAACAGCTTCCTACTGGACTGAGAGCCACAGCCTCACATCAGCTATGGATCTGAAGTTGGAAAAAACCCCACATGAACAAAGTAGTAATTATTGTTTAGGGCCTACAAGGGACACACCACCTTGAACACGGAAGAGACCCAGGGCCTAGGGCTATGTGGCCTTTCTCCCTGGCCTCATGGCAAGATTCTTTCTCAGCAAGATGCTCCCTGACTTCAGTTTTATATAGCAAGACAGATGTAGTCTATGATGCAGATGTAGTCTATGATACAGTCAAGCATATATAAGCAAGGCACAGAATTTCGTGTATTGATTCATACATCCTGAACATAGCAACTCTTTAGAGAAGGACCTTATGAAGATTATTTGGTCCAGCTCTGCTCTGCACCAAAGCTGCTGAAGACGACCAATATTTAATCACCCCAGAGAGTAAAACTAATGGGATGAGAAGAAAAACATTCTCACATTTTTAGAAGAATAAGAATATGCTATTTAAAATGTAATCATGCGTTCTGAGCTTTTTCTACAATTTAGAAGACATTTTCAGCCTGGGCAAAAGTGATATGGATACTTAACCAAGAGTTGAACCCTCAACAGTTTGAACTGGCATAGTTCCAGCTAAGCCAGTGGTATTATAGCAATTAAATTCAAGTACAAATTTAGCCCAATAAATTCAAAGAAAAAAAAATCATCCAATTGTGATAGAAATTGTCTGGACTGATAACTCATCAAACAGCATTTCAGATTGTTAGGCCAGCGTCAGTTATAATGCAAGTGAAATTGCAGGGTTCTTTTGAAATCACGTTAATGAACAAGGGATGTTCTTATCTTACACACAGATGATAATTCCATGGCAAGGGAAAATTGCACATCCTCTCCCTCTGCCTCACACTGCCAGCTAATCACTCGTGGCAGAGGACACTGGGGATTCCCATGTGCTGGAGTGCAGCCAGCAGTAGGATAATGCAGATGAACTTGAATGGAAGGACAGGCTTCGGGACATTTCAGGGCAATTTCCATTCTCAGCTAAATGTCAGCATTCATTGAAATTCAGGCAAGTCAAATCATGTTGTCTAATGAGCCAAATGCAGATTGCTGCCATTGCCACAGCAGCGCAATGCTGTCCAGGCCCATCCTTTGCTCCACGTGGGATACTGAGTGAAAGACAGGCTCAATAAATCTTTAATGTATTCACTCTCCAGGCAGGTCAAATGGTAATTAACCTCATGCTCGTCCCTGCTGCTTTGAGAGCTCACTCAGTATCTACCATGCAGCTACAATTTGATCCAATAACTACCACACAGGGGAGGTGATAAAGGCATGCAGAGCGTCACAGAAGCTGTGAAAGGAATGGGACAGGCTGAACAGGCACCTCTTTGAACAGGGTGGACCCAGCCGCGGGAAGCACTCTGCATGCCGGGATTGCTGCGGGCAGTGGGGCGTCCTCGGACACATGGGGCAGTCTCTAACACCCTACGCTCCCTGGAGCCATGGCTTTGCAGTGCCAGCAAACCTTCCTGATGGGCAGGGCCAAGCTTGCCTAGTCAGAGGTGGCTCTGCTAATGGATGTAGATGCAAGATAAAAAGCTTCTTTTTCAGGCCAAGAGTTTCATTGGCAGCATTCCCACAGCAGTTTTTCCTTTGGAGATCTTTTCTGGAAAGGCTGGACCTGCCAGTGTGTTTTCTGCAGTGCTGTTTCTCTCTGGCAGAGACATGAAGATCCATCGACAATAAAAATAGGCTTAGTGCCATGTCTTGGTGGCATCCTTGATACTGCACTGTAAAAGTAGGAAGAGGGAGGAAGGGTAACTTCCCCTCCAGGCAAAGCTGCTTTCTCTGTCCCCTTCTCCTGTGAAAGACTATATGGTTTTAAGGATGAGCTCATAGTAACTTGTATTTGTGGAACAACTGGAGACACCAAGAACATATTGCCCTCCTGCTCCAAGCACAACACTTAGCCTCAAAAGCCTATGGTATTTTATGGAATTTGCAGGAATTTGCCACCCCAGGTTGGCAAACCTAATGCTGCTTTGTCATTCAAATGTCTGCTTGCCTGCCCTGCCTGTGGGATTACGACCAGGAACTAAAACTGTCCAGAGAGGCAAAAGTTGTGGAACAGAGGACTTCTCCTGTAGCGCTTCATAGGTCACTCTCTCAGTAACACTGTCTTGGCTGATTTTTCTGCTGGTAAATTATAAATGTGAAGAGGCATTGAAAATTAAACTCTAGTGCTGATCAACTTAAAAATTAGATACTCGAGCTAAATCTGGTAAATTTTTACCAGAGAACATAGTGAAAAATAAGCTCAATTAACAGGAATAAATGTCAGTTATTCAGTCAGCAGTCAGTTAGTATGTTACATGGGATATGCCTGTTATAAAACATCCCATGTAAATGCAAAACATTCAACACTACTGGAGTGATACCAGCACTGAGTTTTCCACAATTTCTAACAGAAAGAGCTGCATCTCTTTTAAAATTTGTATACAGGGCTGAATGGGCACGTTAAATACCTCTGTGAATGCACCACAGGGTAGTGTACAGGGTAGCAAGGCCATTGCATGCACCCTACACTGGAAAAGATGGGGATTATCCCACAGTTGGAAAGACCTCAGCTATATCTAAGCAAAGTACTTGGCTTTTACAGCAGCTATTCCTCCTCTGCCCTGTAACCTGTGTTAGAAGATGCTTGCTAGATTCATGTAGAAAATTCCAATATTCTGATGGTTTTCTCTTGCTGAATGGTTCTGCAAAGACAAGGACTGTATGCAGCAGGGTCCTGCTTTCCTTTGGCTTTGACAGCCCCTTGCTCTGTTGTCCCAGTCTTGGCAAATCCTTGGTGGACTGAAGATAAACACCCTGCTTTTAACTAATAACTAGTTCTTTTACGGTGACACGGTGACACGCTGGTGTTCACCTTGGCCGAAAAAAAAGGAAAGCGTGAGACTTGCCGCATTTTCATTCCCCGTGTCTCCATATGGATTATAATGACTGAATCTTCCTTAGTGCACAGGGCTTCTGTTGATTTGTTTAACTTCTTTTTTTTTTTTTTTTCTGAGGAGTCAACAATTAAAAAAATTAAACAGTAGTTTCAATAGCAGATGCTCCCTCTCCCAGCTGTTGAAATGATCTGGCAGTCTGGAAGAGCACTGATGGAACAGATTAGGCTATTGTAAACTGACATTCATCATACATAGGGTCTGGACTCTGCGATCAAGGATTCTCCTGAAGTGCAAGAGTTTAGACCCAGGATTAGAGGCTGATGATATAAATTGCACTTGATGGGACCAAACCTTGACCAAGGTTGAAAACTGACTCTCAGGGCCCTGAGGCCCACAGGTTTGGTCTGGGTTCTTTATCTGCAATAACTTACCTAAAGAAGACAAGCTAACTCTTGGACTGGTTCATGGTGGTTAATCAGTCATCATCTCAAAGCCACCAGATGTTGTTTTTTATCGGATGTTTGAAAAGCAAGGCATGTGAGTAGAAGACATTTGTCAGTAAAGCAGCAAGTAGATTTTCCAGTCTTTCTTCACTGCTACAGGTAGCTACTATATCTGGTATGCCACATCGAATAATAACAATTGCATATCTCATCATTTTTTTCCTGTGCAACACAGGTATTTTTCTTCCAATGTCTGAAACATGACAATGGTCAAAATGTGTTTAAAACAGCAAAAGAAAAATTAGATCACATGAGCTTACATTAAAGTTTAACATATGGCCCTGTTCCAGGTGAAAGCAATAGCGCTGGGCTGCAGAATGCATCTCAGCATGTTTCATACAATCAGGGAAGGAGCTGTACCCAGCCACAGAGAATCAGCAAGGCTCCTGCCCTCCCTTTACATCTGTTCCAGTGAAGAGCAATACTTACGTTCTGAGGCCACCTACTGTTTACTTTTAACACCTACATGTTAATCTATAGGGTACTGTCCAAGACAGCAGTCTCCCTAATTACCAGAAAGTATTCCTGATATTTCTTAACGAAGTCAAGGTACACCAGAAACAGAATTTGCTCTACTTTAATTGCCATTGCTTTATAAATATCATCATCCCCAACTTGTTAATATGATTTTTCATGGAAAATAAGTATTACCATCTTGGCAATTTTTTACTTCATTAACATCTTTTGCAACCTCCATAAGAATACCATTAAAAGAGCCAGATCCTCCCAGAGCTTCCCCTTTCAAGTACTCAGGAGGAGTCTGTATGCACAGAGTGAAATCCTAGCTCCACTGACTCACAAGCAATTACTCTCCTTTGCATCAATAGACCTGTTAGAGTTTTTCTCTCTCTCAGTTCATCATAACAGGAATTTGCTGTTAAACCCATCTGCTACCTCAAGCTTTGGCTTGAAGCACAATGAATAAAAGAGGAAGAAAAAAAAGTAGGAGGAGAATCAGAAGCTGTTATCCACAAAATGTCCCAGACAGAAAGCCTCAAGCTGAGCCTGTGGAGGCCAACCACTGCAGTACAAATGGAAAGAAAGCTGAAAGTCCAGCCACTACAATCTTCTGCCTATTACTAATAGCAGGATTCAGTTGACTCTTACACAGGGACTCCCTTCCATTTCCACATTTGTTAAACATTCTCAGCTGCTATTTAGGCATGGGCTCCCAGTTCTTTTTGTAACACAGGTCCCACTTTTCTTCTTCCTGTTAAACAGGATCAATCAGATGCTCAGCCCTCCTCTTTCAGTCTCATCTAGGAAGCAATGGGACATTCAGTTCTGCTAACACCAGTCCCTCTTACCAGCATATGGCTTATAAAGTCTTCAATGCATCGATCAACCAATCATGAATCAATTAAGGTATCAATGGCTTATTCTTTTTTGTCAATTCTACTTCACTAAAGCTCTCTTCTAGCTAAACCATAGTCTTCAGAGACCTGTAGAAATCTGTTTTCCCAAAGTTATCTCTCCGCAGTTTGCTGTACCTTGCTGGCTAGCTATACCTTGACTGGATAGGAGATCTAGTTGTGCAGAACCACCGCTGCTGGGTACAGTCTGCAAATCCTAAGAGAGAAGTTACCTAGCATGTTCCACAGAGCTGCAATCATCCGCCTCCAAGGAAGATGAAAACAACTTGAAGCATGTATAGTCTCATCTCCTTTTTAACATTCTTGTTAAAATGGGAGAAAATAGGAGAAATCTTAAAGTATTGGCAAAATAAAGGCAAAGACTGAGTATGTTTGCTAGCCATAAACACTTCAAAAGAGTAAACACAAAGGAAGGAAAACCAAAGGCATAAGCTGGAAAATCACACTAGCATGTGAAAAATTCTAGATCAATCCTAAATCAAAGCAGAGGAACCATGACGTCTTTCTCCTAACATACCTATAAATTATAGGATTTTTATGAGGAATCTAAAATCTGGAGACATACTGGTGTTACCATATTGAGCACTAAAATATAACTGCAACTTCTAAGAAGTACCTGGGCATTTGTATTTTGCAGAAAATAATTATTTTAAACCTTATTGTAATGAGTAACTATACTTACTGAAATCTGAGAAGGTCACTTCTAGGGACTGAAAATCCCGTTTTTTTATTGATTTCATCACTGGATGTTAAACAATACCTTGATACAATGATGTAAGAGGCAGTGGCTAATGAGCGGCTGGGTACTTTGCTGAATGCACTCCCTTTTCTCACCATCATGCAATATAATTAGAAGTAACTTACCTTGAATTACTGTTTCCTTTTAAGTAAAAACTATTACAACTTTCTTCCCTAAATCAGCCCTGAGGATTTACGGGGACATCTTGAATTCAGAAAAATGAAGTAATTTCTGAAACGAAAACTAAATGCTATCTGGATACCAACAACCATGACCTGATTACTCTGAACTTGTGAAGACAGAGATTGTTCCAACTGTAAGATACATATTTTCTGTTTCACAGATTCTTCATGTCTAAGGAAAATTATTAGTGAAATAGATCATGAGAAAAGTGTAGCCACAAGAAAGTGGATGAAAACAAAGAAACTTGAAGAAGAGTTTATTAGATTATAGCTACACTGTAAAATGAGGCAGGGCTCAGAGGTGGCAGGGGCAGTGGCAGAGTTTGATGCCTTAGGCAGTGTGCTCTTCAGCTGTGAGCATCAAATCTAATACGTCTTCATGGCCATGTGTAACAAATCAGTCAATGCTAACTTTGCACAGTGCCTCTATATGCAGTCAATGTGAGCCCTCAAGTGACCGAGATAGTAAAATCCCACAGTGTTGGGCTCAAGTCTCTTCTTTAGTAGAGAAAAGAGATCGTGAATGTGAACACACTGATGAAAAATAAAAATGGGAAAAATAGCACTATGTAAAATGTAAATTATGCATAAAACTAAGGAAACGAAAGGGGAAAAAATATAATAGTGGTAGCAATAAAGAAACTCTAGCAATGGCAAAGTCCCATTGTTACGTGGGGAGGGTGTAAGTTTTTACAGACTGTGTTGAACAAACAGATGTGGTAGTACAAAGAACTAGTATCACATCTGAATCTATAATCAGGACAATAATTAGTAAACAGTCAGACTGCTTTTTCCATTGTGTATTTGGAATAAAAGACCCCAGCACTGGAGTATTGCATCCTTTCAGAATTGATTTTTAAAATCTGTAGCTGATCTATAAAAGGCCACAGAAATATTTGAGGGCTGAAGGAAATTCTTCCTTGGGACCAAATTAATGAACTTAGTGTGTTTAGTTTGTTAAAACAAAACTTGACAAATTACTTATTTCGAATCTATAAGACCATCACAGAGGAATACTGAATTTTAAAGAATTAGAGAGAAGGAATAAGAAGAATCAATGCCAGAAGATGGAAACGATCATTTGCAAATGAGGAATTAGGCAGAACTTTTTCTATTGGAAGTGATTAACAAAAGGAACAAACCAGCAAGGGAAGGAATGGGCTCTCTGTTCCCTGATATCTTCATATTTGGACTAGATGCCAGTCTGGAAGGTTTCCATTAGTCTAGCACAAGGCTTGTCCATGCATACCTGGGTGAAATGCAGTGTCCTGTGTTATGTAGGGCTTAGTGAATCACTGAGTGTTTTGCCTTATACCCCTACAGTTATGTCTTCTCTTGCCCCCATCTCCAGCCTGCCTGCATAAACACTGAGTACAGGAAACCTGAGCACTTCAGACCAGCTGTCATTATTTATCTTGCTCACTGGCCCTCTCCTTGAGTGCAGGCTGCAGTGATCTATTCAAACAGTAGGACACAGCTAACAGACAAGCCCTCTCTTGTCTTGTGCTGATCTGGCATATACCTTTCACATGTTACGAATGTACTGTGCAAGCATTGTTGCAGACCTAAAAGGAAGCAAAACTGTAGTGGATGCACATTAATTTCTCTCTCCTTTCTCCAATGGGAGGAGAATTTCCCCTGGTTTTCTTCATCCTGTTAGCCCCAGAAGGGAAGGTAAGGAGAAGGTTACACCAATATACATATTTAAATGCTTATACAAGCATAACACAAATTATGTGTACATACAGCCACATATTTTAAGTACATCTGTAACAGAAGGTCCAAATAAACTGCAATACATGCAGTTTTATTAACAGCCAAAATTTCTTAACAACCCATGTGTTAATAATAAAGTTCTGTAATTGTGAGTTCCATGCCTTAAAAATCACCTGGTGACTCATGGAGTGGTGACTCACTCAAGTTATGTGAAGTTCTACTCAGTGATATCCATTTTTAATTTTTTAGCAGTCTGCCTATTGAGATTCCTTATATCAAGTATTGACACATTGATGTTAATGAGCAATAAAACTAGCATCTCCTCATAATTAATACTCCACAGTCATATACAATAGCACAATCAACAATCAGGTTGACATTTGCTTCAAGCCATTTCCAAAACATTTTTACCTACTATAATTACATCTACAGAACAAATCTGCTCCCATGTACAGCACATATGCACTATTTTACTGAAGATATTGCCAAACTAAGGAAAAAAAAAGTTTAGCATTAGTTGTCAATTTACCATGCCCTTGTTTATATTTTCATTGTTTTAGTCTCTACTGTAGTAAGTCTAAAGCTAAAAATAACTTTGGATGCCAGTTCTTTGCCAAGGAGGAATACTGACAAGAAATCTCACTTGTTTCTCAATGAATTTGCTTCTTTTTCAGAACATTTCCTGGCAAGCATTCATATACAGTGTGTCTGTATATACACACTGTGACCTTTCACTGTATACAGTGGGCTTATGAGAAAGATGGAGAGAGACTTTTTACCAGGGTCTGTAGTGACAAGACAAGGGGCAATGGTTTTAAACCGAAAAGGGGTGGATTTAGATTGAACATAAAGAAAAAATTTTTTACGATGAGGGTGGTGAGACACTGGAACAGGTAGTCCAGGGAAGTTGTGAATGCCCCATCATTGGCAGTGTTCAAGGTGAAGCTGTATGGGACTTTGAGCAACCTGAGCTGGTGAAAGATGCCCCTGCCCATTGCAGGGGGGTTGGACTAGGTGATCTTTAAAGGTCCCTTCCAAACCAAACCATTCTATGATTCTATGATTCTTTGGTTCTAATGTAAAGATGGGAAAGAAAATGAGGACATAACAGTATGCATGTATGAATAAACTAATCAAAAGCACTTGAATGCGGAATAAAGAGACAGTGAGGTATTATTTATCCTCTAAGAAAAGGACAGTGTCTATAAATGGGAGTGGTTAGGTGTGACCCATTGATTCATGACTCCCTTTAGTTTTTGTGTAAGTTTACTTCAGCTTGAAAGTCGTGTTCTTCTTCTTAGAATGTGACAAAGATCCCGTTAAGGTGAGTTGGCCAATTTGCATTGTAGTGATTATTATAGCAATTTCTTGCCCACTGCTGGTATTTTAACAGAGTAAGCCAAAACTGCAACCAGTTACATCCTGTGCAACCCCTTTGACTTCAGTAAGACTGCATGGACCATAAATTAGTGCAAAAATTGGTCCAAACTTTGTAGTCTTCTTTTGGGAGCATGTAACACATGCACTGGTACAAGAAAAAAAGCATTTATTTGATAGAAGAACAACCACATGGACTCCTTAATAGAAATAGGAATACGATAAACCACTTGAAAAATCAGTGTCCTTGGATATTCTTGCACAATTGAAAGTGCCATTTTAAGTGGTATGATTCATAACTACTCAAATTCTGTAGTTTTACAAAGAGCACTTATACATTAACTTGGAACACAGGGTGTTAAAAATGAATAAGTGGTGCTTAGGGTTATTTTTATTAGAATAGATCACATTAATTAGCCCTTCTATGGAGGGGAGGAGAAGTTTCTTTTGAATGGTCTACTCTGCAGTGCATTATTAATTTTGTAATTTGTTCCTTTTTAGCTCATTAGCTTTGAAATATTATGGTTTAATGCTGAGGTGAAGCTGGAAGTATCTGTTCACTCTGCCATCCATTTCAAGCCATCTCACAATCATTGTCATTATGATTAATTTATGTTGTGGTCGTACCAAATCTAGGGTAGGGGTGCTATCACCACAGCTCATGGTGATGACAAAATTCAACTCTCAAAGAGAGATTTCTTTCTGTACCATTTTAGGACATTTTAGGGTTAAAGTGAATTAAAGAATGAATTAAAACTCAAGTAACTTTCACTTTCTAAATGCAAGCAGAAGATTGGGGGAGAACAGAAGTATGTGGTGGTGATACTGTGACATATGATGACTGGTATCTGGAAAGAGAACTGAAGACTGGGAGATTTCTTCTCCAGGTAGAGTGTTGCATTGTGCAACCTACAACTTAACACTGTCTTTGTGCTCTGACTCATGGCCAAACAGTTAAATTTAATAACTAAACTATTCTTGGGAAAAAGTTGGAAAAAAACCCATAGTAACAGCCTCATAAAATGTAATCAGCCTCATTAAAAATGTAATCTGGATGCACAAGGGAAAAACCAGTATGCTAACATACTTCAGTAGTCTCATCTTGTGAGATGGAAGAGTCTGACTTTTCATTCCTTTCCTCTGATAGCTAGTTATTATAGCACCAGGGCTTGGTTCACCAGGACTTTGAACCTTGTGCAGTGCTTCAGTCAACGAAAATGCCTTAAAATGCAACCAACCTGTGATACAGTGGAGTTTTAAATTCAGTTGTTACAGGAATGCATAACTGAAGGAAGAGCCAGGCTGTGAACGTCTTCATTGTCCAAATGCTGGTATTTTATATGGAAGCTTCACACCATAGTGCCATATTGCCTATTGAAAATACATGTTAGCAGATAGGACCAAGCAACTGCACCAAGCAACTGCATCTGCTCTTTGTAGGCAGCAAGCTCAAGAAGGAAGATTATTAGAATACTAATTGTGGACTGGCATGCCCAATACCAGATATCCTTTCAGGACCTTTGAGCTGTTACCTTCATTTTGCAGGCTTCCCCTTTGATTAAGGAATTACTAGGCTCACAATTTTGGAAGAGATCTCCCATATGAGATCATACAACATTTTATGGCCTGAGGCTGTAAACAGTTCTTTTTATACTATTCTTTTGATATACACCATGCAATGAATGTCACAGAGCTCTGGTCAACTGACTACAATTTCTTAGGTATAATTTCTCAACCTACCTGTAATTCTCCCTTTCTCAAAGAAGACTCCATTAGGTACACTGCAGAAAGTGGCTCCCTCCACCACTGTGCTAAGGATTAAAAGTACCAGGAGCTGGTGTTTTTAGGAGACAGCTGAAATATGTGAGTTGTCCGAGAGCACTGTGACTCTGCTTTTATGTGTTAGAGTGTACTGTCGAAAAGATTATACAGGACGACAAGGAAATATTTTCAGGCAGTTAAGATTTCTCCCACACTGTGAAAAACATATGACTCACTTCATGCTAATCACACAGTATTTTTGTAGCAGTACGTGATAGCAATTTCTTCAGTTCTTGTCAGTAATTTACCTTCCTAGTAAGGTGGAGCTGCTGAAGAGAACTGAGAATCAATAGATGTTGAAAGTCAGTGAAATCTGAAATGTGAACCTAATAATGAATGTCTTCAGCTTTACACTTTTCCTCATGCTCCCCACCCCCCCTTCAAATCCCCTTTAGAAACCTCCAATTATTTTAATCCCTCCTTAATAGACATCTCAGAAGGGCTTCTCTGCCACATCTACCTTGCTCGTAAAGCACAAGGGGACCAACAATGCAAAGCATGGCTCTGCCCCTGATAATGTGTGGTGAGAGAAGTCCTGGATAGACACTGCTGTGCCGAGTGTCCTGTGCAGCCCAGCAACCCTTTTCCCATCAAGACATAAACTTTACATGCACCACATTGTGCAATTGGGGGAGAAAGCTCATTTCAGTCTCACTGAAATCTGTGTGTAAAGTCACAAAAAGTTTACATTTTTGGAAAAACTGTGGGGAAAAGATCTGCTGTTTTTCTGGTCTTTACCTTTCACTCCTCTTCATGTCTTCACAACAGCATTGCCACCAGCAAACGCCCTCTTCTCCATGCCCTGTTTTTTTTGCATAAAAAAATAAATAAGTTTATAAAATAGCTTATCTCCTGGTTTCCCGATTCCAAACATCATGTCCAAAGTCCACTCTACATGCCATATTGCACAAATTGCCGCAAAACCTGTGCTTTATCCCTTTCCCCCCAGATATCTGAAAGCTTCATAACTGCTCCTTTGGAGAGCTGATGATTTGGCTCCCAAGTCTGACTGTACCTGTGGTTTGCCTGCTGGCAGCACAGTGGCCTGGGATGCTGCAGCATCTCAGTTCAATATCTCTGTTGACGGAAACAAACCTGTAAGTCTTGATGTGGGTCAGTTGCTGGAGACATTCCTTATAGTTTTACAAGCCATACCTATTCATTGTAATCCTCTCTCTTCATCTGTAGCTGCTTCAGCCTCATGGATCAGTCTTGAACAGAGCTGTTTCCACCAAACATAACAGCTGACTGCTGCCAAAAAGGGGGAGTCCCTCTTCCCCCTCCTGGCCACACATTTTTGCTGCTTCTGCCACCCATTTCCGGTGTTTTGTCTTGTTTTGTTTTGTGAGGAAATGAATTGCTGAATTAAAACAAACAGGGAAAAGACATACTTCTTAGTTGGAGGGCCAAATTCATATAACGTTTCCTCCGAGTTTTTCCTTTATTGTGTGAAACAGGCGTTCTTTCTATTTCCCAGCATACCCTGTCTGAGTCTTGCCCAGAGAACAGTAATTCCCAACCATGTCTTCTTTCACTTGTATTAGAAAAGAGATCAGAAGAACCCTACAGAAAGAAACTGCCTTTTTAACAGAGATATGGAAATTTCTGGGTTATACAGCTGACTGGGCACTTAAGAGGTTTGGCTCACCTTGCTTTTGAGCTGTGGCTTATTAGAGTTAATTGATGAAAAATCTGACAAAGAATGAGACATGAAAATTCCTCCCTCTCCCTTTCTCTCAAGTTCTTTTCTGCAGTTTTTATTCATCTATCTTTTCTTATACGGAAGGCTTATCAGAGATATGCACTCTAAATCAAGGTTCACGTGAGTCATCACATTAGCCACACTACATGGTAGAGGTGGAGATGGAAAAAGAAAAGTGGAAGAGAAGACTTGAGAAACTGGAGCAGAAGGTAAAAACNCTTCTGCCACCCATTTCCGGTGTTCTTTAAACTTTTAATCACACAGTATGAATGGTGGATATTCTTCTGCTATCTTAGCAAGCCAGGTGGATCACAGAATGCTCCAGTGAGCACACAGCCATTGTGCTCACTCACAAGAGTGACTGCATGGTTTGGAGCAGAGGAGAGAGAAGCAAGACTTGCCTTATTTGATGGACATGATGCCCTTGGATGTCTGCTGAACATCTCACAAGTGTTTTATGGCTTATCAACAGGGGCACCTTATTACATGCCTTTGAGTCCACTACTTGGAGATAAATGGTAGTCAGTCACAAACCATCTCTGGACACATCCTCACTAGGAACTGGAATGCAATGTAGAGATACAGTACTAGTAAAAACCTGAGGCAATAAAGCTACATGATGTAGTACAAGGTGGCATAGATTTGCTGCTTTGTGCCTGGTAACAGCACAGCCTTGCTTCCACCACGCTGTGTGCAAGCCAGGGTACCTTGCTTCCTTAGAGTGACAGTGCATCTGTTTGAAAAGCAACTGGCCCCAAAGAACACAGCTGCAGAGGGAACTAGCTCCCACAAATATATGAGGTCTAAACAAATCCTCCATGCTGAGAAGGTTGAGGACAGTAGTCTTGCTCCCACCACAAATATGGCCTCTAGGAGGCTGGCAATGTACTATGATAATGACTTGCCAGCTCATGTTCAGAAACAGGTCCGAATGGTGCCTCCCAGCTCAGTAGCTCAGGCACAGCATCACCCCAAAAGAGCTGTCCTACTCCCAGTGAAGGGACACTCCACAGACGTCCGCTTTGGGGTTAACACACAGCCCTGGAGTTAGAGCTGTCTGTGCCTATGGCATGGATAGTCTGAGCCATGTAACCCTCATGGGCCAGTAGGTGACCCTTGAAAAAGAAAACATTATACATATTATAATGTTCCAGGGAACAAAATGTTCATTCATTTAGAAATGGCTTTGTTAGCACAATTCTTGAATAATAATCATTCTCTTGCATTGAGATTTTTTTTTGTCTCTGCTGTGATAATAGTTTTAGTGAATTACACTCCAGCGTATCAGAAATTAAAAGCTTCCAGCCTCCAGAAATTAAAAGTTCTGCAGGTTCATTTGGGAAATGCAGTGTGCTACATCCTAGAAAAAATAGTGATCATGAATTCATACAGTTACCACTGTTACTGTTTAAAATAAATGGAGAGACTCCATTTTACTTACGAGTTTAAACAGCGAGGACATTTCTGTATCAGCAGCTAATTCAAGACAGGTAAAAAAGGATGTTGATGCAACAAAGACATGCAAGCCGTATGTCTCTGAACTCTTTTCCAGATCAGAAAGTCTCTTACTTTTAAATGTTCTCTTATTCTCTTCCTGGAAATATCAGCTTGGTTTCTGAGTCACCCAAGACCACCCAGGTTGATTTAATCACCAAAGCCAAGGCATCTCACTGGCAATTTCCACAGCACTGAAGGAGGTCAGATCCCTTCATCAGTTACTGCAGCCCCAGCTTCAAAATTTGGAAGGTGAGAGCTCATCTCAAAATCAACAGTCTGGATGGTTCTCTTCATTGCACAAAAAATAAACCACTTCCATGCAATTCATACAACCTAGTGTTTGTCATTTAATCTAAGTGAGGTGTAGCTGATAAAACAAAACCTTGCATTTCCATGGCATTGGCATGAATTCCTCCCCTCTCCCTTTGCCCTCAAATCAGTAATCTGTTTTGTTTTGTCTTGTTTTGTTTTGTGAGGAAATGAATTGCTGAATTAAAACAAACAGGGAAAAGACATACTTCTTAGTTGGAGGGCCAAATTCACATAACGTTTCCTCCGAGTTTTTCCTTTATTGTGTGAAACAGGCGTTCTTTCTATTTCCCAGCATACCCTGTCTGAGTCTTGCCCAGAGAACAGTAATTCCCAACCATGTCTTCTTTCACTTGTATTAGAAAAGAGATCAGAAGAACCCTACAGAAAGAAACTGCCTTTTTAACAGAGATATGGAAATTTCTGGGTTATACAGCTGACTGGGCACTTAAGAGGTTTGGCTCACCTTGCTTTTGAGCTGTGGCTTATTAGAGTTAATTGATGAAAAATCTGACAAAGAATGAGACATGAAAATTCCTCCCTCTCCCTTTCTCTCAAGTTCTTTTCTGCAGTTTTTATTCATCTATCTTTTCTTATACGGAACGCTTATCAGAGATATGCACTCTAAATCAAGTTTCATGTGAGTCATCACATTAGCCACACTACATGGTAGAGGTGGAGATGGAAAAAGAAAAGTGGAAGAGAAGACTTGAGAAACTGGAGCAGAAGGTAAAAACCCTGAGGCACCTCAAATTCTCCTGAAATGCTGCCAACTGGAGACATCACTGGCAAGAATTTTGTCTATTCATGAATGCAAATAGACCTTCTGGAGAGGAAGACACGCTAAATGTAGCTATTTTTATTTTAATATCAATGGGTTGGACACGCTAGTTTTAATAGCTATATTTAAGTGAGGAAGAGTATGACAGCTAGACCGTCACAGATATTTGAAGAGTACTGTGCTCTGCATTTGCAACATATCAATTTGATAGGAGAAGCTGAAAGAAAGGGAGGAACTGCTGCATCATTTATAACAAATTTGAGATTGTGGAGCTGAATATGCAGTTTTGGATGTTTTGCAGAATCTGAGCCCAGATGGGGTATCAGAGACTCAAAAGAGAAACAGAACTGCTAAAGTTCCTTTTTTAAGCTGAGGAAAAGCAGTCAAAATTTGTAAGGTTGCAAAAAAATAACTGTTTAGAAGGAAAACAGAATAGTGCATAGTGGACTGCAAGATCAGCAAGATCCAACAGAACATGCAAAGGAAAAACAAAATCACATATTCTAAGAGAGGATTTGCAAAATACAAGTCGGGAAGATTTGCAAGCAGCATGATAAACAAAGTGAGAGTTTATTTTGAGGAGAGCCAGTATGTCTGTGGG
Organism: Pelecanoides urinatrix; assembly: GCA_013400755.1. Taxonomy (NCBI): domain Eukaryota; kingdom Metazoa; phylum Chordata; class Aves; order Procellariiformes; family Procellariidae; genus Pelecanoides; species Pelecanoides urinatrix. Next base: position 319,820 of record VZTQ01011686.1, on the reverse strand, counting down.
AAGCAGCTAATTTGTAAAACCCTTCAAAAAAGGAAAGAATGTACTTAAAGAGAAGGATTCCTAGTCTACTTGGAAGGTCAGAAATCTTTGTGAGAGCTGTTCAAGATACAGGCACATCCAGTGCATAGATATTACTTTGAGGATAAGTGAAACCCTTCAATAGGCTACTGGGCCTCAAATACATGGAGTATTGTGCAGTGAAAATTGTATCTGTTGGAAAAAAGAGGTAAACCTCAGATCTTAATATGGGATATCATTCTTTGTGATTGTAAGTCTCCTAGCTGTTAAAAAAAAAGACAAGAAATAGTTAAAAGCCAAAGTTTGAAGTTCTTTCTGCAAACAGATTACCTGTTATTAAGTGGGAACACAGCTCGCATCAGGGCTCGGAACAGTCTCACCCAACTTGAGGTGTCTGCAGTGTAGACATCTACATCTGAGCTAGCCCGCTGGGTCCCTTTCCATGAAATGGAGAGGAACAAAAACTTTTGTAATTCAACTGATGCATTTATTTTATGTGTCTGCATCAGGATACAGTGAACTGTGCCCTCAAATTGCCCATTTCTCTCTGCCTGTTGGCACACTAAGGGAGGGTGACTGACAATGAAGTCTGATAAATCGCACTGAAGGTCTCAGTGACAGGGTTTGTGCTTTAGGAGGGCTGGAGCTCAGAAGCTTGCAATCATCCAGTTTTCTGTAGTCAGCAGCTTACTGTCCCACATACAGGTATTCTTAGGGAAACATTACATTGTGTGTCCAAAATCAGGCTGGTTATTATCCACGGGGAGGGGGGGAAGCATATCCATATCAAATGGATAAAGGGAAGCATATCCATATCTTATATAATCGTGGGCTAAACGGGCCATCTCCTGTATGAATATACATTTACTGACAATGTATACAAGGGATACCACTTCTGGTAATGAGAGAGAATCATCACCGTCTAATTACTGTCCTTGAGCTGTATGAAGTCTGACCTGAAGGTATTTGGCATTGCAAGTGAGTGGAACATCAAAACACAGATGTTCCCTCTCTTTCTCCCAAAGTGGCAAAGACAGTGAGTGCACCAGCGAGGCACCCAAGCGAGCAGCCGTTGTCCGAGGAAGCGCACTGATGTCCGGAGCCTCCACCCAACATAGCACAGATCATAGAATCANCTGTGCCTATGGCATGGATAGTCTGAGCCATGTAACCCTCATGGGCCATTAGGTGACCCTTGAAAAAGAAAACATTATACATATTATAATGTTCCAGGGAACAAAATGTTCATTCATTTAGAAATGGCTTTGTTAGCACAATTCTTGAATAATAATTATTCTCTTGCATTGAGATTTTTTTTTGTCTCTGCTGTGATAATAGTTTTAGTGAATTTCACTCCAGCGTATCAGAAATTAAAAGCTTCCAGCCTCCAGAAATTAAAAGTTCTGCAGGTTCATTTGGGAAATGCAGTGTGCTACATCCTAGAAAAAATAGTGATCATGAATTCATACAGTTACCACTGTTACTGTTTAAAATAAATGGAGAGACTCCATTTTACTTACGAGTTTAAACAGCGAGGACATTTCTGTATCAGCAGCTAATTCAAGACAGGTAAAAAAGGATGTTGATGCAACAAAGACATGCAAGCCGTATGTCTCTGAACTCTTTTCCAGATCAGAAAGTCTCTTACTTTTAAATGTTCTCTTATTCTCTTCCTGGAAATATCAGCTTGGTTTCTGAGTCACCCAAGACCACCCAGGTTGATTTAATCACCAAAGCCAAGGCATCTCACTGGCAATTTCCACAGCACTGAAGGAGGTCAGATCCCTTCATCAGTTACTGCAGCCCCAGCTTCAAAATTTGGAAGGTGAGAGCTCATCTCAAAATCAACAGTCTGGATGGTTCTCTTCATTGCACAAAAAATAAACCACTTCCATGCAATTCATACAACCTAGTGTTTGTCATTTAATCTAAGTGAGGTGTAGCTGATAAAACAAAACCTTGCATTTCCATGGCATTGGCATGAATTCCTCCCCTCTCCCTTTGCCCTCAAATCAGTAATCTGTTTTGTTTTGTCTTGTTTTGTTTTGTGAGGAAATGAATTGCTGAATTAAAACAAACAGGGAAAAGACATACTTCTTAGTTGGAGGGCCAAATTCATATAACGTTTCCTCCGAGTTTTTCCTTTATTGTGTGAAACAGGCGTTCTTTCTATTTCCCAGCATACCCTGTCTGAGTCTTGCCCAGAGAACAGTAATTCCCAACCATGTCTTCTTTCACTTGTATTAGAAAAGAGATCAGAAGAACCCTACAGAAAGAAACTCTGCCTTTTTAACAGAGATATGGAAATTTCTGGGTTATACAGCTGACTGGGCACTTAAGAGGTTTGGCTCACCTTGCTTTTGAGCTGTGGCTTATTAGAGTTAATTGATGAAAAATCTGACAAAGAATGAGACATGAAAATTCCTCCCTCTCCCTTTCTCTCAAGTTCTTTTCTGCAGTTTTTATTCATCTATCTTTTCTTATACGGAAGGCTTATCAGAGATATGCACTCTAAATCAAGGTTCACGTGAGTCATCACATTAGCCACACTACATGGTAGAGGTGGAGATGGAAAAAGAAAAGTGGAAGAGAAGACTTGAGAAACTGGAGCAGAAGGTAAAAACCCTGAGGCACCTCAACTTCTCCTGAAATGCTGCCAACTGGAGACATCACTGGCAAGAATTTTGTCTATTCATGAATGCAAATAGACCTTCTGGAGAGGAAGACACGCTAAATGTAGCTATTTTTATTTTAATATCAATGGGTTGGACACGCTAGTTTTAATAGCTATATTTAAGTGAGGAAGAGTATGACAGCTAGACCGTCACAGATATTTGAAGAGTACTGTGCTCTGCATTTGCAACATATCAATTTGATAGGAGAAGCTGAAAGAAAGGGAGGAACTGCTGCATCATTTATAACAAATTTGAGATTGTGGAGCTGAATATGCAGTTTTGGATGTTTTGCAGAATCTGAGCCCAGATGGGGTATCAGAGACTCAAAAGAGAAACAGAACTGCTAAAGTTCCTTTTTTAAGCTGAGGAAAAGCAGTCAAAATTTGTAAGGTTGCAAAAAAATAACTGTTTAGAAGGAAAACAGAATAGTGCATAGTGGACTGCAAGATCAGCAAGATCCAACAGAACATGCAAAGGAAAAACAAAATCACATATTCTAAGAGAGGATTTGCAAAATACAAGTCGGGAAGATTTGCAAGCAGCATGATAAACAAAGTGAGAGTTTATTTTGAGGNCAGCAGCTTACTGTCCCACATACAGGTATTCTTAGGGAAACATTACATTGTGTGTCCAAAATCAGGCTGGTTATTATCCACGGGGAGGGGGGGAAGCATATCCATATCAAATGGATAAAGGGAAGCATATCCATATCTTATATAATCGTGGGCTAAACGGGCCATCTCCTGTATGAATATACATTTACTGACAATGTATACAAGGGATACCACTTCTGGTAATGAGAGAGAATCATCACCGTCTAATTACTGTCCTTGAGCTGTATGAAGTCTGACCTGAAGGTATTTGGCATTGCAAGTGAGTGGAACATCAAAACACAGATGTTCCCTCTCTTTCTCCCAAAGTGGCAAAGACAGTGAGTGCACCAGCGAGGCACCCAAGCGAGCAGCCGTTGTCCGAGGAAGCGCACTGATGTCCGGAGCCTCCACCCAACATAGCACAGATCATAGAATCATTATTATAGAATCATTAAGGTTGGAAAAGACCTCTAAGGTCATCGAGTCCAACCGTCAATGTACCTGTGGAGGGTGCTGCCTCACCCACGGGCTGCGCTGTGCATAACGGAAGAAGCATAAAGAAGTCCAGTAAGGAGATTGTGGGCTTCTACCAGCAGACGTGTACCTGGGTTTTGAGGGGCATGCTAACCCAGGCTGGACAGTCTCATCGTCTGTTCAACTTGCTCATTTCCTCAGTTTGGCTCCTCTTTCACTCCAGTTGCTTATCTAAGGCAGATAAATCTGCCCTGTCAGTACTGCTTGCCTCCACACAAATGTTTTGGGTACTGAATTAATTCAAGATATAAAATGAGAGCAGCAGTCACCCAACTTGACAGTCACATGAATGATTACTCATATTGTCAAATGGGATATAAATTAACTTGCTTTTCTGGAGTGTATTGAGCTGTTTGTATTTCCTGGAAAGATTAGGTTTGCAGTTCAGAGTGAAAGAGCTCTGTGCTTGGGAGGGCACAGTAGGGCTTCTTCTTGTGGGATGCTTTGCATTTTTCAGGGTAAAGCTGACAAGCGAGGATTTATAGTGTATCATTGGAAAAGATGAGTTTTCCTTACATCTATGAATTGGTGAATCTGTTTCCAATAGCAGGTGATAATGAATCACCACATAAAGAGCAGGATCAGCCATTTTGTAACCTGTCATGTTTTTGAGAAAATTGGTATTTTGCTGCCCCAAGTAAGAATCTTGCCATTACCTTTCCTATGACTGTGCATTCCCAGGACTGAATTTTGAACATGCTGGATACAAAACTAGAATAATTCCACTGTGTGCTAATTCTTTCAACAAACACAGTTTGTTGAGATATAGACAGACACCGTCATTCAATGAAGGTGTCCTTCATTAACTATGCCTTTAGAAGTGTACAAGTGGGAAGGATAGATAACAGCTCTATTGCTCCATGCCGCAAGGCTTGAAAAAGCTGTGCTTGCAAATGTGGTTAAGCCTAGTCTGCCAAGTCAAGCTGGCCTAGCAAACAGCTGTGGTAGTGTCAGATCTTACCGTGTCTTCAAACATTTGTAACAGCCCCTTCCCACGGGAGTGGGTGAAGCCAAGTGTGTGCATGGGCCTCGGTTCTCAGTGTGCACGCCGTGACTTTGGGGAAGCAGCTGAGGCAGGGACCTGGGCTCTTTTCTGTTGATGGTTCAGCAGGGAGAGTAAGTATCAGCAGAAAGGTGGAGCAGGCGCACGGAGACATCAGCACCCTCACAGCAAAATTTGCCTAAAGCTGCATGAAAGCCTTAGGCTATGTAAGAACCAGGACTAATGTTGGTTGGAAGGGATCTCTGCAGGTTTCTTCTCCAACCTCCTGTTTGAAGATCACCAGTGTTAAAGCAGTGTGTCTCAAAAAGCATAATTAAGGTTATAGTAGGGTTTTTATTAAGGGCAATTTTATTAAAGGAGGATATTGTGCTTTTATTATATATTGCATTCAAACAGGAATTTAAGAAAGTTCTATACTTCACATGAGATCAGACCAGAAGTTTTCAGAGATTCCCTGAAAATAATTTATTCTTTCCCGATAGTCTTTGCCTTATTTAGCCCCAGAGTAGGGTAAGGAGACATCAGGTATCTCTTTGTTCCTCCGTGTGGCTGCCTATAACTCCATTCTATAGAGATGGGAGAATCTAATTGTTAAGAAGATGCTGTTTCTGTCTCAAAAATGTTTCAGTATATAGAAAAAAATTATGAGCTTCAAATCTGAATGATAATTCAAAATCTAAAATTTTTTTTTGTGAATAGAAATTGTGACAATATTTTGGTTTGAGCTAATAAAAATACCATTTTCTCAATCATCTGGAGGGTTTTGGGCACATTTTAATCATAATTTCAATTTTAATTTGTAACGTTCATGGCTCAAATTAAATCTCTAAAGGAAAAGCTATTTTTGCCTGAAGAAAACCAAATCCAACAACATTGAAATCAGATGTTTAGACAACTTGTATTGTCTAGACCTTCTTCTAGAAGAAAAAAAAGTTTGGCTTCACTGAATGGGCATTTATTGAGAAAAACACAATCATTTTCTGGCAATTCTTATTTGCTTTCCTGAACAAAGTACCGTGTATTTTCTCTAACATTAACCATCTCAGTTGTGTTGGTAGAGAGGATGGAGTGATGCTAACCAGATAAGGACCTGGTTAGCCTAACTTCCCCATCAGGTCTTAGGAATCAACAACTGGACATTTTGGCTCAGTCCCAGTAGGAAAGACTGTAAAATCATTGAAGCTTATGACAAAATATTACATGTCTGCACAGCATCATGTCCAAAGGAGCTTTACTCTTAGTTGGGGTCCTGAAGCAGAACTCTGATAACGAAAGATAATAATTAACTGGAAAGGAAGGAAAGCCGAAATGTAAAATTTGGGCTTATGGGATCTCTCTCTTGCTCTGTTACACTGATGAAGGTCTTTATCTGCCATGTATATTGTTCAGGGGATAAAACCTAACAGTATTCAGATAAAGAAATCCAAATTGTAAAGGGTAAGTCTTGGACTGTCTTGTGTTGGATACCAGCGCCTTCCAAAACACATGGATGTCTTGGGAGTGTCTGAGGGAGAGCTAGTGCATTTTAAATGGAAAAGCTTTTATTAAAAAAAAGTCTTTTCAAAGTCAGGAATGTTCATGAAACACTTGAACTTGTTTTGAAACTGTCATGTGTTTTACAAAGGGGTTCGTCAAAGGACAGGTTGTACCTGTACATTTTTCCTCCAGCACAAGATCCAATCCACAATAGTTGCGTTGGTTTAGGTAAACTAATTGCAAGTGAATCGGTGCAAATGTTGTGCATCCACAACTGCTCAGGGCTAAGCAGTCGCATGGGGCTAGCTCTTTCAGCATAACTGTTCCTGAATAACTATCTGAATAAAGATGTTTGCTTGGGAATAAGTATTCAAGCATGAAATAGCTACTGTCCTTTACCTTCATAACATATATTAATCTGACTTAACTGCTAGATGTAGATGGACACACTACAAAATTCTCATTTTCCATCCAAAAGTTGAATATAGGTTGGAGACACAGTAAAGGATTTAGTTAGAAAAGCCAAGCTTTCCCTTAAACTGAGCTGCTGCATCAGGTACATCCTGTGGCTTGTCCTTATCTCAAATGTATGGTGGTGAGTAGACCTTCAAAGTCCCTGCAGAGCCTCACCTCTGGTTTTAGTCACTGCAAGACCCTGTCCATTTGAACCTTCCAGTGATCTGGGCAACAATATCATCCCTTTCTGAAGTGTGTGCTACAGTGTTGGGGTAGAGCTCCAAAGCATTTTTCCCAGCTTCAGGGTGCCCAAGAAAAGCAGGTTTTTTTCCTTGCTTTGTTTTAATCCCAAACCGAACTATACCACAGTCCCTCCTGATCCTTTTGGAGCTCTATTGGCACAACAGGGGAGAGGGAGGATTCTGATGCTCAGGAGACTACACCATGAGAGGAGGTTTGAAATTAGTAGGAACACTCATTTTAACCCCTGAAATCTTTATAATCTTTTTACCTCTTTGCTCAAGGAATTTCTGTGTTCCTGAGACTGCAGATTCTGCTGCTGTACATGGCTCATTGCTTTTTAGCCCAAGAAATGAATATGGCCCCATTAGTAGAAAGTTCTATTAATTTTATTAGATTGTTATTCAAGAACATTAGAAAATATTAATATATTTTTATGGTTCTTTTTTTTTAAGATGCTTTCTATTTTATCTAACAAGGTTCATTAACACTAAGAGAACAGTTCTGTTTTCTTGCACATGTTGCTAAACAAGTCATAATATTTCAGGTATATTACACAGAACACATTAAAATGAAAGACCTCACTTTTAAAAGCTCACAGTGCCCTCATCATTATACATGTCCAAATTTTGATACTCTTACTTGCAATAAATATTAATTTAATATATTATTCTGGAAGCTGTACCATTAAGAATAATGGAGTAGTTTACATAGTAATATACTGCTTGCCAGGAATAAAGATACCTGCCCTGGTCCCTGTATGTTGGTGATAAAATAAAATAGGAACACTAATGTAGGCTTATGCTAAAATAAAATGCGCCATCAGACATTATGCTTCACGGGAGATAAGCTTGCTTTTCACCTTTCCAGACCGCTGTTAACCTCATCTTGTGGGACTAGTGCATTTGTCTTCATCTTTTCTTGCATTTACCACAGAGGTCACACTCCATTATATTGTTCATCTGAGCAAGAGTGGTAAAAGTCAGCCTGGTATTTAGGGCTGGGAGGGGATCTAAACAGAGATAAGCGGACACTTTATGAGCAGAAACATCCTGCTCTGGGCACATGCGTACCAGCCCGTCACTTCTGTGTGTGAAAAAAAGAACCCTAATTGGCAGTACTTTATATAATGGACTGTTTTCCATTTTGTCTTCAGCTGCAGAGACATTAATTTTCTTAAGCTGCAATGATGTGACAGGTGAGACAGAAGTGCTCCAGAGGCCAGGCTCTCCAGGGAGAGTATTGTCTCTCTCCATTTTCCCTTTTCAAGCATGCAGAAGTCATATGCATATATTATTGCTGCCCCTTCATTCCCTTCCCACCACCAGCTTCTTCTCACACTGCCTTGAAGTTCGTGCCCTGCGATGCTTTCAGCAGGTCTCTGTATAGGCCCCCCATGTCATCACCAGGAGACCCAAATGTCCTTTGGCTGGAGATGACTGTGCTTTAGTAAACCCCCAAAAGATACAGTTTTTTTCAAACTGTACCCCAGGAACCTGCGAAGAGATCTGTGGGTGACTCTCAACCTTCAGAAAAACAGGCAACAGGAGGTTAAAGAGAAACGTGGATTGGGGAGACAATCTCTGTTACAGCAAGAACAGTCAGAAAAGGAACAGTGAGAAACCTGAGCTAATACCTGACAGATGACTGACTGTTAGTCCTTACTGTAGCCAAGGTCAAAACCACAGCCTGATTCACCAAGGGGATTATTAGAAGGGCTTTTTGCCCTGGTTTGGTATCTCTGTTGAATTCAACAGTAGAGGCTTAAACCCTAGTTTCTTATCGCTCACCCCTGGGTTCCCTTTCTCCCCGCTCAATGCAATTGCCTCACTCGAGCAGCACCCCCGGCCCAGCCAGCGTGGGAGCCCCGCACCCCACACGTGCGGGTAACGTGGGAGGGGGCCAGCACAAACGCCCCACGTAGCAGTTGGGTTGCCTTCCCCAGCTCCTCTAATAACGCACCTGATTTTTCAGTCTAGGTGTGTGCACAGTTGGCTCTTTACCTCTCAGTGAGTGGGGTTTTGTCCATGATCGGGAGGTGACTTGACCTTTGATAAAGAGATCTGAGCGCTGTGTTTCCCAGCGGGACACAGGGTGACACATACGCTATTTTTACTCCATGCTATGCTCGTTTTTTTTTCTGGCCGTGGGCACATAAAAGAAGGGGAACTCATGGATTTGACTGACGTGCTTGATAATTCTTTTCAACCAGAGCTCACCAATATAGATATGTATTAAAAAACAAAATAAAAAAACCTCTAGTCCCTACTGGTAAACACACCTCCATGTCTGCATTGTCCCCATTGCCAAGCCCAGTGCTGCTGAGGTGCTGGCAATCCGTGCAGGAGCAGCCATCGGATTCCAACTTTCTTTCATCATGGGTTCATGGTTTCCAGATATTGCTGGCAGGTTCTCACAGTTTGCATCAGCTTTGTTTTAGGCACTGGAAGCAACAGCAGCTGCTGCATGCTGAGCATTGCTGATAAAATGGTCAAACTTGCTAGCATTTTGGTAAATATTGCTCTTGGTGGAAACAAGCAAACACACAAACAGAAAGCCGGGTGGTGGTTTGCAGATACAGCTGGTCCTTTTCAGCAGAGAGCACAGAAGAAGGCAGGCCATGCAGTGGACCGGATACTAGAAGGGTTTTTGGGAAGTCCTTGTTGGGGAATGGACTGTATGAGCCCTAGGGTGGGCCACCAAGCACCCCTTTGGCAGGAGTCCCCACATCACTCATGGACACCATGTCTCAGCCCCAAATGTGTCATGGACACCAAAGGAGAACTGAGAGCCAACAGAGTCTGTATTTAAAAGAAGAAGGCAGCAAAGGAAGTAGAGGGTTGGACACAAGGAGAAGAGAACACGTGGGGCCTGGGAAAAGAAGGGAAATATAGAGAAATGGAGATAGGGATCCAGGCAACCATATCACCTTCTTCTTCTGCCCCCTTAGTCATACGTCCTGCCTCTTCCCAGCCTTTTTTCCTCATGTTGGCTCTTCAAAATGAGTTGAAGAGCTCTAGGTAGGGGATTAGGAAATTCACGGTGAATCCATAAGTCCAGGCCAGGTTTTCCCTCTACCTTTTTCATACCTTTTGATATCAAAAGAAAACGTGAGTCTTAGGGACAAAGGGACTCCTGCTGGAAAATAACAGTTGATAAGGAACTGATTCTCTAATGAGTCTGTGAGCTGCTGACAACAGCATTGCTCAGGCACTTGTATAAACCATGTGCTGTCCATGGCAGACATACAACTAGCAGATAAAATCCACACTTGCCTGATGAACTGGATTAGAAATCTAATCCAGAAAGACAGGCTTCTAAGACTTTGCATTAAAAGTTAACTGCAATTGTCCACTCCTCAAGCCCACGTGGAAAAAGAAAAGCAGGACAAGGTAAGATTTAGGATTTATTCCTTGTGCCTGGAGACTCTAGTTTTCTGTCCCGGAACATAGTGCTTTCAGAGCTCTGCTCACACAGGCATATTGGGATGCCTGGCTCGGAGCAGTTCACAGAAGCCCTCCATAAGTAGTGAAGTGCCACAGCCTTTATCAGAAAAAAATTAACTAATGAGGATGAAGTTCCTACTCTGAGGGACCCACAGGGCCTGTGGTGCAGCTCAGCTGCTTTTTCCTGTTTAGGATTCCCTTAACAGGGAGTCTTGCAGTTGGGAGCTCAGCTGTGGCGTTGGCAGGCTGTTGTTTCTTCCTTCTTCATGCACATGGCATGCCCTGGGGCTGGAGCAAAGATACACAGTCCTTACACAGGCAGGGGAGCACCTAGCATTTAGCTCTTCACCTTGGGAGAGCTTCTTCTACAAGCCTTATGAGGAGCAGCTGAGGGAGCTGGGATTGTTTAGTCTGGAGAAGAGGAGGCTGAGGGGAGACCTCATCACGCTCTACAACTATCTGAAGGGAGGTTGTAGTGAGATGGGGGTTGGTCTCTTCTCCCAAGTAACCAGCAATAGGACGAGAGGAAATGGCCTCAAGTTGCACCAAGGGAGGTTTAGGCTGGATGTTAGGAAAAAATTCTTTACTGAAAGAGTGGTCAGGCCTTGGAACAGGCTGCCCAGGGAAGTGGTGGAATCACCATCCCTGGAGGTATTTAAAAGACGTATAGATGAGGTGCTCAGGGACATGGTTTAGTGGGCATAGGGGGTGTTGGGTTGACGGTTGGACTCGATGACCTTAGAGGTCTTTTCCAACCTTAATGATTCTATGATTCTATGATTCTATGATTCTGATAACTATTACCACTGAGTGCCTGTGATCCTTCCATGTCCTGCTGAGGACCCCTCAGCCTGTGCATACGTGGTGGTCCTCCATGTCTGTGTTTGTACCTTGCTTTTGTAGTGGGTCTTGGGAATACATTTGAGCAACGTACAAAACCAGCTTTGTGCTATGACATGAATGAGGATTTGGCTGTTCATCGTATGAAAATCACATCCATTACATAGAATCCAAGCTGGCAAAACAGACCTAAAAAGAACCTCATGATGCTGAATAATTCGTTTTCCTGCCCCAGTCAGACTTACAATTATGACACTATCTGCCATATGTTTGCTCAGACTACTCTTGTAAAGATTGCAGTGATGGAGATCCACTGCTTCATTCTTCTTCCTCTGCTGAATATTTCCATAATATCCAACTCAAAATCTTTTGCAATAAATCCATGGGACTTGCTCAGAACATAAGCTTTCTATCTTTCTTTGAGCACACGTTGGTGGAAAGTAGGTAAATTATTGTGAAGCAAAACAAAAATATACAAATTAAAATACAAAGCCTGAAGGACAGAGCACCAGGTGTGGTAGAAGTCTCCAGATAGTGTTTCATTTTTCTGTTTCCAGGTGGAGGGAGTGAATTTCTCATTGTTTCAGGTTCTCCCAAGAAAGAGGAAAGACAAATGGCATTTACAGTAAGAACAGGACATTCATACAGGAGTAACAAAATGCATGTTTTTTCCTGGAGGAGTAATTTCATCCTGGCAGAGTCTCAAAACTGTTATTCTGGGAGATCCTTTGCTTGTCTGTCATAACTAGCATTAATCTATGTATGTCTGTGTCTTCTCGTCTGCAGCAAGTACTCCTGGGGTTATGCACTTGAATGTAGGGTTATAGCTTGAACGCTAATATGCCACGCTATTATGAAGGCCTCTGGAGAGAGATTTCTCCATTCAGGAGTGTCATTGCAGTATATTTATTTTGCTTTCCACCATGTTCTTTAATAGACCTTTAGCAATTGTAACTGCCAATGCAGATTAACCATTTGACTGGCTAAGTGGTGATGATCGAGTGTCCATTTCCACGGAAAATGCACAAAGTCGTTCCAAGCAAACAGAGATCCTCGCTCTGAAAATGGCACCGCTGGAGATACTTGGCTTGCTGAGACACTGTGCTGCTTTCCCTGCAATGGTCACTTAGATACCCTCCAGTAATTTCTTATTCCCACGTGGGTGAATATCAGTGTACAAACAGGAGTTACAGTTTGTGCCATTTACTGTGAAAGCAAGGTCAAAGTTTTCTTTTTCCCTTAGACCTGCTAGCAACGGCATTTCCTTGGCAGGGATCTCTTTACTATGGAGGCTAATTGTGATCTATACCACAAGATTTTTTTTTTTCAGATAGGCTTATCTTTAGTGCTTTTAACAGGTTCAGATCTGCTGACTGTTCACATTTCTAAGGGCAGGGCCTCTGTCCCTATCACAATGGCATCTCCTCAGATGCACCTTATGTCTTCAGTGTCCACACCTCATGTGTCACCGCTTCCCTGCTATGCGAGATGGCTACATGTGAGGAGATGATGGTATGGAACCTGCCTCCTAAGCTAGCAGTGGCTTATTGGGGTCTCCAAGAGTCCTGGAAGTCATTTTGTGAGTACCTGCATTTACTTCATTAGATAGGGGGACCCTCTGTCTTGCTTTTACCTGGGAAGGGTGTCAGATCATAGATCCCAGGAGAGAAGATCAACAGTGTTTCAGTGGTGAAATCTAACAATGCTTCTTGGCTCAGGAACTGGATGCCCATCTCCTGACTTAATGTTGAAACAAAGTTCAGCTATGCACAGGCAACCTCCCTCACTGGGTCTGCTTCAAAAAAACTCATCTGTGTGAGCAAGAGGAGACATAGCACACCCCAGATGATCGAGGTACCAGCAAAATGCTCTGGAAATTTTTCATCTCCATGTTAGTTGTGCCGACATGTTGTATATATGTGTGATACTGAAGTCAATCACAGCATTATCTTAATTTATTCCATTTTGGATTTACTTCCCAGGCACTTTCCGGCAGACACAGAGGCCTTGGTGAGGAACTGTTATTGCCTTCTTCAGGGCAGTAGTCTGGAAATGTCACCTACTCAAACAGAGACCCTACAAGTTCTACTGCTGTTTTTCTGCAACGCAGCAGTTTGCTTAGGTTGGGATCCCAAAGAGCGTTTTTGACTGCTTCCACCTCTTTCTTGTTGTCCAGTGTGTGGTGAGGTAGCTGCTTGCTTTATCTAGAAGAGATTGCTTTATCTAGAAGATATTTGTCTGTAACATCCTGTACTGAGAATATTATTTTTTTTTCTACTGGAGTTGTCCTAAGTCCTTGGCATTTAGCAGTAAGTTCTCTGTAATGCTTTGCTTAAATTGCTGCCTTAATGTTTTCCAGGTCATGGGCTCTGTTTCTTTAGTAAAACTGATGCTTTCTGCATTTGTTTGATTACTCTGTGGAGCAGGTGATACACCACTGAATCTTTCATATCTTTTCAGATGTAATATGCTTAGACAATACCTTTCAAACCTTGGCAATCTCTTAGCAGTTTAGCTGTGGAGGAGCCAAAATTCCCTATGGGCTTTGATATTTTTGTTTTTCCATCTGTCCTATAAAAACCTGTTCCAGTTTAGGCATTAGGGTCAGGTACTCTGTAGCTGAAAGAAGACACATCCCTCTTAGCCTCTGCCTGAGTCTCTATGCTGCAAGACTAAATTCAGGTTCTTTCATATTTTGCTGTGGGTATGTAATCATGCCCCCCTGTTGTTTGACTCAACATTTGCCTGACTGGTGTTTCACTGCCTTTTCCTGTAGGAAGTTTCTGTGACCAGGTAGATCCTTTACGTGCTGCTGACTCCTTGCTGCTCAGCTTCCTATACAGCTGGCAAAGGTCCAGAGACAAAGGCAGAGCAAAAGCACAAACAAAGGGAGAATGAAAAGCCACCTTGTACCCCTCTGGCTGCAAAATCTCATCCTTTGGGCTGATGCTTCTGAGGTTTTATGCATTAATTGGTCTGTTGTTCTTGCTGGAGGCTTTGGCATGACAATTTTTTTCATGCAGTCACTACTGCATGTGACTTCATATGCAGAATGTTTTTCTTTTCTCTTTTCTCTTTTTACTTTGTTTCTGTGGTTTCACCATTTTGTGTTGCTCATCTTCCCTTGCTTTCTGTTTGTATTTTTCCAGAAACTTACATTAAGTTCCCTTGCTTGTGTTTGTACATTTTGGTAATTTCTCTGCTTTCTCCAGGCAACTGATGACTCATCTCTCCAGTTATTAACAACTCCAGTTTTTCTCTGCATTTGAATGCAAGCTTGTTCAGTAGCCTTGCATGGTCTAATGCTTGTGCCAAAGTTTGTGGGTACTCTATGACCTTTCTTATTTGACTTCCTGTAGCTTGCATGCTGTTGCGGAATTTTTATTGTACCCCTTGAGGCAGATTAAACACGTTTGTGCTTAAATATTAAAAAAAAGAACAAAAAAGAACAATGCATTGGACAGAGTCCTACTGCCATAAGCAGTTCTACAAGGAGTCTGCATATCATAGAATAGAATCATAGAAGCACTAAGGTTGGAAAAGACCTCTAAGGTCATCGAGTCCAACTGTCAACCCAACACCCCCATGCCCACTAAAGCATGTCCCTAAGCGCCTCATCTACACGTCTTTTAAATACCTCCAGGGATGGGGACTCCACCACTTCCCTGGGCAGCCTGTTCCAAGGCCTGACCACTCTTTCAGTAAAGAATTTTTTCCTAATGTCCAATCTAAACCTCCCTTGGTGCAATTTGAGGCCGTTTCCTCTCGTCCTATCACTTGTTACTTGG
>VZTQ01011686.1:77975-298303 GCA_013400755.1 Pelecanoides urinatrix | reverse complement strand
GTCTTCCTGCAGGGTGGCTCTCCCTTCTGAAGTGTCCACTTCCCCACTCAGTTTGGTATAATCAGCAAACTTCATCAGGGTACACTTGGTCCCATCACCCAGATCACTTATGAAGGTATTAAACAGCGTTGGGCCCAATATGGATCCCTGAGGGACCCCACTTGTGACAGGTTGCCAGTTTGAAAAGGAGCTATTTACCACCACCCTCTGGGTGTGGCCTGTCAGCCAGTTCCCCACCCACTGCCCAGACGACTTGTCTAGACCGTAATATATCAGTTTCTCTAGGAGGATGCTGTGGGAAACCATATTGAAAGCCTTGGAGAAATCCAGGTAGACAATGTCCACTGCTCACCCCACATCAACCTAGAAGGTTATTTTGTCATAGAAGGCGATCAGGTTTGTCAAGCACGATTTGTCCTTGGTGAATCTGTGCTGGCTTTTCCCAATCACATGCTTCATTTGACTTGTGATAGCCCTAAGGAGGATTCATTAACTTTCCGAGGGACTGAAGTAAGACTGATGGCCCTATAATTTCCTGGATCCTCCTTTAAATCCTTCTTGTAGATGGGGGTGACATTAGCCTTCTTCCAGTATTCTGGGATGTCCCCCAATCTCCACAACTTCTTAAAGATTATGGAGAGTGACCTCACAAAGACGTCAGCCAGCTCTCTTACCCTCAGGTGGATAATATCAGGGCCCACTGATTTGTAGAGGTTAATCTCCTGTAATAGTTCACATGCCAACTCTTCCTCCACTGATGGTGGGTCTGTGTTTGAATCAACCTCAATTTCTGTTCCCAAGGCTTCTGTATTGTTTTTCTAACAAATGTCTGGGTAGTTGAAGTCACCCATAAGAACCAGGTTCTGTTGACCCAAATATTGCTTTGGTGGCCTTATTGTCTTGGTTTGGAGGTCGGTAGCAGATGCCTACTGTAAGATCCCCCTTGGAGACGACCCCTCTGATCATGACCCAGAGGCTTCCAAAATGGCCATAGCTAACTTGTATACATTCAAGGTTCTCCTTAACATAGAGCGTGAATCATCCTCCTCTTCTTCCCTGCCTGTCTTTATGAAACAGCCTATAGTCTTCCATTGCGATCCTCCAGTCATGTGAGTTGTCTCACCATGCTTCAGGTATTCCTATGATATCATAACTTTCTGACTGGACACGGAGCTCCAATTCCTCCTCTTTGTTCCCCAGATTGCGTGCATTGGTGTACATACACTTCAGGTGGTTGGTCTTCTGGTTCTTATCTTGGGAGGCAGCTAAAAAACATTTGTCACTGCTATGATTGGCCTGGTTTATTCCCCAGTTGGTTGCAATGGCGTGAGCATTGCCACTTTGGACCCCATCCCGCAAGTCCTTCAGTTTAAAGCCAGCCTCACCAAGTTGGCCAGCCTGCTGCCAAAGATTCCCTTACCTCTTCTAGACAGGTGGATTCCACTCCTCACTAACAGGCTATAGTCATCAAAGAATGTCCTGTTGTCATAAAAGCCAAAACCCTCACGACGGCACCAGCCACAAAGCCAGAAGATTTGCCAGATTTGCATTATACACCTATTTCTGGCTGTAGCCTTTCCTCTAACTGGTAAAATGGAAGAAAAGATAATTTGGGCACCAATAGTTTTCGCTTGCACCCCCAGGGCTTTGTAGTCTTCCTTGATTCTGCCCAGGTTCTGGCTTGCGGTGTCATTCCTGCCCACATGAAAGAGTAGCAATGGATAGTAGTCTGTGCTCTTGACAAGTTGTGGCACCTTCTCGGCAACATCTGGGACCTTGGTTCCCAGAAGGGAGCATACCTCTCGTGACTCCCTCTCAGGCTGGCAGATGGGTGCCTCAGTGCCCCTTGACAGAGAATGACCCACTATGAGCACTCGTTGTTTCTACAGCAGTATCCACTGCCAACATAACCGTTCCTCAAACACCACAGAAACACAACTTCTCCTTTTAGTTAAAAATGAAAAAAACCCAAACCATGAACAAAATGATTTTTTTATGTTTTGCAAACATTTTTGCTGTGAAATATTAGTTCTTTTATGACATCTCCAATGCTTTTTTCTCACACAATCTCTCCCAGTCGCTAAGGAAATGGGTGAGGAAATGGGATTATGTCTACCTAAATTTATAATTTTAATATATTTTCTTTGCATGTTCCACATGAAGGTTAGGGATAACTATCCTAGCAGATGAAACACCTGTTGCTAAAAGCAGAAAGCAGGTGCTTTTTCCTTTTTAACAATGAGATTAGGTACTTAGTGGATTTTTTTAGCACTTGAAAACTAAAAGCAGCTCACGCTTCCTCTTATGTAGAGCCTACACCAAAGAGAAATTTAGTTCTGTTTAGATGTATCTACATAGTATTTGAAAGCCTCACAGCCAATAAATTATTTCATCAGCACAAAAAGATGTGAAGTACTGTCCCAGTTTTATTGAAAAGAAATAGGCCCAATGAATATGAACAGGCAATGAAATCCAGCTTGTGTGAGCCCCAGATCTACCGCCTCTCAACAGACCTATACTGCTTTGTAGGAGGACTTGCATGTCTATTCCAGTAAATAAAATGGGCTAGAGCCAGTTCTTTAGTCCTGAGGGTATGTGGCATGGCACAACTTAACCTCAGAAAAGGGTAGCTCTGTCCATGCAATCTATTGAGGAAAGTCCCTGGCCTGTGCTGTCCTTGAACCTGGGCATTACATGGTGAAATGGCAACTGGTATGGGCCAAAATCATGCCAAGGATCATCTCATCAGAGGATCACGTGCCCTTTCCTGGGGCTGTTTAGTGTAAGAGTATGGCTATATCTACATGTGCCATGCTAAGGTTCTCCGGAAGGGAACAATTCTCAGAGAAGCCAGAAAGGTGACTTATTTCCTCTTCTCAGAAACTGGTCTTGATTTTTTTTAATCTTCGTACTTCATGTCCAGATGTCATGCTGATGAGCACAAAAGCCATGTGTAATTAATAATGATGAGCACTGAGTAAACAGTAATTTCTGAGGGAATTAGAGTCACACTGGACAAAAAATAATTCTGCTAGCATTAGCAACGTTCTCTTTAATCTCACAATTCAAGAAACACGTGATCATCTGTAGGTGTTTCACTGTGTACTTCTGATACCGTCACCTGAGATCTGGTTGTCAACAGTTTGTGGTGCTTGTTTCAGGCAGCATTTGCTGTGTACAAAGCATGAAGCTCCCACTCCATGCAAAAATATAACCTGTTCTCAGAAATTGAGTTTGCCACTCACAGTGTAAAGGCTAGAACCGCAATATTCACTGGTGTGATGCCACAGCTGTGAATTATGAATATTTCTTAGTCATCACCTCCAGACTGGAATGCTAACAAGCAAGTGCACTTTCTCCCATTCATTTGCTATGGGTGTTAATACAGAAAGGCCTTTTTACACATATTTAGCTATCAATGCAGAGAAGCTTTTAATCCATAATCAAAAATCTTTGAAGTTCTTTACTACATTTTAAGCAGCTATTATGCTGGTTTCAGTTTTTAAAAGAAACAATAATTTTGGCTGTCTGTGTTTAGAATGCCTCACGATAAGTCTGATTTTCTCAGCTCTCAGCATGAACTGAAAGCCTTTGTAACCACACCATGCATCAGAGCAAGCTTCAGAAAGCCTGAAGAACAATATGCACATACATTTTTTTAGCCACAAAAATAGCTGTTGGGCGTGTACAGCTCACCTGCTCAGGATATCTAGTCATGAACCAAACCACTAAGCTTGGGGTGTTCTTTTGGCAGTGAAGTTTATTTGCACTCGATTTTAAAGAGACTGTTCTCTAAAGGTGTATGCTATTCATCTTGAGTGCCATCACACGGCATGTACAGGACAACCAGGCGATCAGGCCCAGTCAGCATGGGTTTATGAAAGGCAGGTCCTGCTTGACTAACCTGATCTCCTTCTATGACAAAGTGACCTGCTTAGTGGATGAGAGAAAGGCTGTGGATGTGGTGTACCTGGACTTCAGTAAAGCCTTTGACACCATTTCCCACAGCATTCTCCTGGAGAAACTGGCTGCTCATGGCTTGGATAGGTGTGCTCTTTGCTGGGTAAAAAACTGGCTGGATGGCCGGGCCCAAAGAGTTGTGGTGAATGTTGTTAAATCCAGTTGGTGGCTGGTCACGAGCGGTGTTCCCCAGGGCTGAGTACTGCGGCCAGTTCTGTTTGATATCTTTATCAACGATGTGGGNCAAGTAACAAGTGATAGGACGAGAGGAAACGGCCTCAAATTGCACCGGGGAGATTTAGATTGGATATTAGGAAAAATTTCTTCCCCAAAAGGGTTGTCAAGCCTTGGAACAGGCTGCCCAGGGAAGTGGTGGAGTCCCCATCCCTGGAGGTATTTAAAAGATGTGTAGATGTGGTGCTTAGGGACATGGTTTAGTGGTGGACTTGGCAGTGCTAGGTTAATGGTTGGACTCAATAATATTAAAAGTATTTTCCAACCTAAATGATTCTATGATTCCAAATCCAGATGTACATGCATATTTATATGTATATGTGTGTGTGTAGATTTAGATAGCATATCCAAGCCATGTTTAAGATAAGGATCCTGCTTTGCGACTTACTTTATACAAATATCATTATATGCAATGTTTTCCATCCAATCTACTGCATGGGATAAAGATCCATGGAGTTAGCTGTCTTGTGCTGTCCAGGGATAGCAGATAATCATCATCAATGACACTCTTCAGGACTGTAGACACTGTTAAGCCTTGAGCCCCAGGAACAGAAAGCCACGTTTGTGCCATGCCTTTTCTGTCCAATCTATTGTGTGTGAGACCATCTATTCCCCACCAAGCAAATGAATCACGTTGATTGGGCATATGTTCACTGGCTGGGCAGGACTAGCTAGTCAGCACCTGGGATCATGCAGTGGGTGAGGTGGTGATCTATAAATTGAATTTTGTTTGTTGAAATTGGAGAAAAAATAAAAGTTGTCAAATATCTAAATTTGTTGCGAGGGACCTCTCCTGATACTTCACAGCTTTTTTGTCCTCAACTAAAATGGCTGCAGTTGTGTAATAGGTATTTAAACTGGAGGTGATTTAGATGAGATGAATCCCACCCCTAAAGATTTGCTATTTATGTACTTGAAACCGGTCATCTAATATTAAGCCATCTTGAGCAATTTTTCACAGAAAATTTTGATTACAGACGCAGTTTAGGAAGCTGAACCAATCTGTTGTTTGAAAGCAACTGGCTAGAGACCAAAGGGAAGAACTCTACTGAGCATGCTCTTCACCAGGTGCACCCTCATCAATCATGCTCATCGCCAGTATGTTGTATTGGGCAACTTGGAGATGAGAGACTGAGAGACACTTAGGTGAGGCTGTTGGTAACCTAGCCAACATTATTTCAACCTGTTGGTACAGAGAAAATTACTATTTTGTTTAAATATATGACAGTAAAATGTGGTTTTCCACAGACTGAGGGAACCATCTCTGTGCTTCACAGAAGGCATCATAGACCCATGCCATGCCAGTAAGATCCAGTGTACAGAAAACTGAAGAGGGTGAAACTGTGGAAATAATAGATTTTGTAAAAAGGCATATTCTCAGCAGTCCTGGGCAGTGGAGAATCTTAATGAGAGGTGCATGGGTGGAAAATCAGCTTCAGTGTAAAGGGATTCCTTTTTTATACCGAACTTAGTACTGAAAAGTACTAAGCATATAGCTTATATCAAAATTCCTCAATGATCTGATGTTTCAGCAGCTCTGGCAGCTCTCACAGCTGCACATGAATCCATATAATGAGTGAAAGCTATAGTTTATCCTGGGAGCATGTCACCCAGGTCTGTCGAACCCAGGAACTGTACAGAACATCTGAACTTCAGATGAACCTTTCCCAAGAACTTGGTGCCAGATGAAGTGAGCAATGGAAATTAATGTAAATTAACATCAATACAATCAGTTTTACAGTGCCCAATATTCAGATCAGACCTGATCAGCAAGACAGTTATTCAAAATCTTGAAACACTTAATTGAACACTGAGTGTATCAGCTACAAATTCAAAAAGCATGGTTAAAAAATAGAGTTGTGATTTCAACTCTGGTAATGTAATTAATCTTGTGCAAGACAAATGTCATGTGACAGAAGGCTACCCGAAGGCAGATCACTTAGCTAAACCAGAAAGCAGGTACTTCCTGAAGAGAAATTGATACAAATTAGGTTAATACTGCCAACTCACATTATAAGGGAGCACTGGGATTTGTGTTCCATAGCATATTAAATTATGAACGTAAGAACACAGGATGACAGTGACAACCCATATGCCCTGTCTACAATGGTGACCAGTACAAGATGCTTAGAGAAAGAATACAAGAAATAGGATAACTCCCAGTATGTAGTGATCCTTACTACTGGAGAGGGCTGGGGAAGTCTCCTAGGAAATACCTGAAACAGAGTTTTAACTCAAACAATTTCATTTAATAGCCATCAAGGGATCTATGAAACATTTGCTTTTTAAACTTAATATGATTCTGTTTCTATTTTAAACTCCATTTATGTTTTGAACTCCATAACTATTTAAGCAAAAAGTTTCACGAGTTAACTATATGTAAAATAATTACTACATTCAGTTTGTTTCAAAATCATTGCTTAACTATTTCATTGGGTCTCTCTAATTCTGTATTAGGAAGAGCAGTGAATGATTATTTCCTAGGCATGTTCTCTGTACCGATGTTCAATGTTTCAAGTGTTTATAGGTCTTTATCATAAAACATTTTTCTATTTCTTTTGAAGATGAAATATCTTAACATACGTTATCTTCCTGTATTGGAGAATACTGCTATTGCTGTCCTTTTCTGCACCTTCTTGCAGTTCAGCTGTGTTCTACATGAAATTGAAGACAAGAAAAATACACAGAATTGAAGATAAAGCTGCTTTATGGATATAGGTAGAAGTATATTTTTACCTGTATTTTCAATTGCTTTCCTAATAATTCCTAATAAGAATTGGTTTTGAACAACTTCTAAGCACTAAGTTGACGTTTTCAGAGGAAACCTCATTTTCACAATGACTGTTCCTAGTTTTCTTTTCTGAATAAAAATACATCATTAGAACCCACTATACACATAGTTAGAGCTATTTTTTGTGATGTGCAGTACCTGGCATTTATCAACATAAAATTTCATCTGACATTTTATCATGCGGTTACCCAGAATTGTGATAACCTTCTGCAACTGTTTGCAGTCAGCTTTAATTTTGACTATCCTGAATAATTTTATATTATTTCACACATTGTTACATCACTTTTGTGAATAATTTATGAATATGTCGAACTGCCCAGATTCTAGCACAGATCCTTCTGAAATTATTTCTGTAACCTCTCTATGATATTAAAACTCATGACCTATGACCTCTTCTCAACTTTTATTTCTGATGTTTTAACCAGGTTTTCTCCCAGAGGGATCTCTGTCTTTGCACATCAGCTTAATTTCTTCAGTGATTTTTTTCTTTCAGGACCATATTTAAAGCTTTTTAAAGACCCTAGGCACACTCACTGACTTCTCCAAAGAACTCAAGTAGATTTGTGAGACATTACATCCATCACAAATCAGTGCTAACTCTCCTCTAATTCTGTTCTCTGTCACAGTTTCCAGTTATTTGCTTAGTGCAGTGGTCAGTCTTACTGCTCTGTAGTTACCTGGAGCTATCCATAAAATTTGGCATCACAGTTGCTGCCTTCCATTCCCCTGGTATTGTTATTAACTAAAGCAATGAACTTATCAGTTAGAAGTGCAGCAAATTTGTAACTGTTAGAACTCTTGGGGAAATTCTAGGAAATTCAGATATCAATTCACAATGGGACAATCCTGGCCCACCAGTAAATGTGTTTACCTTTACAGGAAGTAAAATTTCACTTATTGACCTGGGGTCATGAGAAATCACTAAAGTGGTTTTAAAGCCCCAATTAAACGAGTAGTTTTACCCCATAATTCAGTTTGCGTGCTTTCAGTAAAGTGGCACAAAGGAACTTCAGTTTTAATCCCTGTTTTTCTTAGTACTTCATTTATATTATGCCAAGAAGCAAAAGCTAAGGCCTTCCAAAGTTGCAGTGTTCAAATGTTCCTGTGATGGAAGAATTTAACCCAGGAGGATAAAGTGAATGAACAGATGCGTCAGAGACAACACAAAGTGACACCAGTATTCATACACCAGCGTTGCTTCTGTGCAGATAATACAGGGAAATAACTATAACCCCGCTGAGGGTTACCAAATGCACAAACCACATCCAGCTAAGGACATCTCCTGAGAAGAACATGGTTGAAGGCTGAGACTACTAGTGGGACGTGTCATACATGCTTGTCCTGTTGTTGCCCTTCCCTGGGCACCCGTTTTATTGCCACTGAGGGTTTATTTTCTCCCCCCCACACCACACCGCCCTGCCCCCAAGAATTATTGCTCTTTTGCAGATGCTGGACATGGGTTATGTCTTTTTGGAGACACCTGTGGTCTGGCCACAGCAGGCAGAGATTGCTGTGTATTAACCGTGTGTGGTCTTCAGCAGTGGAGCAGGCATCCATGCACTGGGGTTTCCACAGGTGTTCTAAGTCCTCACACAGTGTCTGAGTCCAGATGGACCTTTTACCTGTGCTATTATGGCCTTTCCTACAGTCTTACACAGGTAGGCAAAACCCCAGGCAACACAGTCCCTAAATGGATTCAAGTCTTACTCCCCTACTTCAATCTTTTTTTTTTTCCCCAGCATATTTAATTTTAAAACAATAGATCTTTTTTTTTTTGCAGATGGAAAGAAAAAACTCAAAACTTCATTTTTATTTTGAGGGTAGCATGGTGAACAGTAATAAATTTGTCAGCACTGGAATCTGTCCCCAGCTTGGCCACAGACTTTTAGTGTAACCCAGCTCCTACATTCCTGTTGTAAATAGATTGATTTGGTTCATTAAGGGTTAAGTATTTCCATACTGATCTAAATTCTAATTATCCCTTACACTGTAAGTACTCCATTTATTTTGGGAGACAATGGTACGTAACTTAGCAAAAGGGCAGCAAAATTATTGCAATATTAATAAAAATGCATCACAACAGTTGTGGAATAAACTATTAGACTTTAAATCAGAGAAGTAATTACAGGCCTATTATCCAATATGGCTACAGCTGCTCTGTGCATTTATACACACAATTGCTTTCACATATACACCAGGAGGATTAGAATGAAATAAAATCCATGAAAGAAAGTATTTATCCAGGGAGTTAGAGTAAAAGCAAAGATTTCCTTTCCATACCAAGAGAAACGGAACCAAGCAGCTGCTCAGTTTTTTGGATTCCTGTTCTTGCTTGAAAATGATTAAAATGTTACAAGAACCAAAATGACATGTCAAGATAATAAATGAGGTTTTCTTTGTAAGCAGCATCTGTCATCAGAATTTTTATTCTTCTTGGCAGTATTTGGCTACTTATCAGTTATTCCCCCTTCCAATAAAGATTACATTATATTTGCTGTTTCACATAAACCCTTTTTTTCCCCCCCTGAATATTGATATCTTTTTCATCGTAAAACTCAGGAAACCCAAAGAGGGAAATGAGGAAAATTATCAGTAATATGGGATCACACAAATTGTCCATTTTAACAGTGAAAATCCAAAGCCCAAGTAGGCAAAATGTTCAGAGGTTTTTAGGAAATCACTACTGATATGGCTACAAACTCCGTTTTGGTCTGGCAGGCAATTTCCTGCGTTTCTGTTGTGGACACGCACAAATATTTCTACCATGTTTCTCTTGTTCAATCTGATATTCAATTGCATTCTAGTCTAATTCACAAATTATGTTTTCAAATGCCGCATATTTACTGCTCACGTTGCACTTTGGTTCAGGGTAGTTTCTGTGGGCACAGGAGGGTGTTTTAGCCGCTCTAATCTGCTTTCAGAGAAAGTTAAAAAAACCTGAACTAACTTCTTTGGGGAGTAAACCTTTTATGTTACAGCCAGGAATTGGGAGAGGGCAAAAGATGAAAAGAGACTGTACGTCTGGCAGCAATTTCATAACCAGCCCCGCTGCAGAGTTATCTAGTTTTTGCTTGCGCTGCACGCGCAGGACGGCGGCATCGCCACCGTGTCCTTTAGGAAGCGATGCAACATACACGCCTGGAATAACCAACCTCCCGATCTCCTCAGGCAGAGAGAGCACAGGGAGGAGGAATCCCTCCCTTATCACAGCCACCACAGGCATGCTGCTCCTGACAGCACCGTCTTATTGTGTCCAGAACGGCGGCTCCCAGGCAATTTGCTCCTCTCTCTCCTAGAAGATCAAAGTAGCTTAGCTTTGAAAATAGCCTGTAGGACAAATGCAGGTGTCCTAGGATCCTGCCCTGACAGAAAGCCATGCTATAATGGACACCATGAATCCAGTCTGAAGACAAGAAGAACCCCCTTGGTGTGAGTAACAGAAACGACACAGTAATAGGTGGTGGTGCAGAGTTTGTTAGGGGGATGGCTGCAGAGATGGAGGGCACGTGGGAGGGAACCAGGCTTCAGGACGTGAAGGGAAGGGCATACGCAGGCAGTTGGCTGGAGAGCCACCTTGCATTTGTGCCTTGGGCCCACATCAGTGCCAGCGTCACTACCCTGGTTTGTACACAGCAGCCCCTACTGCTATGACTCACCCATGTCATGGCCAGAACCTCCAACCAGCCAAAATACTGCAGAGAAAACAGCTCCTTCAACTTGACTATTGTTTCCTCCTTGAACCTTGTTTTAGTTAAAGCTGTCTTTTCATACACAGCCTCAATGTGGTTTCCCTGGGCTATTCTTTCCCTTCATCTCATCCTACATCTTTGTTTATATATTCTTCTGCTTCTTCATCCAGACAGGAAAGCAAAGGTCAGAAACAGGACAAGAATTCAAGTAGGGACTGATGCAAGGTCCAGCCTTTTAGGAAAAAGAAAAGAAGAATATTGAGACGGCAACAACAAGAAGACCCAAGTAAGCATGGAGATGTCTTAGTGCTGGACAGAACTGACAGCTTCTGCCTCGCTGTCTCCTGGCTGGTGGAGACTTGCTGTTTGCCCGTCAGGTTGCTCGGTGCTCCAGGTAGGAGGGCAGGAAAATACGACAGAAAAAGCACAGCTCAATGATTTGCACCTTTCCTGGCAAATAAGGAAAGAAGGTGTAGGAGTACAGTTTCTCCATCTTCAGCCTTTGATATGATTCTATATGTGGAGGACAATTCAGAAGGGCCCTAAATCAACAGGGAGAAGGATGCTTTTGGTTGCCACTGAGGCAGCTAACCAACAGAAGAGCATTTCATGGGAGGCATTTTTTGGACTGGATTAGTTTGAGATGAGTAAATCAATGTATATTATTTCAGTGTTGCCTATCACATACTAGGTACTCGACTACACTTTTGTAAGGGTTTTAAAATATTGTGCATTACTTCACAACTGGAAAGGGGTGTTGACGATGTGTTGGAAAACAGTTAAAAGGTCAGCTGAGATATGGTAACTTGCTAAGGCATTCTGACTTGGTTACGGTCAAGCGCTGCCCCCACGCCTGGCTACGCGCAGCCCGAGGGAATGAGCTGACGGGGACCGAGGCTGTAGTGCGGTTGCTTTGAAGAGGGTGGCCAAACTGCAGTATACAACACTCCAGTTGGCCTTCAGGTACTTTTAAAGGTGAATGATTATGTTCTCCTGAACTTATTTCAGTTTGCTATCACTCACAAGTCACTTTTTCATTAAATGGCTCCAATTTATCACTGAATAACAATAATCAAAGGAATTAAACTAGCCTTACCTCCGACCTAGGAAAAAATGATGCTATTTTCCAAAATGAGAGGGCTGTATAGCACACACAAAGCCTGGGACTTAGCAGTATTACCGTGTTGTATTTTCCTGCAATCCTGCAGCACTGCTGTCCTCCTGGTACCTCTGGCTCTGGCTCTGCTGTGTTCTGAAGAAATCTTGCATCTCTGGGAGGGCAGGTAAGCTCACACCCTCTCGTCATACCAGAAGTCACCCATGTTAGCTAGTAGGAGATGACTATGGAAATGATAAAAGTACAGCCAGTAGCTTTTGCTGTAAAAAAGGTATGCTTTCTTGGCTGCCTCCAGATGTTCCCTTCTTTGACCTAGACTTTTCACAGCTTAGGACCTAGTATGCTGACTTAGGACCTCTTGGTCCAGGATATCGACTGCTTCTTATTTGAATGGTAGCATCAGCTCTGTAAGCACGTAAGTATCCCACTTCTTGCAGTTATACTAGTTTAGGTTTGTGTAGACCCTTTACTCACAGGTGGAGGAAATCCAACTCTTTTCCTGCTCTGGAAACATGAGATTTATTTAGTGAATGTCTGTCCAGGAACCCGTACTACTTGGTTCACAACTGTAGGCCACTGGAGGAAGCAACACTCCTAAACACTTCCAAGTTTTTGAGACAGGGAGGGAGGAAAAAGTGGGTTTCTGGTCAACCTGACTAATGCTGAGTGCTGAGCAGGTTTCCCTGCTTCCTCAGGTCCACTGGTACATAGCTTGAGTATCGCTAGTGGCTATGTGTGGATGCATTCACCAGCAGACAATAAGACAACATCTGTTAGCAAAACTTTGACATGGAAAACAGGCCTTAACCAGAGCATTGCTTTCTTGTTTTAGGAATAACTTTTTTTTTTCATAGAGTAACATGGTTTTGAGGTTTGCATTAATTAGTACTATTAAAACTGAACAGTAAGCAGAGATAATACAAGGTAATTCTTCCTGAGGATCTATTAAATAAGATTTATATTTACAGTAATTAATGGAAGGCAAATAATATTTATACATGGCAAAGGAGGAATTTCAGTAGAATAAAAACCATATTTTATTTCTTAGGACAGAAAGCACAGAAATAGATAGAATCACAGAACATAGTAGGTTGGGTCCCTTAAATCTCCCCATACGTCATATATATCAGCCCCTGACCCTCTTAATGGCTCCCTTCTGACCTCTTGCCGTTTTGCTAATCTCTCTCTCTTGTATGAATAAATATACTTAAGACAATTACATGAAACAACAATTCCCGATAGCAAATCATGCACTGGAGGTGGAATCCATAGGATCCAAATAGAATTTCATGGCTGAGATTATCATCTGGAATCCTTAATGGTCACTGAAGACAAATAAGCTCTTCTCAGCTGCTGTCCTTCTAAAGTAGACCTTAGCAATAGGTTAGATGACTTTGCATCCTAGATACCTGGTGCCAAGGATGACTGGCCCAGAGGGAGGCCCCGCCACTGTAGGTATCTGAGGGTAGATGTCCGGAATCCTCCCCCCATGACTGCATTTCAGTCTTTGCTGGGAAGGAAGCACAAGGCACACAGTTTTGCACTGGAAGCCCTGCAGGCAGCAGCCCCAGTACTCTGGGTATTAATCTTTGACTGAAAAGATGCACGGAAAGTGTTAACTCTGCTTTGCTCTAAGTGAGATGGTGAATGGCAAAAACTTGGACTCCTTACAACTTGTCAATTGACATCTGACATGAAGTGGCATATTTAAGTTTCCCTAACAAACCTTCCTGCTTCTATTTAGGCAGTGGTAATGCCCCAACTGCTGGGTTACAGACATCCCGCTCTCAGGGAGACCCCGTGAAGTTACTGAAGACAACAGGAGTGACCTAACGAACTGAAAAAAATCAGCACATCACTTTTTATGTGTATTAAGGCTAAATTACTTGTGCTGCTTGAATCCTCACACATTGTTTTTTAAAGATATGATCACCTTATAACATTGTGTTAACAGTAATTAATGCATTTAATTTTCAATATTATTTTAAATAAAATAAATCCCTTAAAGTGACTTGAAAAAAAAAAGTTTCTTTTCACAGTTTCTCTTTTTTATTCTCTATATAAATAGCCTTGCAAACACTCCCGTGTGTAACATAACTGCTCAGTAGGTTGCAGCAGGCAGCTGCTTTCTCTGCTTGGCCAGTTTACAGCAGCATTTTTCCCTTGAGAGCAATTCATGACATGTCTGAGCAAGCTGAGAACTAGCCAAGTGGGACAGCTGGAATTAGCTTCTGTGCAGCTGGTTTTTATACCTTCTTTCTTCGCTAGGCGATAGCTGCAGCGTAGCTGTGTCCACAGAGCTCGGTGGATTCACCCCTAGCTGGTACTGGAGTACGTCTCCCGCGGGAGGTGCCGGTGGCTCTGCGTTGCCTGAGTGGGAGCTCAGGGTAGGTGTGCTGTAGAAAGTTATTCTGAAGATGCTGGAAGCTAAAAATCACATCAAACTGGCAGTGGACTTAAAATTCACATGCCTGTGAATTAAGGCTCCCTTAACTGGCTTGCATTGGATCATCCCTGGCCATACCTCACCTATAAGCAGCATGGCAGTGGCCTCAGGGACACTGTCGGGTTTTCCCTGCCGGGGCTGGTCACCACGTCTCCGTGTGTCTGGCTCGTTGGGTCCTGTAAGGAGCTCTATACTAAGTGACCGCTCCTCCGCTACAGAACCAGGGGCACGAGGGTTTCATGTGCTGGAAGGAAGACATTTAAGTAGTCTCTAGAAGCCTAGAAAAGGAAGTTTAACTGGGGATATGACCTAAATATATGTATAGAAAGACCCCTGGTTATGCTGGGGAGAACATACATCTGAAAGAGTTAAACTAAGAAAGGAATATCTCTACATTTACCTTCTGTTAGATTTTCCTCGCCTCCTCTCCTACAAAACCATGCATGTTTCTCTCTGCAGCCAGGAGCCCTTCCTCCAGCTGACGTGCCTTTTGGAAAAGGCTTTCTTCCTTGAGGCATATGACTGCTGGCTTAAAAGAGGTAAGGGGTTTCTAAATTGCTCTCTCTGAACTTGAGAGAAAGTCAGTCATTGCACTGAATTTTTCCCCCATTGCATGATAAGATTTGGGGGCAGGTGGGATGAAAAGTGGAAGCAGGAAGGGTGTTACCAGCAAGGAAAGGTCTTTGATCTGAAAATGGAGATGCTCAGTAAGTTCACAGATAGGAAGGACTCTCTCCTTCTCTTCACGGCCAGCTGACTGATCCCTAGAGTACTGCAGCAGCCGCCTGAGTGTTTCTGAAGGGCTGGAAATGCCACAGACCTAACTCTGATTTCCACGTTGTTTTGCATTATAGATGTTTCTGTGGAAATAAAGAAAAAGCTTCTGTGTGAAAAAACTCCAGGTCCAGTGGAATCACTAGAGCTGTGGTTTTAGCATCTGCTCCTTTTCAATTTTCTCATTAGATGTTACCTCCTTAGTTTTAGACCACAATGGCTTCTGCTGCTGTGTGACTTTTTATTCACTGCAGTGTTAATGGGGGGGGTTTCCACCATGTTGGACTGGATATGCTGCAAGCTTACACAACCTGTAACTGTAATACATGGAAAGAAGAAATAGCTTATTTTTGGCCCAAGTTAAGGTGACAACCAGAGGTGGTGCTTCCATTTTGACAGGACACTTATATGTGTTTTGACCTGTTTGCCATCTCGATTCTCATCTTTTCCATCCTAAAAGAAATACTGATGTCATTCCCTATCTCTAGCTTTGGACATTAAACAGAGGCAAGAATTTTAAGTCATTTAGGCTTGAATGTTCTCCAAACTAGTCTTTCTTCCTCATATACTGATCTGCTCCACCTCACTATACCAGTGAGCTTTGCTGAACAACCGTGCTACTTCTGCTGCCACAAATATTTCCCTGAGATTGTGTCAAACTCTACTGGGAAAGGTGGAAAAGAAGAGCTCCTCGATAAGCAGGGAATATAGAAATAGAAAAATAAATAGGAAACTGGCTTAAGTAGGGGACTCATCCATTCTACAAAAAAATCTTATGGATTCTTGGGGCAAGAGAGCCTTCTAATGTTGACTTGATATTTTGCCTTTCCATAGCTTAAACTTCTATTTCAAGAACGTTGAGAAAGCACATTTGTGCCCCAGTTGGTGGGCTTGGTTCAAACACTGCGCTGGGTCTTACATGGTTTAATGGGATACCACGCTGCAGGCAGCATCCCTCCTCCCCGGCAGCACAAGGTGTGCTCCTGGCTGTGTCATGGCTGGGCATTCGAAGAGCTCTGGAAGGAACATCTCCCCTTCTTTTTACACTGCAGCTGGGCTAGCTGTGCTTCAGTCCAGCCCAGCTGGGGCAGCTTGGGCTGTGGAGCTGAACAGATGTGATGAAGGAGAAGTAAATGCAGTATTCCTGAAGGCAACCCCTGCGCAGACTGAGTATCGTGCCTAGCACAATGATGGCTCTTTTTTCTGCAGCAGTGCTCACACACCCGAGACTTCCCACCTGAATTTGTCCCAGCTGGTCCCAGCTGCCAGTGCCGTGGTGCTGGAGGATAAAGATGCCCATGGCGGGAGGCAAATCTGTCCTGCCGCACTGTGGAGGGGGCTGCTGCTTTAGGCACCCATCCCTCGTACCCCTGCTAAGCAGCTAACACAGGACAGCTGGATTGTCCCCTGAAATTGTCTCGGTCGATGGAGCTCACCGTCTAGATGGCTACATGATACTATAACGCCTTTTGCATCATTTGAGTATGTGGATTTAATTAGGCAACTGCCTTAGCATACACACACCAGCTAAGCAACTCTTGGCAAGAGAGCTCTGCAGTGCGAGTAGGGGCCCCTACAGAGGAATCGCCATGCAAAAATGAAATCAATTTGAAGAGTCCAAAAAAGTAGCATTTTCTGCAATCCTGTGCAGAGAGAGGCAATGGAACACTACATTCCTTGCAGAACTGATGTGTCTTATCTTGTTCCCTCCTTTGAAAGTAGGAGAAAAATCAAGAAATAGTCAACACAGCTAGGATTTTCTTTTTGTTTACTTGGAAAACTTGTTTTAACCATCAACTTTAGCAAATTTTGGCAGTTACAAACCTGTACACTTTTTTTTTGTTGTTTTGTTTTTATAGCAAAAGAACACAAGACAATACTGCCAACAGCAATTATGAAGGAACAATTAGTTTTCAGATGAAGGACTATACCCACTGAAAGTGATAAACCTTCCCTTTTGCATAAGGTTGAATTTGTTGTCATTGGAGAAATGACATCTCTTAATACCTACTTGAAATGGCATAAAAATCATATCTCTATTTTTTTGTGCAAAACACATTCATTTAAAAAAAGTCAATAAAAAACATCTTCTTAAAAACAGAAAAAAGTTAAACAAAAAGAGCTGAACCCAAAGGAAAGTTACAGTACATTTTGAAATGATTAAAAAGTTTTCAAATCTAAAACTTTTTTGTTTTTTGTTTTTTGCTGTTACCTTAGAAGTTTAAACCAACTTTGATGACTCTTTAGAATTATATCAAACAAACAAACAAACAAAAAAAATTAAAGCGACCTGATTGGCATCAAATATCTACAAAAGCCTGGTAATTTGAAACCATTATATACATTATTTTATAAAGTTCTTTTTAAACACCAAAACATACATCTTTTACAAACCAGCCTGCTTGCGACAGGTAAAATTTACAAGACAATCTTTTCCGATACAGTGCTTTAAAGAGAACTGCTTTCACTCCTAAACATCTTTGTCACCTCCTGAAAAGCGGCAGTATGGGCTCCTTGCATTGTTGGGTAATAGCGATTCAGGTATTCCTATGACAGAAGGATGCTACAGTTCTGAGGGCTCCAATCTCTTTCCATAATACAGTTCAAGTGCACTCTTAACACTGGTAAAGATTACTTATGGCCTTTGTGTAATACGACATATTTGCAATTATTGCTTTTCATTATTACATAAAGAAATGAATCTAATTTCATTTCCTCCCCATCCACCCATCCCTTGGATGATGCATCTAATTTACTAATCGAATGGCCCTTCTGATAATGGAGGTGTTAAATGTCAAGTTTATGAAACACAGGCTAAAAGCCATGGGTAATGGGCAATAGTCTAAATTTCTAAAGCTCAAATCAGTTTGGTGAGAGGAATAGAGATGCAAACAGGCAAAAAGCAGTTTTACTGCATGGTAAATGATGGTAAACCATCAGAGAATGAACCTGAAGATGCAGCTCTCTCGTTGAAAACCTATGAAATGTCCATTATTACTCAGTGAATAGCTCCAAAATATACCAACAAAGCACAGATATACTTTCACTACTGGTTTTAAATAGATGGTTTTCTCCATCATTAAGGATGCTACCTTTTCAAATGAAGCTTAGTAGAACCGGTCCAGGGCACCTTCAACTCTCTCTCCCATGACTGCAATTATTATTGGCTATAAGGATACACTATACCATCCATCCAGGTTTTTCAAGCAGGAGCTCGATGAGGAGTACAGCTGTGTTCTTAACCATTTGTCCTGTCCAGCCCACATTTCTCTTTACAATGGAATTTATACTGAGCCAAGAGCAACCATTTTAATGTCATATTCTCAAAGCTTACCACCTGCCTGGCTTGCAGAGACAACAGGCTACTGCCTCCCCAGTAACGAGCATTTCAGTGGCATGCGTTTCCTCACTGTGCTGCACCCAGTCTGAGTTTCTGACTGGAGAGGGTACCAATACATCAAGGCTAGCACTGCTTCAGACTACACTAGGGAATTTAGAAAAGGGGAGAAAAAAATTCTGAGAACTAAAATTTAACTCGTCTGTGGGACATGCAGAGGGGTAGAGCCTGCTTGAGAGGTGGAGCACACAACTTTCTGACTTCAGGAAAACAGTAGCAGTGAGAAGCCTTTGACTCCTTCCAGCCTTGTACTGCAACCATAGGCTAAGGAAACCTGTGGGATAATTCAGGATCAAAGATGTCACCGAGCTTTAGGAAAATAGCTTGACTGCCTGGAAATCACATGTAATGCATCTCTGCATTGCAACATCTTCCTGGTTGCCTTCCTGTGCTGTGTCCTATAGGAGGGTCCTATAGGAAGGCAACTTTACAGTGGTCTTCTAGTGGGGTTGTCCCTTTGGCCCCATGGGAGGCAAATGATGCTGTGGCTCCTTGGTGTCACCTTTGGCCCTTCGCCCTGCTATAAGGTACTGGCTCAGCAATCACATCCAGTATCTATGGTTTTGTTGGGGGGTTTTGCCTTTTTTTTTTTTTTTTAATAGGATGTTTATCATACAAAGGCAAAATAATTAACATATTTAATAAAGGTACATAAGCCTAATTTTTTCTTTTGCACAAGGCCACTAATCTGGTATTGGCAGCATAAATTATGTTATCGATCACTTTAAGGCTCTTTCCATTGCCAGAGTTACAAAAAGGCTGTCAGTGTGCACGACATTCTCAACGTGACCAAAACGCAGACAACAAGCACCCTTTTACTCAAACTCATACACTCTTGGCAAAGTCAGTGGTTTCTGATACAAGCATGTATTTGCATTTTAATAAGCTCCTTATTTCTTTTGTTGTTTCTTTACAAAAAGCAAAGACTGTCTCGATCCTAAGAGTTATAATCCACTGATACTCAAAAGTACTTTATTAAGTCTATGAAATCTCTCCTACAGATGATTTGAAAGAAAATACCATGTAGTGGAGCCATCTACAGGAATGTGAATTGAAATACAGACACGCAGGGTAAGCAGAGATGTGAGGGGAAGCTCTAACACAACCAGGGACTTGGCAATGACAGCAGCAGCAATATAAAAATCATATGGCAGAAAAAAGGATTATATATTGGATGGAATAATATGAACCTTAATTCTTACATCAGGTTATGAATGTGTTGTTATCTTCCAGGCTAGAAGATTACGGCTTGTCCATGTAAAGCAGTAATTAAAAAGAAAACAGAACGGTTTGGATTAACAAAAGAGATGTTAATATGAAAATCTTACTCCCTAAGAGGTATTTTACCTTAAGATCTGCATTCAGGTCTTATCACTACCAAAAAGAGCCAGAAGAAAACCACAAAGGCCACAGAAGTACCAATATTCACAGAGGGGCATCTGTTTGAAGATGGATTAGGCCTATTTGATTTGGAGGGGAGGAGATACTGAGGTATAGAAATCATGAGTGGAACAGAGAAGGCTGAATGGGTGATCCTTGGCACCTTCCCAACAGCACTTTAATAAGTAGGCGTTCAGTGAAATGAAATGGCAACAACATCAAAACAGAAAAAGTACTATACATTGTATTTATGCATATTTTACTAGTAAAACTCACTACCAACAAGATATTACTGAGGCAACAAGCTTGGCAAGAAACATTGATTTTTTTTTTTGATTTTTTTTTTTGTATGGCAATTGCTAGGCTCTCATGGTGTTCTCCCTCATGACACTTTTGATATGTCCCAGTAAAGTTTTGATATTGGTGTCTCAGGCTTAGTCAAGAATTTTCACTACGGAAAACAGATGACAAGTACACTTCATAACTAGCTGGGGGCTCAAACAGAACTAATTGCATAATGGATAAAAATGTCTCACACCAAAACTGAGTAGGAGCAAAGCCAATGTAAACTGCAGCCCGATAGTAAGAGAGTATTACGTTCTCAGAAAGTCATACCAGCTTTAAAAGGGCAGCTAACTTTGCAGCTTTGTTTTTCAAACTGAGGTGTTCCTACTCTTGAAGAGACATCAATCTAATTGCATCTGCTTTCCTGCAACATGGACTTTATGAACAATGCAAGTCATCCTCTATCTGTGCCTCTAGGCTTGCCAAACCATTACATGGCTTATTGGCAAATCCCTCAGTTCCTTGCAATCGCGATACAAATTTCCATATTTTTTTTCTTCTTGAAAACACGGGGATAATAGCAGGGAAAAGGGGTTGAAACATACCATGAGCACATTCAGAATATATCACTGTTACAGAAGCATGTTTACTTTGAGAAGACCAAGTGACATTCATAAATTCAATGGACAGGAACTATTTGCAGACAAGTACTTGATAATACTTGTATGTGCAGTACATGGTCTTTCTAGAAGTTCACTAAATTTATTCATGTACCTGTAAAATGAGCTGTTTTCCAGTGAAGAATTGCTGCATGATCCCAAAGAAAATATCTACACCAATCTTTCACAGCTATATAAACTATTGGAGGGAAGCAGCAACATATCGTACCTACACTGAGAATTTTAGACATTCTGTTTTATTAAAAGTGTTACAAGCTGCAATTATTTAAATTACATTCTATTAATAATTTCTTTCTGTTGGGGGCAATTTGTGAATAAACACTTCCTGTATGTCAAGGAATGGCCCACAATTTAATTTTGAGTGAAACTCAAGTCAGTCAAGAACATGTTGCCCTGGAATACAACTGCTGAAACTATTCAGTTAAGATGTTTGACCAAGAGACAAGACATGGAAAGCAGCAGAGGAAACCTGTTAATGCATCTGTTCGTCTATAACAATGATTTATGTATTCAATAGCTTTTCAGAATGACTGAATTATGCCATGGAAGGAATGGATGAAACCCCAGCAGTAATACAGACTGCAGACTCACATTCACTGTATAAGGTATACAGATGCTGTAAAATGCAGTGGTAAAACCATTTTCATAACACCGAGCAATGGGTATGTATAATCTGCTTTAATACATTGAGTGAAAATCCCGTATTTCCATACTGCACTGAGCTGCTCAGGCCAAATCAGTGTGAAAGGCCATTTACTCCAATCAGGCTGAGGGAAGCACAAAAGCATACTGATGCCGTGGCTGTCCTCATCCCACAACAATGTTCTGAAGTTTGCAAACAACCTTTGGAAGTCCTCAAATCCTAAGAAATCACACATCCAGTGGAAAACCTAGGACCAAATCTTTGGCCACAGCCCATCTGTGCAGTTCCACCCACTGAGTTGGTTTACAGCAGCCAAGAACCCATCCCGTAAACTCTTAGGATGGACATTTGCCAAATGACGTTAAGCTAATGATTTCAGGTTACAGCAGTGTTATATGCAACTTAATTGCAACTAATGTTACCACAATAATTGTAGCACAATGACTGCTGTTAAAGAGGCGATTGCCCAAGCAAGGAATTTAAAAAAAATCAGCAGCACTTTGTAGACAGTTAGGTTTCCCCATGTTTTCAGATACAGGTTCACGTTGCATACAGAGGTCAAGGGAGGCTGTGCATACGCTGTGCATATGCAGCTGGGGCAAAACTGGGCCACTACCGAGCCAAACTCTGACATTTCTAACGTCCTCACGGGTGAAGTTATGCACACACACCTGACATCAGGTTTTAAAAAACGGCAACCAAAGTAGGCCAATTTGGAGTAAATATATGCTGTATATATGTTGCTCTATATGCACACAAAGTAGAATGAAATGCTACGTAACAAACAAAACTATAGATAAATATTTATGGACAAATGACTGTTTGCTTGTCTTTGATAGGTCAATTTTTAAATGCCATTTTTTCAGCCATCTGACGTGTTGTACACAGCAGCCTCAGAGATCAATTGCTTTCACTCTTGTGCTGACTTAAAATTTCATGCAACAGTGCATCTTGGAATGATCCATACCAGTTCCTTAATACTGTGGGGAGATCATAATACTGTAACACTTTTAATAATACAATAACAAAAAAAAAATTCAAACTTTGGGGGAGAGAAAGAGATTATTTAGCAATTATTGTTTCCCCCTGCCTCAAAAACTGAGTTTTACTCTTGGTAATAAATAGAAGGTACATACTCTCCAGATTGTCTGTAACAATTTTGTGATGTGTAATACTTATCACAACTGGTCTCTTCGTGTCTGCACATACAGTATCATTTCTGAACAAGTTAATAATGGGTTATACTGTATTTTTGCCTTGCCCAATATATATAGATACACCTTCAGCAAAATTTCTTCTCAATACTATTAATTGGACCAAATGACAAAAAAAGAAAAAGAAGAGGAAGAGGAGGAAGAAGAAGAAGAAGGAAGCTTCCTTTACACTTCTGTCTGATGCTGGGTCTCCACAAATGGAATGTGAACATTTTCTAGGTTGAGTTCCTCCACGCTTTCATAGTCACTCATGGCTACTTCGGAGTCATCAAAGCCGCAGCTGGCTGAGATGCCAGAGGAGGAGGCATCTAGAGAGTTGTGCAAGGATAAGGGCATCTTACCTGCACTAACGTTTTCTGTGTTCTGGCTTGGGCCAACAGCAAAAGTACTAAATTCGTTCCCGGCCTGAGACCCTGCGGTGTCCGTCTCGTTGGGGAACTGGTGAGGAGGGAGGTATTGGCTAGGGTGGAAGTGCGGCCGCCGTCTACAGTCGGGGCTGAGCGTACTTGCCATTGAGACCGGCTGCGAGGGTGGGAGGGTTTCATATTGGTCCGGATAATCCTCTGGAAGAGGAGGTGGTAACTGGTCCTGGCTTAAAAACTCCTCTTCGTGAGGGGGAGGGTAGTCGCTGTCAATGTCATAGCCACCAAGGTAGTAATCTGTCTCCAGCTCTCTGGTACTGCCATGATGAGCCGAGCCTCCATCTGCCGACTCAAAGTTGGGCACTTCCTCAATGTCGGACAAGCGAGCACTTGGCATCCAGTCAGAGGTATCCCAATGATACGCTGCAGCAGGAAAGAGAACCACAGCACTCCGTTAGGATGGGACCGCTAACGAAAACTGAGCGCCCTGCATGCACTCGCCTCTTAGTCCTCACAGCACGTTCACATCACAGCATGCGCCATTGACACGGGTCAGCCATGCTCTGACCGCAGGGGCAGGGGAGGAGAACAAAATCGTATCGTGATGCTAATGCAAACGAGCAAAGAAACAAAATACGGGCATTCTCAGGCATTTCGCTTTTTAGGATGCTACTAGGATATATTAGAAACTACGAGTCCAAGAAATCAAAATGACAAAAATCTCTGAGGTAATGCTTTTCACAGTTATTTGAAAAAAATCTATAAATGAAGCCAGCATGCTTATGGTATCACATCTAGTCTCCCCTTCCACCTCCAATGACTTCATTTCAAGAAAGAAAGTGTGCAAGCAAATAATCTGATCAACTGAAAACTGCATCCTGAAATAAAAAAAGTGGCTGGCCATTCTCATGCAGCATTGGAACCCAACAGAATTCACACAAAAGAGAACACATGAAGCAGTTCAAGAAAAAAACAGATCAAGTTGGTGCCCTGCCCACCCCAGCCCAGTCCAACAGGAAGAAAGTGTCTCAGAAAAATCACCTCTGTTGTAGTTCTGTCCTTGATCCATAACAGACACTGTCAGATACAAAGTGAAAAGTAAAAACTGGTAACTCGGAGCTTGTTACCAGCATAGTATTACATGTGAAAATACAAGACTCTGCATGCACATTTCTAAAGTACAGCTGCCTCGGTGTTGTTTTAATAGGATTTTTAATTGTTCTTTATTTTAGCGTACAAGATAAGCTTGCCCAGTCAAATGCAGACATACATAAAGAAATGATTATGATGTCGTGTATTATATTCCTTTTCTCTCATATCTTAATTATTTACCCTCACTAAACAGATATGGAATTACATTAGAGATGGAATTCTTAATACAAAAATGGCTATCGACCATCTCTACGGTTTATAATTGCAAAGTACATTTCTCTCTCACTTGTTCACTTTGAAACAGAAAAATAAGAATCTACCATTCTCAGGGCCGGTTCAAACAAATCTGGGCCCACCTGGGCTCAGATACCATGGTGATGGGCACGGTATAAGAACCTGAATAGAATAGAATACAAAGCCATTTAATGGGGCCGTCAGCTACAATGCCCCACAACCCCATACCCACCTCCCACCTGCACTGCCATGCTAGCCGGTGGGGAGGGAGGCATTCCAGTATGGAGAGGGTGCAGGGGTGGGGGAGAGAGCAAGGGAAGAGGTTTTATGTGAGACAAGAGCAGGGAATAAGCTGCAGCGTTTTCTAGATGAGATGCTCTTGTTCAGCCACATGTTATTGGGCTTCATGCAAGAAGTCACTGGGCAAAGTCTCTGGACTGCATTGCTGGAGGAGGTCTGGCCAGATAAATAGACCTTTATGGCATTACAGTACTTAACCTCGGGGGCTCAGCTACAGACAAGGGCAGAGAAGACTATTCTCCAGGCCTCCAACTATTAACACCACTCTGGCCCTTTATTAACACCACTCTTGTCCTTGCTTATCACCACACGGGGTACATGGTGAGGGTGATTTCTTCATTAGCTCGTTAGCCAGACAGTAGCTTTCTGCCTGCTCTGCGTCACCTGGGGTGAGGAGGGTTGGGGCTACTGCAGGTTTAGCAGCAGTGTGAACCGGCCCTAACCACTCTTCTCCTTCTTCAAGTCTCTCTTTTTTTGTAAAGTGGATTTTGCTGTCTTTCGGTCAGAGTAATGACATTGCACCCGAGATGCGTCTGGTCCCTCCGAGCTGTGTGGTTCAGGATCCAGGAGAACCTCACTAACTTGCTGACTTGCACAACCCCCGGCAGCTCCCTGGGGAAGGAGCCCTGTCCTGCCGCGGCTCCGCGGCAGTGATTCTGCCCGCCGTGCATGGGGAGCTCCAGTGCAGCTAACGATTCACCGCTTTCACCGGCTCCGCTGCAGAGCATCCAAGGTTCATGTCTCATACAAGGAACTGGGAAGAGGGCAAAGCATTTTCAGTGACAGCCTCTTGAAACTGCTGCCAGACTTGCTTTTTCTGACCTGTAAAGCATGATGGGGAGCCAGTGTGTTTGCTTAAGCTTTCCTTTAGGAAGGCAAGGCCATCTACATTGTCTGTGCTTTCTTTTCAAGGTTATTTTCTTACTTTTTGAGTGGGACTTTCTTTTTGAATTAACCTTGGCTAGTTCATTTTATTTGATAGTGAGAAGAATGGCAGTCTTACACTTCAGGAAACCAGTAAATATACTATAGACAAACACTCAAGTGCCATTACTAGCTAGGCAAAATTACCATGACACTGGCTCAAGAAAAAAATCAGTCGTCTCACAAAAATAATTTACTTGATCATCTTTAAGAACTGTAGACTGGATTAGCTGAAGTCTGCAAACCCTCGCTTAAGTTTGCTAAAGACAGATGAAATTTTGGACTTGTGGATAACTTGAGCTGATGTTGAGTTGACATCTTCCCAAGGATAAGTGTTGTATAAATAAATAAAAGTAATGTTTATCTATGATACATCACATTTCTTCAGTGTTTTATGGAAGAGGAAAATAGTGATATTCCTGTTTTACAGGTAGGGAAACCAGTCCACTTGTAACACGATGTGCCTGAGGTTACCCAGGAGGTCAGTGGCAGAGCTGAGTGTTGGGTCCTCGGACCCAACTGCCATGCTCTGTTCAATGGGCACATCAACCCTAGGGGAAAGGCAGTGGCAGGCAGGCCGCCTTGCTACATGGCATCCATGGCATTGTGTCCACACGTCTTCTATCTGACACTGTGTTACCTGGGAGAAACCAGCCACCTGCCTACCACCACTTTGCTCCTCTCCACGTGGTCCCGTTGGAGTGCATAGCCCAGCTTTACTGCAGCCTGGGATACTTTACAGCCTTCCTGTGTCTTCTCCTGTTTCCCAGCCTCTGCAGCCAGTATAACCTTAATGATTTGGATCCCTTAGCAACCTAATCCTATTCTCTCTGAAGGCAATGGGAATAAGCAAGCGAAAACATTGACTTGAGCAGAAGAGGAGGAAGGCCTTGATGCTTTTTCTACCACCTCCAACTACCCACAGGTATTTTGTGGTATATGACTCTGATGTTCTCGTGTTTGCTGGTGAACATGCTGATCTGCAAATCCCCATCCCTGCCACGGGTTTGCTGGTCAGTGTAGATTAGTGAGGTTCTGCTGGAATGTTTCACAATGAAAACAGGAAGCATTGTTGCATAACAAGAAAGAAAAAAATGTAAATACCTTCATTTTCTATAGTGTCAACTACATTGTTGACAAGCTGTATGACAGTCACTATGGAAGCTTGCAGGGGAGGGAAAGCAGAAAATAAAGGGAGGGGAAGGACAGCTTCAGGTTAGTATTTAAAACACAGATCATATGTTACCACAATAAATTTTCTCAAACAGACAGAACTGACACTGGAAAAAAAAAGGCTGCTGACCAATTCATGATTTATGCAGTGTTGCAGGACATTTCATTTCAGATAATCCCATACATTTTCAGAATCGTGATAAATTCCAAACCAGCATTTCCAGAAAGGCATATGGGATGATGTGTATCACCTCATAAATTCAAGCAGACTGACCAGCTGATTCAATTAACCAAAGCATTATCTTGTCTACCTGACACTAATTTCTAATTCATTCTTGCTTAAAGGTCTCCAGAGATGGTGCCATGCGCTCCAAGGGATCATTATCTTTTAGACCATCACACCATCTGAAATGGTGCTAAGCTCAATCTATTTCCTAAGATGAATGTTTTACTTATTTACTGTTTGTGCTGTGCCATGTAATACCTCTGCGACATTAAGCAGGACTGCTAAAATTAGGACACATCCAAGTAGGTTTGGTTCAAATTTTGATCTGTGTTTGACAGAATATTTTCACAAATGCTTTGTGTGTTCTCTGTGGGTGTTTTACCAAAATGTACTTTTCCCTTGAAATAATTAATATAGACTGTGCAATTGTGTCACATGGAGTCCAACAAGCCTACAACGTGTGGTCCTCTAGATGATCTGCATTTTGGGCCAACTAACACCCCTGCCTTTGAGGACCTGAAATCAACCCCACCAAAACCAGAGGGAAAGCTCCGATCCAGTGGGTACTGGATCCGTCCCTTTTCCTTTGTCTTTTATTATGAGAAAGACAGCAGGCTTTGGAGCAGGCTAAGAAGGGGACCAGAAATGTTGGGCAAGACATACTTTTTTGTTTCATGGCCAATAGACTTAGAGGTCACAAGAAATATGTTAACAGTAATAGTGCCATTCAAATATATGTTGACTAATTTGACATCTTTATTAAATTTTGGGCACGGGATCAAGGATCTCATCCAATTTCCTCAGTCCTTGTGAAGGCTTGATAAAAAGAGCCTTGACAAACCAAAGAAACCATGTTCTGTGTCTAAGTTCAGCATGTTCATGCCATCATCATGATAATTGTACAAGGGAGACTTGTATTGACTAATGCATAATAAACATTACGGAAAAATAAGTGATGACATGTAATTAGCTGCTGCGTAGCTGGGAAAAGAGGTGAAGGGCAGCCATAAACTGTAACAGGAGAACAACTGAGAGTGAAAAACAGAAGGTCAAAAATCAGGGCCAGCACAGTCATCATTGCAACTACGGGTTGGCTCTGCTGGGAGCTGAGCAGAGCATGTTCATGGAAGGAAGGGAAAATTCTACCCCAGGCAGCTCAGTGCAAGGCAATACCCAAATTCCAGCATTGCCTGGGGGCAGAACATTGGTGTCATCAATAGCAGTTCCTTGGACTTCCCAGCAAAACCATCCATTGGCCTGCAGTGAAACAGCAACCTAAAAATAGGCTTTTGTCACGTCCCCGCCCCGTTCAAAATAGCTTACAAGGGAAACCTGTAACTTGCCTTTGAAATGACTTCTCAAAATATTGTTGCTGAAAGTGGGCAACTTCTTTTTTTAAGTTTGTGTCTAATAAAAATTTTTGCTTTTTGATCACAAAAAATACTGCTAACTACTCTCAGCAAGTCTAGGGGAGCTGAGCAATTTAAATGCAGTAGAAATAAGGTGGAAAAAATAAAAGTAGGCTCAAAATCACACTCAAAAAGAGTTTGCACGGTGCGACAACCCCTACTTGACCCAGCAAGAGAAGGCTCCAAGCACCGTGGAGAGGGTGGGTGGAGGCTGCCTGCACCTGACACAAACTGAACAGCGCAGGGCTGTTCACACCTGCAGCAGGACGCATCCCAGAGCTTCTCGGGTACCAAACAGGTTTCCCCAGTCGGAAGCGATTAACCAGTTTCACAAGACAGGGTCGGCACAATCATTTGTACAGCAGCGTGACCCAAGCCCGGCCCCAGCCCTGGCAGCATTGCTCTGTGCTTTGGAGGACGGAGTTTGGAGAAGGAGCAGCCCGTCCTGCCTCCCCAAAGAGTCTGGATGCTGAATCGCGTTCGTTGTGGTTTCACTGACAACCTTTTAACCTTTGCAGGGATGTGAAGCACAAAGAATTAAAATGACAGGAAGGGGAAGGATTTATGGCTTCAAGAGGGATATCCATTAGCCCCTATGTATATGCATATCAGCATGTCTATGCCTGTATTTATATTTTAAGCTCTTTCACTGCAAACCCTCCCTGCTGCTGCAAGAAAACCAGAGCGTGTTGTCTTGCATTGACCTCTGCAAAACGACTCAGATGATTTAAGTTTCTTCCCTAATTCTCCCTGAAGATATGGATTTGTTCAGACCCTGAACTAGAATTGTTATCTCTAAAGGCCGTATTTTAAATACAGCTTTCACAAAAAATAAGCATGGACAGAAGGTCCAGTCCAGCTTCAGTGGGTACCGTGTCACTGATTTAAATG
Source organism: Pelecanoides urinatrix (assembly GCA_013400755.1). Lineage (NCBI taxonomy): Eukaryota > Metazoa > Chordata > Aves > Procellariiformes > Procellariidae > Pelecanoides > Pelecanoides urinatrix. The sequence goes on along the minus strand of VZTQ01011686.1, from coordinate 269,022 downwards.
GGGGCAGGATCAGATGCTTGAAAAACCTAATTAGAATTTGGGAGATATAAAAAGTAATCACATACAATAAATGACCACCTGAATAATTATTCTAAAGGTAATTATAATATAAACATACATTATTAAAATAATAATAATTCTAATAATTATTCTAAAAAACACTAAAGGGATTTTTTGGGGGTGCAGGGGCAGAAAAACACTGAGAGGCTTGACAAAAATGCTCACGATGCTTCAGCCACAGCTGAACCAAAAGGAACTGCAAGTTCACTTCTCTTTAAGTGCTTTTTCCAACATTTAGGAGTACCTAGGGAAGAGCTGCATGACATGACTGAGGAACTGAGTCTCCAGACAGTTCATTAACTGGCGGCTGAGGAAACTAAGTGCAATTTCTTTGTGCTAATCTTTTTCTGTGTACCTGAATGAGGCTTCCCTGGCATCCATCATCCCTCGCTGGCAGAAACATCTTGCCTTTTCTCAGACCCACCGCTCAACATACATGGGCCGCAGGAACAAAGGTTTGCTCTGACTTTGTAGGCCTCCTTCAGGCTGTGCATGGCTCTGCCCATGTCACCCACTGAGATAATGATGTAGGACATGAGAGAGGGCAATGAACACACACCGAGCAAGGATTTAATGGTGCTCTGTTGTTCGCTGAGCTGTGATCGCCAGGGAGAGGCCAAGCCACCAGGGACTGGCTCATCTGCTCATTGTTGCTGCTGAGCACCACCAGAGTTTTGCTGGGACCATGAATGAGACCTGGCAAACGGCACACAAATTCCCTTTAATTTGACTGAAGAAACATGGAATTCATCCTCTTCCAAGAGGAAAAATGATAGAAACTCTACAGTTTCACTTGCAACCTATTAGTCAACTTATATCTTGACAATGTGACTGCTGTATCACACCTCTAATTCACTGTAAAGCTTCGTATACTGATACAACAGCTCCAAGCATCAAGATTTTAATTACGTTCCTGTAATTTAAAAAATGGACACAAAGCGAGGGTTTGAACCCAGGACTTTCTGCCTTCTCACATCATTAAAGGGTTTTCTAGATGTCACCTAAATGTTTTTAATAATATTAGAAAGAGAGTTAAATAGCTTTGTCCCCAGCATAATAAAGATAAAACCATTTCTTACCATTATCATCACCAGAATCAGACTGGAAGGAGCTGAGGGACTGTACTTCGGAGTTGCTGCCTTTATTACTTCCTGCAAAACAGGTCACTTCTTCAGCGTCATCAACCCCTTTACCTTCATTGACAGCAAAAACAAAGCAAAATGGTACTCTCTAGGTATGCGCATTTGTCTATTTATACCACAGAGCTATTTAAATCCTGCCAACAGGTAGCCTTCTATTATTTTTGTCAGAATAAAATTATTTCCTTCAGACAGAAAAAATGACCCATTGGTCAAGAAGGCAGCTGATGAAGATACCTATACTCCTGAAGTGCTTGAAGCCCTAAGAGACTTTCAAGTAGCTGTCACCACTGTAATCAAGGAAGAAACATTTATGTTCAGTATCACCTTTTGAGATGACATGTAGTCTCAGCAGCAAATAAAACAATGACTGAAAAAATGTGGTATAAATATCTTATACAAGAGATTACAGTTACATTTATCTTCACTGTTCCTTTCCTAATATGAGAGCCTCATTAACAGTTCATTCAATGCTCAATAAAGTTATTGTGCATCCTTTCATTCATATCAGTGGCCCTTGGATCAGATTTTAATGGTTCCACTACTGACATATGATAGATTATGCTTCAATTTACATTGCTTTTCATCAGGGACATTCAAACTTGACAACTCTTCTATGGTTTAGAAATGTAACTGCAGCCTATGGTATAAATTCTCATGTAATTAAACACACATGAATAAACACATTCAACTATACATTTTATAAGTGATAATAAGGAACACAAAAAGTTATCTTCCATGGTAAGCACTGAGGTAGATACCTAAGCTAATTATGAATGAACAAGCTCAGGTGCTGCAAACACGTAACTATAGCTCTCCACCTGCTAGCTGTAGATATTTCTACCCAGCATGGGGCACCTCCGTCCGGTATGGGCTGATTTGCTCCTGCTGAGAAGCAGGGTATGTAGTAGATGGAGCGAGTGCTGCAGTAACGAACCTGCACTGCTTCCCACTCCTTGACAGCTGAGGTCTGTCTCCATGGCGTGGCCTCATGCTGCGCAGAAATTCATACAGAAACCAGCAGCGTCTGTGGCAGAAACACCCAAGAGAATACAGAACAGAGCACGTACGGGGACTGGCATGCTGATGCTTTCAATCAGCAAAACTATATTTAATGATTGAAAAGGTCAACCACAAAACAACTGTGAAATACAGCCCAAAGAAATTAAAATTAATTCCTGTTTTTCACTAGAAGACGTTAGCCAATGTGCTGCCTTAGATGAAAATGTGTAGGTATGAGGCAGTGCCAGATGCCTCTCTCTTTTCCTCAATTCCTATTGCCTAAAACTACAGTACTGTGAAAGTTTCTGGATCATGGAATTTTATTTGACAGTTTTGGTTGAGGTTGTGTTGCAGTGGGGTTGAAGATGCATTAGGGAAAACTACTAAAAAGAGAAAACATTAAAAAACCCCGTATGCTAAAGCAAACATCTCCCAGTCCGTATGACATGTTCTGACTTGCAAGAATAGACAACGTAGGGTCGTAACTCTGTCCCAGTGAACTGGTATTTCCTGCTATGACAGAACATGTGAAGTTTGGTGCATCACCAGCAACTTGTTCAGGAATGGAAGGAGCACTGTGTTATCAGGTGAGAAACCATCNCGGCTGAGGTTAAACCACGACAAGAGCACAAACAGGGTAAGTGTGGGGATCAGAAATTTTGTGATCACTCTGACACTGAATGCAGATGGGAATGCAATGGGCTGAAAAGGTGATCCTTTAAGTAGTGCACGATTTTCTGCTTCATTTCACAGACATTGGAAATAGAGAATATTAGTTCATTTGTCCCTGTTGTAAAAGATGATTGCTTCTTGCAGAAGGTTTAAATGTTTTTAAGTCCCTCGGGAGACAAACTGCCCAAACCTAGCAGAGTTTATATTTGAGAATTCTGCCCCAAATTATTTTTTCCAATAGAAAGATTATTGCACTGTACCATTTGAAGAACTAATGCTCAGGGCACTTACTCATATGTGCTTTCTGAACAAGTGAAATAAATGCGTTTAATCATACTTAATGCATAGAAGTAGAGGTCTTGTACGTTTAATTATAACCTTTCAAAATTAAACCAAATCACTTCTTGGAGAAATGTAACAATTGTAAGTGTGTGAGGTTGGAGCATTAGGAGTACCTGTGCCACTGAAGGCAACCCTTACCTATGGCAAGGAAGAGCGAGAGCAGCACGCAGCACTACTTACTTTCTGTCCCGGCATCCCATGGGCTCTTCCTGATGGAGTCGCAGTCCGAGCGACAGGGAGACACGGCGGGCAGGTTTGGAGCTACGCTGCACACCACCACCCCCCGCCTGGCCGTCAGTATGCGAGGGGACTCGGGATGAAACGTCGTCATCTCCTGGTGCTCCACGCCAAGCCCATCCACTATCTTGTCCAGGTTATTCCTCGAGTCACTCTGGAAGCACGGGGTATAGGCCATTGGCCTCACCGGGACCTGTGGAGGCCCAACCTCTTGGTAGATATTTCTGCTGTCTCCGCTGTTCCTGATGTTCTTGAACTGGATGCCATTGCTCTTGTTGAGCAGGGCGGCAGTAGCCGGATCCTGTACAAGCGTGATGTTGTTGCGTGAATAGTTCTTCCTGAATACTTTCTTACGAAAGATGATAAAGAGGATGATCAACAGAAATATGACAAACAGGACCACAGCTATTCCTATCAGCTCCTCCTTGCCGACATATGAATGCCCAGCTTGTATGTTGGGAACCACCACGGGGCGAAGACCACAGTATTGCCCCACATAGCCAGGGGTGCAGTTACACAGAAATGAACCAAATATGTTGACACAGGAGCCACCATTTTCACATTCTTCTCTTTCGCACTCGTTGATGTCTTCTTCACACCTTAAAAGAAGAAAAGGAGAGTTTGGAGTTTGGAGAACAAACAGCCCAGCTTGTACATGAAGACTTATCTTGTCAAAGTGGTACCATTACAGTTAACACGTTGCTGGTGCTTGGCAAATGATCTTACTATTACCATATTATTTAATGGTATTTAATTTCTTCTATAGCTATTCCATGGCTTTTTAAGACAATAAAATGGAAACATCAAGAAGAAAATAAGAGTTTAAAGCATCCGATGGGAAAAGGCTCCTTGACTCTAATGAGGCTCATTGAATTAACAGAGAATCTCAGCCTTTTTATATTGTTTTTGGACCATCCCACAGGATTCAATTCAAAATATTAGGAGGATTCAAGGAGAAAATAGTTGAGAAAAAACATAGTAAACAAATCAGTGTACTTATTTAAGAGAGGAGGAGGATATACTGGCTGTGTAAAATTATTTAGGGCTGGAGATAAAATGAGCAAAGATTAAAGAAGCGGAGGGAAAAAAGAATACAAATCTTAAAGAGAGAGGAGAATTGGAAAGAAGAAGAGATGATTAAAAAAAAGGCAGAACAAAAAGTACAAACAGTAGACAAACCAGATGACAAAAAAGCATGTTGATGGGCAGGTCAGGGGATTTTCTGTTTCTCCACCAAGTATATGATCAAGGCTGTGATTTTAAAAAATGAATGCAATAAATTAGGCTTTTATGTCAAGGCTAAGGTGACTAAATAATTGATCCTTTTTCAAAAAAAAGATTACATAGCAGCTTCCACAGGCTTTATTGGATTTACTAGCTAGGCTCTATCTACACTTAGGTGTGCATATCTCAGTGAAAACTGTCTGGAGATAAGATACTGAAACAATAATTTAGGAGGCCAAGTTCAGAAAAGCATTTCTGAACATGCAAACCTCATGGATTTCTCAGCTGTCATTAGCTTAGGCTTGAAATAAGCACTAAGTTTTGGGTTATTTTTTGCTAGGTGAATCATAGCTTTTAGATACAAAATGCCTGATCAAAAAGCCCGCCATCACTGAACTGAAAAGCTCCCGTTGCCCACCTGGAGAGGGTCACTTACGTTACTCCTGTCAGGCCATTTTTGCAGTTGCAGATGAAAGCGTTGCCGATGGGATCGCATGAGCCTCCGTTGCGGCAGGGATTTGGGAAGCAGGCTGTGATCTCCGACTCACAATTCCTTCCCGTAAACTGGGAGAGGCAATTGCACTGGTAGCCTGGGAGGTGAGGGACACAGAGAAATAAATCAGAAGCCTACCACTGTATCTGTCTAGAAGCAAGGGGATCCATTTCGCTACTTTACTCCAAAAAATATATTGTACTATGGGGGAAAAGGGATGTTTATATTCATTCTAGTATGTCTGCATGGTCCACACTAATGGCAGTCAAGAGTTTGTTTATCTAGGCTGTCTGGACAATTGGAGCTCATGTCTACAACCAGGGACCAGAGGAATTGCTGCAGCCCAGACCATCCTGATCGTCACCATTCAGATAAGAATAAATGTCGCCCATGAATAACTTTGGTCACAAGAAATATTCAAGATCAAGGATGCATTTCCCAATATTTTTGAAAATACAGATACAAATATTTGCTGATAGTGGCAGCCCACACGCCTTTAGGGGTTTCACTGAAGAACAAATACATGAGCTGAGAACTTTTCCACATCTGCCTTTCACAAGGACGACACAGTAGGCATGTGACAGCAATAAAACACTTGATAGTGATACTTACCACTTCCATAAAGCGCATCACCCAGGCATGAGCTATAAACTTCATAATACCAGCTGACCTGGGCAACGCCAGCCCTAATCAGAGCTGATTATGTGTGATGTGTGCTATTAAGGGACCGATTAATCACTGGCTGCAATACATCAGACATAGCTTCACTCAAGCGGAGGGAGACCCTGTAGGGGATGAAAGTTCCACATTTCTTGTCGACAGAGGAGCAACATCAGAGTCAAAACCAGTTCTTGAAACCATCAGTTCACTCTGCCAAGTATCAAATGACAACCTCTTTTTTTTCTTCCTCTTTCCTTGTGATTTCATATGGCACAATGCCATTAATAAAAAATTTATTGACGGTCATAAAGAATTCCAATGAGACAACGTGTCTCTTTATATTGTGAACTGGATATTGAAATCTGAGTGCTTTTTCATTCAAAAAGAGCATGGAACATGTAGGTTGTGAAAGCTATTGATGGCTAAGGCAGTCCCTGGGATGGAAAGACTCCTGGATTAGAGATGTTGAACTAGCAAAATTTTCCTGGACATCTGTAAAAAACTTTGGCTGATTTTTTAAGAAACTACTTACACAGTCCAAATGCCCTAAACAGATGTGTAGGCAAGGTTCAAGCTCTAATTATGGGATTCACATACTTACTGAACATAACATATTAAGCAACTGGAACAAGGAACCTTCCTGCCATTAATACTGCTGGAGTTAGAACTGAAATGCAACTCGATTCAGTGTTAAGATTATTGGAGATTAAGCTGATGTAGCTGAAATATCATCAGTGGTGAGCTCTTTAAACATATTTTTATTATATTTATATACATCTGAAAAAAAAACCAACCCAAAACATATTTTAAAAGCCACTGTTTGAGGAAACAAGGCAGGAATTTCCAGCACAGTCGCACGGAAAAGAATTTCACGGAAACAATATGGAAAAGCCCAGTGGAGGCAGGAGGCAAAAGCAATTCTGCATTAAGACTCTCGCATCTTTTATGTCCTATCCGGTTCAATTCGCCTTGTTCGGTTACTCTAATTGAATTCTTTCATGAGGACAGGCTTTAGAGAACGAACTTGGAACCAGACTTGCTGGCATATTCAGTCAAGAGTCCAATCCTATTTAATTGAAGATAAATGAAATAGATACTCAAATGACATGCTTTTTCGTTGTCCTGCTACAAGAAGGGAAAGAGAAGCACTGCTGTTTTCAAGGTTGCAGAGTTAAGAAGAGAAATGATTTGACTTTGGGATTTCCTAGAAAGCATGTTTGGTCAGCATCAGCAAGATGGGATTATTTTTTGGTGTCTTATACATATTTCACTCAGACAACATGAACAACTTTCTTTACCTGTAGAGATCTGGGTCTAAAGAATTACAAAACTGTGACTGCAGCAGGCATTGCATTTTGATGCCATCCCTATGGAAGATTTATTATTAGTTGGCAAAGTAGCTGATCTAGAAATACTGTAGGTAGAAATTGCAGCATGAATAAATAAGGCTGTTTCAATGCTTCATTTTATGACTGAACAGTGACATCTATAGTTCAAAAATTTACAGTAATGTTTTATATATTTTTATGGTCTCAATGACTTTAAGCGAAATGAAAATGTTCAATTCAAATATAAAACATTTTATTCACTCTGCCTTATAAAATAGCAGAATAGATATGTTCTTCTATTTGTTATCTGATATTTTAAATCCACATAACTTTAAAGTGACTTTAAAAACCAATTTTCTGTACCTAAGTTACTAGTTGCTAATAATTTGTAAGACAAAGCCTTTGAATCACTTTCTTTTCATGTTTTGTGTTTGTTTCAGCTGATTAAGTTCTGGGTTCTCACTCTGTAACATATTCCGTTACATTTATTCACTGCAGAAAACTTGAGAAATATTGATTTGGTAAACAACAAAAAAATATCCTTCTACCACCAAGTATAAAAGGAACATGGATTTATTCTTTATTATTATTGCCTACTGTTTAACTTCAATTAACATTTTATACTAAGAGGAGATGAAACTCAATGCTCCAGATGGGTCAGAGCTCTATGGGGCAATGTATGAATAAGACCGAAATGAAAAGTCTGCTTCTGAAAGCTTATATTTTTGACTGAATTTGATTTAATGATGGTGGACCACAGCCAGATACTAGAAGGCTGAAGTATTCAGCATAGATTCTAAGTCTAGGGATCAAAGTTAGAAATAAAAAAGGCAATAAAACAAGACAGGATTAAATGACAATATTTATCACTGACTTTACCCCGTTGGAAGCACTGCCATACACCTGCCAACCCTGAGCCACTGGCAAAGGACACAGAACTTTCCCGTGACACACGTGCTCAGAGCTGCAAAGCATTCAGCTGGGAGGTGTCCAACACAGCAAAGCATATGTTGAAATTCATGGAGTAGGGAAGTGAAGAGCTCATACGGTGGCTCAGTACACAGCATATATCGACTCGGCCAGCAGACTCGCCAGACCTTTTATGCTTCTCCAAACCACTCAGCAGAGGCTGTAATTTTGCCTGCTACTGCACAATGTAGCCACAAAGTGCAATAGTAAAGAAAACCCTTTTGGTCAGGAGCGCATCCTGGGTCTAACAAAGAATTTTTATTACATTTTTAATTTAATATCCCAGTAATGCAATTATTCCCACCCATTTAGCACAAGAATAATATGCAAACTTCCCACATCTGAGGACAACGGAGCTGAAGAAAAGGCTAAGTGCCCTGACGTCTCAGCAGGGGAGGGAAAAACCCTTTCAAGCAATCCAGGGCTTCCTCCTGTTCACAATGAAGGCACTGGAAGTCTTGGAAATTCATCAGCATTTAAGATCACACAGTCCATCTGAGTTCCCTCCAAGAGATACGAGTATTTCATTTTGCACACTGATGCTGGAAAATGTAGATCTGCATTCTCCAAGGCAGCAAATTTTGAGATGTCACCACTGTATTGCTTCAAAGGGAAACAGTGGAAAAAGACAGAAAGCGCTGGTAAACACATCTGCAATGGTGCTGGGGTGCGACCACAACACCCTCAGCATGTGCCACAATAGCCTGTACCAACAGCTGACCTAAGAGCAACAACAAGCTATGAGCAACAATATAGCCCTTTTAGGCTCTATCTACATTAGCAAGCCCTGCAGAGCAACGGCAGTAGGTCTGTGGAGCAAAACAGTTGGTGCTGAGGACCCAGCACCCTCAGTGCACACATTTCAGAGCCTTAGGATCATGTGCGTGGCACTCCTGGTGCACGTCTTCCAGCTCAGCACCGTCCAGAGGGAAGCCTGCTCCTGCCCTTCGAGACCTCACCTCTCCACAACAGGAATCAAAGCACAGTGAGAGGGGATGATCAGAAGATTCACATCAAAGCTCATTCATGATCTAAAACATTTATGTAGACGTAGCCCTTTCCTGCCTACACATAGTCTTGGGTTTTCTGACTGGTTTATAAGGCTTCTCTCATGATCCTCCACTAATCTGAGTCCCATCTATGTAGCTGAGTCTCACCTTCTCACTTGGACTCCAACAGCTTCTCTTCCTGCCTTGTTGGCATGTCCCTATCCAGACGAACAGGGATTTTTCAGACCAGACCTTACCGAAGAGCAACATGCTGCAAGCCAGGACACCACGCAGGCTTCCTAACTGTGTTTGCGTGGCACTTAATAAGCAGACAGTGGCAAAAGGCAGGCACGGTGCCATCAGCAGATGGGATGCCGTGGTGCAGCAAAGGTCTCTGTTGGTATCATTCCCAGCCTGAGCATCTGAATGTCTGTCTATCCTCAGGTTGACTTGGCTTTATTAAAGAGGACGCTCCGAACTGCTGCCAATTCTTTTTTTGAACATGTGTATGCTCCTGTTTCTATCTATCACATGCAAGAGGAGCTGCCTTTTATCTGTTACGTGCTTCGGCTTTTGCATTTGATCTCCCCATGTAGTTTCTTTCCCTGCTGTGCAGGTAGACCTGACAAACTCAATGTCCAGGAACAGGCCTGCCCTTGGCCCTGCTCAGATAGCGTTTGTATTTTGGGATGTTTATAGACATACCAGGCCACCTTCAAGAACTGTGTGTTCTTCAGCCATACCTATTCCTGTCACTTCAGATTTACCTTATCTGTCTTCAAGCAGATGACCGCCTCTTGCCACTAGTTGGTACAAAAATGAACCTCAGTCTTTGTTAAGCCGGTGCTTTCTATGAAAGGATTGGCGTGTATATGCTTTGAAACTGGGAATTTAAATCCAGATGTCTAAAAGCATAGCTATAAAAAAGATTAAAACCCTCCAAATATCTAAAAAGCTTTTAAAAATTAACCGATGCACATTTGGTATGCTCACATTACAGCATGCTGGTTTGTTTGTGTGTGTGAAAAAGCGAGATTAAGAACGTAAGTAAGACCAGGTCAGTTCATGACTACAGTGTTAATACACCCATTTTTCTCTAATGTCATTCTTATGAACTACCTACTCCTCAAAAACACCCCTGTTTCAATGTTGCCAACGTGCTTTAAAACATGTATTAAAAACAACACCTAAGTGCCAGGTTGCATTTTCCCCACTCTTTGGATTTTAACTCTGTTCGTAAAAAAAATAATTAACAAAAAAAAAAAAGAAGGGAAAGCAATGACTTTCTGTCCTCAAACTCTGCCCACAGTCTTTGACTCAGTAGATATTTCTGCTCAAATGCCTCATGTTCAAATAAAATTGCCTACTCTTATAAGCCATTTACTTCAATCAAAGCCAGATGCATATAGGACTGATCAAATTAAAAGAAAGTAGCTATACTTATAATTGCAGGCTTTACAAGCACGAGGTTTCTCTCTGTGGCTGAAAAACTTGGCGCAATGTTCGGATTTGATTACAGTAAAGCTTTCTATTGCTGTGATTGCTCATGTTGTTATTCACGCAGATAAACACACATTTACTATTGGCAGACCTGGTAACGCCACTCTTTTATTCAGGTTCTGTGACATTTCTCATTTTAAGACCTCATATTCAGCAGCTTATAGCTTAACCACACTTTAAACACTTGGTTGAATTTTCTTGGGAAATTTCAGCTCAAAGAGCCAAGCTGTTTCTGAAAGTCATGCTGATTGTCAGGTTTCAAAATGCTAACAACTTTCTTTAAAAATAGCTTCACTGACCTGTATTTATGGATAGGGGCTGAAAAGTCTGGAAGAACGTGGCCTGTATTTCAGGGCTGTGGTTTCCAGTGTCTCTAAGAAAATTGTCCTAAAGCTGTGTATAGCTCTCAGGAGTCTCCTGAGCTGTCAGACCCGGTGAGTGCTCTTCCCCCTTTCCCAGCCCTTTTTAAGCATGCATGGGATCTCCCCGCGGGGTCCCTGGACACACAGCACCCTCTCTTTAACCGCTGACAATGCTGGGCATACGCTGCTGCCACGGGACTTGATCCGGACCCGTGGGAACACATGGGTGCAAGCAGAGGTTCCTGCCATGGTCCCTTTCAGCTGGCCCAGAAACCAGATTTGGAAAGCAGAGAGGTTTTTCTGTGCTCTCGGTGATGTCTCAGAGCATCTGAGCTATCCATACATTCTCCTGCAGGCTAAGATTCATATCTTGTCCTCCTGTTCAATATGCAGAGAAGTCAGACAGAAAGATTCAGCATGGGTCAACTAGCCCTGTGCCAACCCTCTTTTCGGGGCAATACCTTTGCAATCAGTCCCAAGCCCCGTGCAGCCCATGCACAGCACTGTTCCTGAGTCAGGAGCTTCGAAGTTGCTGTGAATTTACCCAGACGAACCCTAACAGCAGCAGCGCGGACACAATCCTAGTGCATGCAAAGCATCGCTTCAGCAATTCCCAAAACAGGGCCGTGATATTACCCCATTCCCATAACTGCAGGATGAAGTAGAAGGTAATCAGAGGCAGCTTCTTCCTAATGGTGAACAGGGCAGTAAGCATTTCTACTGAAAGGAAAATCTCACAACAGGAATACTATTATAAAGGTTTGTGGTTTAGATGACCAATTTATGCAAATTATATGCAAATTAGACACGGCCCCTTTGATTTCTGGCATGTAGCCAGCAACTCTTTCATGTTATAATGTTGGGTAAGCTTTGCTTGACTGTTTTAAAGTTAGCTTTAAATAAATCTGAGCTTTCTTTTTCTCTCTCTTAATTCCCTTGTAAAGCACAGTAGGGTTTTTTTGTAAGAAAAAGGATGTTAACAGTATATGAAATCTGCTCTGTAAAATCCAAATTAGAGGATTTATTTATTAAAACAAATCCTATCATTATGTCAAATACTCTCTGTTTAGAAAAAGGAACATTATTCTCCAGAAACTTTAATAGTAGGATAGTATCATAGAAAGTATTAGTCAAGAGATCCCAATGCTATTGAATGCCATGGGACTGGGAAAAGGACCTTTGCACAGTGTATTTTTGAATGCTTCCCCCCCACCAAAAAAAGAAAAAAGCTGTCATTTTCTTTCTTAAGATAAAAAATGAAGAGTTATTACTTTTTTTTTTCTATTTTAAATGAAAGTCAGCTGCTAACTTCTATGTCAGCGAATACAATGGCTGATGATTCTTAAATGCACGTTGCAATTTGTGGCTCCGCAACTAGCATTTGCAATGCTGTGGGGCTCTCTGCTCTACGGAATTTAATTACGTGGCCTGTTTGCATACGGAGGACGCTAACAACAGAATCGCTTTGCCTGGTGGAAACAAAAATGCCCATGCCTTCTCCTTGTGGGCTGGGCTGCAGAACCACCGATGTGCGGTCAGAGCCCATTGCGCTGGAATTATGGCTTTATAACAATCCTTTATTTACATACGCTGCTGAGGCAGTAAAAACAGCAAACAGATTTTTTAACGGCAGGCAGCCAAAACATCCCCGCAGGGCACGTGCCCCCTCGCTGAGGCAGGGACGCAGGCAAGTTAAATCAGTTCCGTGACTGCTTTCCAGCAGCGACTTATGTTGACGTGAAAACGGTGCGTGCCATTCCGGTAATAAAATGGGTCTAGTCTTCAGTGCCGCCTGCTTCTCCCCCGCCCCACTGCTCCCCTCAGTTCGCATTGACACGCACAGGGCGCTGGGAAAAAAGGAATTACTGTAAAGCGTTTTGTCAGAAAGGTTTCAATTTACTCATCACGAGATTGCTGAGCAACACTGTAAATAGATTCAAATAAAATCAATAGAAGGAGCTGTTCTCATGCTTCCTAGGATGCTAGCTTGGCAAATGGTTAACCTCATTTATTAAGTATGGAGTCTGAATCAAAGCCATGTTATGTCCATATACATAGTACAGCAGTATTTCCTAGGGATTTAAATAATCTTGCTTGGCAATTCTCTCACCGGCTGCAGCATCCATCTGCCTCAGAATTGATTTTCTTTTGCCCTTGTTGTGCCACACTCCTTTTCTTTCCTTCCTGTGGTAAATAAGGACCCTTAATGACACACACGAGCAGCATTTGCCCTCATGCTGCACATCACATCCCGGCTTGCCAGTGCTACGCTTCATTCCTCCCAACTGTCCTCCCACCTCCTTCACCGACAGCAAAGCCGATAGCATCCCTGACGCACCCTTTGCCCTGGCATAGGAGAAGCAGCTGGATCAAAGCCAAGGATCCAGAGGAGATGCTAGCTGAGATATCTCAGCATCAGAAAATCCACGTTGTCGGGGCTTACTCTATACGGGCAGGGTTATCCAAACGAGAAACTTCGGTCTGACAGTCAGTTTCAGCCTTGAAAACTAAACTGTTCTAAAGTTTAGGAAGTTCCTAAAGTTTAGAAAAATCTACTTGGGGGAGGGTGATTAGAAAGGAACTATGAGAACAAGGCTTAAAACAATGCAAAACAGAACTAACAATTACAGGTGAAAGGGAACTTTCCAAGCAGAAAGCCCTGGACAGTGGTTAAATTCTCCATAAAAAAAGTGTTTAGTGGGAACTTCCCTAGGGAACCATGACCAAAACCACTGACAATAAGTGGATGGAAAGCTCTAAACTTGCAGAAGACCTCTCTGTTGAGCATCCTCCTTTTCAGAGGAAGTTTTAGTCTGCCAGAAAAGGTGAGCAATGCTGCCTGCTAATACCCTATGGGGACCTGGAAGGGAAACCTGTACACTGCAGAGACAGAACAGCCCTAGAGGAAAGGTCCTACATGTATGCCATTTGCTTTTGTCCTGCTAAAATGCTGACTGTTGTTATGGTCTGGTAACTTGTGCGCTACATTCCTGGGTAATAAGTCACTAGCACCACATTACACATGCCACCATATAACCACTGGATAGGAAACTGCAACACGAGCAGAGTTTAAATCAATGCCCTATAAACTTTGGATAATATTACTTAGACCTTGAAGCACTCAGGCCTCTGAGGAAGCTGTAAAATACACTTCGGGGGGGTTTATAATGGGGCAGACTCGCTATTTTCCATGCAGACATGTAATCAAATTACTCACTCACGAATGGACCAAGGTGTTTGTGGACAGCTCAATAATTATTTGTGACAGCTTCAGAAACAGAGAAAGGCAACAGTGCCATTGCATCTGTGATGGACATTTGAAATCACCACCTTTGTGTACAGCCTTCGATGCTGTAAATGGATCCTGAAAAATCCAGCTGAGCATTACAGTAATTGTAATTCTATTGGTTTCTATAGAAATAGGATTATCCTAACAGCCAATAAATCAATTTCCTCCCAGAACACTAATGCAATGAGAAGGGGCACCGTTTCACCGTTATTTATAGAGCAAACAGCTTTTACACAATTTGCAATACCTATCAGAGTTTTATAGGGTTCATGAGATTTTTCAAGCATGTTGCTGCATAAAACCATCTCTGGCAATAAATTATCGAGGAAAAGCGGGGAGGGGGAAACCCACGAAGTAATGCAGAACACGTACCACCAGATGGCACGGTGGTACAGGTGCCGCCGTTCTGGCAGGGATGCCTCTCGCAGGCGTCGGGGTAGAGGACGCAGCCAAGCTTTAACTCGGTCAGGCCAACCACTTCTGCAAAGCTGCTGCGCTTGTTTTGGAGCGGCAGTTCGTTGTTATTTAGGACAACGGAATCCAGGCAGCCCTGAAAGCCGCTCAAGACCTGCGTTGTTCTCTTGTCGGTCAGGCTGCGGACGTTATCCACTTGGACCTGGGCGCCGAAGTAGACGGAGCTATCCGTGCTGAGAGTCTGGAAATAGAGGGGGGCTTTGCGGCGCTCCACGTAGCTGTCGTCCAGGGACAAGCTCGTGAAATTGCGATTCAGCTCCAGGAAGACCGAATGCCAGTTTCCATCATTAACGGCCCTGCCAGAAATTCCCAGGATTCCCGGGCCACTTCCGCAGTCCAACTGGAACCAGAGTTTGCCATCGACAATCTGTGGGAGGAAAACAGAAATCAAAGCGCTTCAGGCACTCAGATGTCTCGTAATACACTCTCACAGAGAATCTGGAAACACAGAGGACTTCTAGACAGTCTCTATACGGTGTTAAAGCTGCTCTCCTACATGACACTAAAATAGCAAAAAGCTGTTCCTTTACCATCAGCAAAAAAAATAAGGTGATAAATATCAGCTTACTTAGAATTTACCCACAGCCAGTTACTGCAGGCAAACTGAAAATATAGAAAAAATATAGATGCAGAACACAGGTGAGGACACAACGATATGTCTCACTGAACAGGGCATGGACCGGAGGACCCATGTTCTGCTCTTGGCTCTGCTGCTCAGCAGTCATGTCTCTCTGAGCAAATCCCGCCACCCACCCGTGCGCTGCGATTCTGCTCCCAGTGGTTGATGCTATCAAAAGGACAGGGTGCCTGCTGTCGGGGCAAGGGACCACACCTGAGTGTTTGAGAAAGGCTTGTGCCAAAGTCAACGGTCACTGCTTTCACCTGGGGATGTTAGGTGCTCTGCTCCTGCACACATCCTGTACCTTTTGGAGCATTTCAGCGAGGTGTGGATTTGTCCCTAAGTGTCATAAGTTCAGTTTCTCTAAGATCCTGGTTGACCAAAAGTCAGTTATTTTCCAAGGATGATACACTACCTGCTCTGTGTATACCTTACAGATGACATAAGATGGCTCTTACTTTTCTTTCTTTCCTCATATTTATGCTGGGTTCATGGCTTTAGAGGGACTGTTGGGATTTCTCACTCTCCCTCTTGTCCCTCACCCATCTGAAGTCCTCATAAAGGGAAAATCTGTGCTAGCCTGCTGGGGCAGGCAAAGTGCAGAGTGAGGGAATAGGTATGAAGTGCTGCTTTCCAGATTAGCAGTTTACCCAAAGATTTTAAATTTCTCTAACAGATGGCAGATAAGTTTAAAATGGCTGACAAGGCTGGAAATAATTTCTTATGACACATTAATTGGATTCAAGCTCTCCGAAAGCTCTTGCAATTATTTTACCTTTATGTCATGCTCTAGGAAGTATTTATTTCTGCCAACCCCATCTCAAGACAGTTCTGTCCCATTATTTATCCCCCTGAAAAGTTCAGGCGCTGTGTCCTTTTTCATCCTTCCATGCAGCACACATTGTACTCTCCCTGGTTTATCCATAACACAACCCTACCACTCCTCCCCAGCACAGCAGAGTTGCCATAGCCCGAGCTTTGGTGGCCTGCTAAACTGGCATGGCTAATGCGCATGTGAGGATGCTGTATTGTGTCCATCTGTCTTTGGTCATTTTTGGCTGTTTCTGGCATGAATAGTCATTTAAAACTGTGTTAGTTGGAGACATCCCTCGGCATGTGTCCAAACTGGTGCTCAAACTCTTCTCTGCCAGGCTCTCTGATGTGGCCTGAGGGTAAACAGGATACTGTTAATCTACAGGAGCAGACTATGCTGTCGTGTCATAATCAGCACTTTATTGTCCTTGGAGGTTCACAAAACTACCTGGAGAAAAGCTAAGGGTAAAATCTTGAGTTCTGATGGTCTCTCAACTTCCTTTTCCTTTCCAGACCTCAATCTCTTGACTGGCTGAATTTAAACTGGGCTGTAACCTCAAGCCAAGTCACACTGGGCAGTTGGGATGTAAACCACACCACTCCACCGCTCTGCAATCGCTTGTACGGGGTGGACACAGAGGTGCTAAGCACATGACAAGCTCCCTATAAATGCCAGCCACCTACTTACTCTGCACAGCATGAGGGGTGTTAGAGGGATACACATGTAGAAGGCCTTGGAGGTTCACAAAACTACCTGGGGTAGCCAGTTATTTTTAAGTCCTTTACCTGTAGGATGTAATGAAACTAAGAAATGAGATCTGTGATAGTAATATAACATGCTTAAGGGATGTATGTTGCTTGGTACTCCTGCTCAATCAAAAAAGGCTAATGGATGTATAGAAAAATAAGTCTGGATCATTTTTCATTAAAACATCTTTTCTTATGGGATTCAAAACTCAGCTGTAAACTATTTCTGTAGATTGAAATTGGGCCTATTAAAGCATCTGCTCAGGAGAAATCTTGGTAAACAAGATGCCCTGATGAACAGAGCTGGTTTCTCTCCAGAGGTGGAGCAATAGTTTCTTTTCTCCCTGTGCAACAAAACAGTCCACAAACCTCGAAGCCGCTGCTCAGAAAGTGTGGTCTGACTCAACAGGAATACAAATCAAACAGAAAAATACATGCCAACATATTACACTTTGAAAAACAGCCATCATCGGATAAGCAGTTAACTTGCTTCTTATTCAAAAGGCTTTTTCCTATGAAAACTGTTCTACCGATTGTATATAATATACATATACCTCCCCTAAGACTACTTATACCCTGAAGGACCTACTGCCTGCATGTCTATTACCCTTACTCACAGAACATGCTTTTCCAATTATCTTTATAAATACAGCACCACATATGAGCACCTGGGATAAATATTACACCATTTGTATACAGGAAACGATGATCTAAAAAATTTGCCATTAAAATATGTTTTATACATCTTTCTCATCCACTTTTATTTCTTTTTACCAGCAGATGATCTGACATACACAGTAAATATAAATTGTCTGAAAGGCTACGTTTCCTTCCTTTTATTAAAAAAGTAACCTCCACCTTAGGCGAGAGTGAAAGATGGAAAGGATGGTTTGATGCTTACAGTACTAGCCTAAAATATGATAGATATGCATGGGAATCCACACTCTGCAACACTCTTCCTCTGGGATCTCAAGCAAGTCATTAGTTTCAGGTCTCCATCAGTAAAAGAGGGATAACGTCATTTCCCGACCTCACACCACTGCTTTACGGATACATACATTAAAGACTGTGACATGCCCGGATACCCCTAGCAATGGGACCATAAAAATACCTTCATTAATCAGATGGTCACAGGCCTTGCTGTAGCAGGGCAGGGAGGAAATATTTGTCCCCCGATGACCCTGTGCCTCTGTGAGGAGGAGGAAGAGCAGGAACAGCCCGCGAGGAGCAAAGGGCTCCTGTCCTGTCTATTCAGCAGCAAGGCTAGCTGGGCAGGGAGGAGAAGGGTCCTCCACTCAGCAGGGCAAAACAATGTCTCCACTTCTAAGCATGGAGAATTCAACCAAGGCTCTTTGATTCGGCAATTAATCCCTGGTGTGCCCGTGATTACCCGTAAGCGCAGTGGTGTCAGGGACACTGTTCAATCCTCAGACAGGGCTCTTTAATTATAGCCTGGACCCTGGTACCAAGAAAAGCTGAACTTCAAGTTAATTTCTTACTAAATGAGGTACATTCAGGCAAATAGTATGGAAATCCAATGAAAGGCCAATGCTGTTGCCAGGCTCAGCAGTTACCCAGACAAATAACCTCAGTGGGATGACTGGTGTGACTGAGGGTTGGTAGCATCAGACTCTCAGTTCAGGACTGAATGTGTGGCACTGCTTTTTTCTCCATCTATGCGATGTAAAACAGCAGAGAGCTTAAGTTACTCCATCTCACAGCAGAGAGATGCAAACTCTGTAAGTCCTCGCCAATGCAGCCCACAGTGCCAGCAGAGACCCTCTGCACCAAGATGAAAGCAGAGAGACGCTGCTTCATCCTAGCTCAGCAGAAACTCCCACCAAGCTTCCACCTCTCAGAGCTTTCTGGGCTTGGTTACAGTATCTCTCATGATAACTACTAGGACTGTGAGGTTAATGCATACTTAAGCATGTATGCTCTTACAGACACAAAATTCCTCATCTGTATAGAATGGGCAAAGAATTACAAAGAATAGACAAGGCTCCAAAAGCTGATGCAATCTGTTACATTTCAACAGTTTCATTCAATGAGCAAAATGCAGCCAAACACATATTGTAAATTATATTAGAATATTAGCCTGGCTAAGATGTTTGGCTAACATCCATATTTGTGTATCAACATAGGCAATAAAATGATCAAATGGTTCTTCTGAGACCACCTCAGGCTCACACAGTCCATCTGCAGTCACACACCATGGATACAGCGTGCTGCCTACTAATCTATCTGGGGAAATATTTCGTTAGCCGAATTACATTTCAGGTTCGTTTGTATAAAACGGTGTATTTAATTAAAATATTACTTGTTTCAACCCTAGGCATAACTGGGATCATATCCAAGCTTCAGTCTTATCCAGCATAAGCCATGTAGCAGTAATGCATTAAAATGTATAATATACACTTAACTAAACCATGCAAAGTTTTACATTAACTGCCTGGACGGAAGAACACATGCTTGCCTTTTACCATTTAACAGCTATATCTCTGGCATGATGGGAAAGTCTTTCTCTCCCTATTTTTAGTCCTTTACATTTCACAAAACAAGTTGAATCTCCATTACTTTCCTTGAAAACAAAGAATAAATTATGGAATTCTCTTCTGCAATGGCCTTGTAATGCTTTAAATTGTTAAATCTTACTTTTCACAGATAGATGCTACATAGGAAAAAGGAAATGTTGATACTGTTTTTGGCACATGTAATCTTTTCAAAGGAAAAAAAAAGGCCATCGACCTGCATCTCATTTTGCTCCAATTGTCTTAAAAGCAAGACCATGCAATGAAAAAAATGGTCAACCTCTCAAAATCGATGGATGAGTTGCTTTATTAGAAACAGCTGAATAAATAACACCCTTATTATACTGTATCAACACAGCGTAGCTGGTAGGCTTTCAGCAAAGTAGTAGACAAGCAGTTTGCTCTATGGAATTTATTATTCATCCAAGAAGGACACCGTGTTATGATTATGAAATCTTTCCATCCCTGGAGTTATCACAAATGTATGAGCTCCCAAAAGTAAGCTCGTCATTTAAACGCTGAAAACCATATTGCAACATTAATTTTTAAATAGACTGCAATGGGGGAGACTTGCTTCAAAAAAATCAATGCCACTATATGTCCCAACATACAGTGTTGGCGGTGTTTTCTGCCCGTTCTCCCATGGGCTCGTACTATGTGGTTGCTCTAAATTTTTTCCACCTCTGCCTTTGTTTGGAGCTCAGTGTTTGTGCTGGGTCCTCTGATGCTAAGTCGGCAGATACTTAAGTACATGCTTAAAATTAAGGTATGTGAGTAGTTCCAATTGCCTTCAAATACAGAGAGTTAAGCAAGTGATTAAGTGCTTTGCTGGAGTGATGCCAGAGTGCTCAAAAGAGCAGAGGATCCCATCCTTTATCCTCTATTTGGAAAGCTTTTCCTCATGTTTAATTTAATTGAAAGCAATGCTCAAATGATAACAACTTCACATTTATAGACCTCTAATTAATCTACTTAATAGCCTCATTTCTGAGCAGTTCCCTATCTCACAACATACATACCTGTTTAAAAAAAAAACCAAACTAAAAAGGCCTTACCTCTGGTTTACAAATGAAAAAACATATGCTTAGAAAGTCTAAGGGTAACTTGCTTGAAAGCATCTGAGTTAGGGATCCCCAAAATACAGTTTATGAGTCACCTGCCATCCCTGGAGAGACCTACTATGACTACATCCCTTGAGCGTAATGCCATTCGTCTGCCATAGAGCACTTTTGTGAGTCTTTAGTCTGATGTTCCCTGCTAAATGACCTTCACAAACAAAACTCTAGCAATTCCTGATCTTTTAAGTGATGCCATTTCTTCAAAAAATGCGCTGAATGTAATTCTTTACTTTTCTTTAAGCCCTATGCTTACAGAAGTCAAGAGCTAGACCTGGGGAAAGGACGTACCCACTGCAACAGCAAATCCTGCCCTACCTAAAAGTCAAGCACGAGCCTCTGCAAAGGGAATTCCCTGTGTCCTTCCCTGCCCGATGCATGGGAGAAAGTCAAGCCCTTGCATCCATTACACTGCATACAAGACCCTGGACCTCTCTCATCAGACGCATGAAGCGGCAGCTGTGTCTGAAGCTCTCTAATAAGTGCTGCATGAGGTGGGTTCAGAGCTGGGAATCCTTTCTTGGAGCTAGGAAGCAAAAAAGAGCGTGACCTGGACGTTGGCCTCTGAGATGGGAGCAGAATAGCCGCAGCTCTTGTTGCTGCTCCTTCAAGTATTATTTTTTCCTCCCAGTACCTTTCAAAGCAAAATGGTTAAGTGATTGTTGAAGCGGTGACTAAAAACACATAATTTCTACCCCACAACTAAAAACTCAACCCAGATGACTGCAATGAGGGGCTTTCGTTTATTTTTTTGTAATAGCATGAATTTTCCTTTTTTGGTGGCAATATCTCCCAGCTTCAACTGGAGATTTCTACTCAGTTGCCTATGACCTGAGCTGCTGTTCTCCTTAATCATGGTAGTTTTACACACTAAACTCTAATAAAATAAATTCTTCTGTCATCATTCCAACTACATTTCAGTCTGTCTCCGTATCATCTCCTATTGTTTTCAAGTGGCACCTTTCACCAGGGCCATTTGTTTTTTTCCAAGCATTTTTCAAAACTACAAAATTGCAGATGTTCCCTGCTGATATATGCTAAGACCAACCACGATGAAGACTTCAAAGGTCTTCAACCCTGCAGTTTTGGTTTGGTTTTTTGAGCAAAAAAGTATACTGAAAAGTTCAAACTGAATTGCTATGTGTCTCAAAGCAGAGCTTAATTGTCTTGTACAAATCTGAACAACGCTGAGAGTCCCCAGTGAATGACAGACAGTACTCTTGCTCATGAAATAATTCAGTCTAACAGCTATAAAATTATTTGTTTCCCATTAATAACTCATCTAGCCATTTTAACATTACCTGAGCATTCAGCCAAAAGAACACTACAAATTGCAAATACAGACACAAAAGGCTCTGTGCCATTTCTCCCACTGCTGAATTATAGGACATGGCTGAGTTACTAAAGTCAATGTCTTCATTTTGTCCCTTAGAGGCTCTAGCCTCTATACATGCAGGCTCTTGGATGAGCCCTGTGCTCCCTTTCCACCCAGCAGATATTTGCCATTCCACAGAAACCCAACAAAGAACAAAAATGCATGCAGAGCTTATCAATTAAATATTGATTGGATATCAATCTCCAGCTACCCCATGCCTCTCTCAACGAATAATCTTAATTCACAGAGTGCAGGAATCTTCACATTCAGTAGGAGACACGTTCTAAGCAATTGGTTTCTGGAATTAACTCGACAGCAGTGAGGGCAGATCCTCTAACCACAGGCACGGACACAGGGGAAGAACAGCTATTTCAGCATGCATCGTTTTGACTACATGGTCACATAAATGGCCAAATCTTACATCTCATGCAGATCGGCTCCTGCATGCAGACACACATAATGTTCTTATAATGAACAGCACCCAGTGGAGCATTTTCCAAGTAAAGTACCACTAACAAGCTGTGGTTTTGATTGTTGTTGTTGCTGCCATTGTCAAAATCGTTGTTTTTTTCCCTGTTAGCATGAAACAGATCAGACTTCATCTTCTCAATCTACAGCTGAAATGAGAACAGCATTCCCCAAATCAAGAGCCAACAGAAAATATATAATCAAGGAAAACAACTGCGGAAAAGATAAGTTATGTTAATTACCTTCAGAATTATACAGGGATTTGCTCTGGTGTACATTATAATCCCATTGCTTTGCAGGGTTCGCAGACGGAGAGCCAACTTGAATTCCTCTTTCTTGCTATTTTCAGAAACCCGGTATTTAATGTAGCTATTCCCAGCAAAGCTAAGGGAAGTGTGGCCTGAAATAACCATTTTGAAAAGACACATGTTCTTTTAGTGACACATGAATTAATTCCTCAACTGTCAAGTTAATTAAAGAATTTATAGAGCTAATGAGAATGTCTAGGAAGAAATAAATAAAACCCAACTTTGACAGGAAAAAAAGCTGGCACCTACTACAAAAACATATTGTGTATTTGGGGAAAATTATTTTTCAGGGGATGGAGGAAAGTTCTGTTTCTCCATACTTATAAAAAAGAGAGGTTTCTCCAAGTATTCAGCATTTTTAAGGTTATACACCCCTGGAGGCACCTATGTTGCCGCACTGATAACAGAGGGAGTCAAAGATGACCATGCCTGTACATCAGACAGCTGAGTCATGGGTATAAAGTAGGTGTGAGCAGATGCCAGCCAAACCCTTGCAATGGTTTCTGCCAGGACCACAGTGATACAGCTCAGCATCTGCTGTGTTTTCATCAGGGAAATAGCATGTGTCCTCTGTCAGCAGCCCTGATTCACTGAAGTCAATGGAAAGCTCCACTTCACGGGCTTTCCACCAGGCTCTCTGTAGCCCAGGGAACCACACAGCTGCAGAGAACTAACAAATGTCCTGAAACTTTCTTCTTGGGATGGTGTAGAGTTTTCATTAATAAAGATTGGAATTTTGGTAATCTAAATCATAAGCAGAAGAGTTAATTATAGAGCTTTGCCCATGGCAGGAAAACATCTGGCATAACAGTCTCTAGAAAAGTCCTCTTTTCTCAGCAGCCTGTCTTACTGTTCTGGGATTCAACCAAGTCAGTGGGAATTTCCCAATGGAAACTGGATCATGGTCTTCGTACGGCCCCATAGCCAAGTATTTTACAGGGCTTATAAACAGATGCCCCAAGTGCCAGTGCTGAGAAAGCTTAAGCACTACATCTTCTGCTGATGTCAGTGGCACCTTTACCTACAAAATGAGAATGGCAGTACTTTGTTGTTCAAGAATATCCCCCTTTACCGCTGTGACATGCACCTGAGCATTCGCCAAGCTTTCCTGGTGGGCACTGGCAGATGAAGGGTCTCCGGTTAGCTTCATACCCCACACACTGCATGTCCCCTGGACACGGCTTCTCCAGACAGGGATCGTTGGACCCTGGGCAGAGTCCTCCTGCAAGAAGTTAAAATACTGTCAGGGATACGGTGTAAAGCATGATCTTCAGCAATATGAGAGTAATGAAAGACAATTATTGATCTCATACTTCAGTACAAGCAAAGAATGGCTTAATAATAATAATAAAAAACCCCCACAACCTTCACAGAAGACACATCCTTTGGACAAGTATGTAGCAAAACCATTATGGTTCTTCTTCAAAGGCTGCCTTAAAACCCATGGCAATGTATTGTAAAAACCAACAGTTATGAGCAGTAACTAGTTTATAATTGGTGTTGTGACTCTCAAGCCAGTCATTTTCTCACAAAGCCTCCTGTGCAGGGGATTTAGGGATATGAGGAAACAAACGACACAAAGCTATGCACTCCTTTTGCCCCAGCACACCCATGAGAAGCAAATTTAAGGAGGTAGAGTTCCTTAGGAGACAAAATAAGAAAAAAGCCATTCCTGGGCTACGGAGTGACATCTGGACTTTTCATCCTCATACTGCACAGGACACGCTGCCAGCCTGATTGTCTGCAACAGACAGACTTGCCCTGTCCCCATGTTCATCCTTATGTTTCTGAGATCTCACATCCTATCGTGCACCTTGCCCAGGCTGCCAAAACCCATCCTCCTTTCTTCTGGTTGTGACTACACAAGTCCCGTTGCATCTGGAACTGCGTATGTCCAGGGAAAAAAAAAGAAAATAAAAAAACGGATTACTTGCTCCGGACACTAAGAACTCAAAGTGAAGAAATTTTGAAAATCAAAAATGAGTTGACTGTATTTCTTACCTAATGACATTACCTAATTGAGGAAAGAAGCTTAATATTCTAAATAGCCAGTTGCAATTTATAACTATAAATTGGGCAAAACAGCCATGTCCTTTTGTATTTAGGGAAGAGCATAATTTGGATAAAATTATTTTGAATGCTAGTGTGAACTCTTTCCTAAAAATCTTTTATATGCATGGAATCTAAACTTGCCCAAGAACAGGTGAATTCAGAACTACTACTAACTTCATAAGGGAAGTAATCTGAAGGGACAGATGAACACTGAGTTTTAAATTTGCTTAAAATACTTGTGTGACACAATTACATTAAGGTTCTTCAAAACCTCCTAAATTCTTAACATCTATCAAGCTGAGCATGTCAGGGGCTTACTTGAAAGCCTGTCAATGTCAAAGGAACTTCTTGCATTCCATGGGGTTTGGCTAAAACTTCTATATAACTTCTAAAAGTGTCTAAATAAATCTGTTTTGGTTGCCCTAATCTTAAAAGATTTGCAAACAGCCTCCAGTAATGCAAAACACAATACAACTATTGCTGCTTAATATACGAATTCTCAGGAATATACGATTTCCACAACAGTTAGCCTTTTCTTGGTTGCAATAAGGAACTTGGTAGATGCAGGGTCAGCTTCTACCTTTGGAGGTCTGTGTGCGACTGCTATGAAAGTGGCCTTTAAGTGCAGGCAAAAAGGCACTCCTGCCCTCGCTTCTGTTGATCTGCAGCCAGAGTTTGAACAGAGGGAGAGCCAGTTGCTGGGAATGGACAGGCGCCTCTTGTTTTGCTTATCAAATTTGTTTACTTAATACATGCAGGTGATGATTTTAACAATAAAAAGTCAGCACCTTCCTACCCATCACTTTCTGAATATTGGCACTTCTTGTCTATTGCAGGACCCTCATCATATTAAAAAAGTACTTTATTTTTTGAGCATCTGTATTTTATTTACAGTTTATAAAGGAAGAAATCAACCTGTCATAGACTGTATCTCCGAAAGTAATGAAAGAAAGAATCTTATTGCTCTCACACTTTAGTACAAGCCAAGCAGGGCTCATAGTAAGCATAGCTGAAATTACCTGGCATTGTAAGTATTTTCTGGAAAAAGAAAAATTACTGTAGGTTTCAAAGTGGACATGGGCTGACTACAAATATGGCAATGACTGTAAATGTCTTGCTTGATGTACAGCACAGTCAATTTAATCTTTAACGTCCTCCCCTCCTTTGTCAAACATTTGTTTGAGAGGTCTATGCAGTAAACGATTTACAGTACTGCCTGTAGCACTGATAGCAAATAATGCATGGCAATCTTTATTAATCACTTTAGTAGGTAACATTAGCAGGAATAACAGCTGCAATATACAGTCACACTTTAAGTCTTATAGAATCAAGAAACAAACGACATTTAATAGGGTTCTGCACTGCAGAACTATATTCTATTTAAAGGTAAGGTCTGCAGAATTTAACAGAGAATATGATGCTTTCTATAGTTTTTTTTTTTTAGGAAAAAATCCCACATTCTTTGGAATTCAATGGCAAGTAACAATTATTTCTGAAATTATAACAGGTGGTTAAATATTCTGTAGGCTGCCTTGTATTTTCTACTTGGTTCTTTCAGCTATTTAAATTCATTCTTATGTGACGAACACACAGCATTCTGCTGTACGCAGAGTATCTCTCTTCTCTGAACACACTTAAACCTTTTGCGAGGCTGTAATTCAAGTGAGCCTCTGCGTAGCTGACAGACAAGCCATTTGGACAAAAGCCCCACAGCTCGTCAGTGTGCGGCAGAATGGGGCACTGAGATTTCCAAACGTGGCTCTGCAAATTTTCACATCCTCTAACCCATGACTGTATCTTTGACATAAAGCAATAAAGCAATAGCTTACTTTGTTATCCATCTCTGCCAGTTTTTTAGCTGATTCAAACTCTGATTTGCTCTTTGGAGTCATCCTTCCACAGTAAAAATATATATGGAAACGATCTAACGTATTCAGTGCAAATGTGGAGATACATAAAGAACTGCTTATCCTGGCAGGCCAAGAATAGTTTTTCTGGTAAACTACAAGCAAATCAACTTTTTATTCATCCTGCTGCAGCAGGATTTCACAGCTGTCACGAAAGTTTTAAAATATTCAGACTTGGGAGAAGAAATGCTCTATGCCTGTCTGTATGTTTATAAGTACATAAGCTACAAATCTGCATTATTGCATTGCCTTAGCTAACACGCATTTTCAGGCTGATTTCACAACTATGTGGAGCAAAACTGTGAAATCGTTCAAGGTTACGTTGTCCACATCAAAGATTTACAGCCTGAGTTTAAATAAAATTATTCTAATATTGCATTTCCACTCCAAAGAACAGTCTATTTACCATCCAATAAGAGATTCAAGAAATATGGATTTGAATTGATCTTTTTTTTCTGTAGGCAAGTCCAGTCAATCCACAGCATTCCCTTGAAACTCACATTAGTAGTAATAAAGCTGTTCTCTACAAGGTATCACAGAGACACATGAGCTAGCGTCAACCAGTGCATGGCAGGAAAAGGTGGAACAGACCCACTTGATTTTGACAGATCATCTTCAGTTTAATCACCTAAAAGAAGGTAAAAGTATTACAATCTCCCTACTAGTTTACTGAGGAAGAAAACACTCCTCCTCACTCTTCCAAACTGAGGCGTTTATTTAATTCCTGTACATCCAAAGAAGGATCACTTCCAAGAATGTAAATATATTTTGAAAATTGAGTGCTTCCACAATTTTAACTTTAGCCTTGAGATATTTGGTGTTTTTCTGTAAGCCCATTTTCCTGAATCTGTATGAATATGAAAAAAACAAGTCTGTTTCTCTTGCTTGCAGAAGAAAGCTTGAAAGGTGACTCCTGAAGGCCAGAGTCCCAGAAAGCACATAAAGCAAAGCTCCAAACTGTTACTTTTAAAAAGTCTAATGATTAGTTTAGTGGGGAGAGAAGACGGTCAACTGATGAGCTGCAATTTGTTTTTATTTTTGGAGCACGGTGACCAGGTATTGTAAGCAATGATTACGGTACACATATAAATGCAAATACCACAAACTTGGTTCTGCACAAGTCAGTCATGGGTTTCAGTTAGCTCAAGTGCCCCTGGAAAACTTTGTGTCACACAGTAAGTCCTAGAGAACCAGATTCTCTCCCAGTTTTAGAAGAACTGAGACATTTGACCTCTTCCATCCACTCCTTGATCACAGCTTCCCTTAAGACCCCTTAAGTGACAGATAACAATTCCCATTCACCCCGATTCTACAGTCATGCCCCCACTTGACGCTTCAGCTCTCCCACGTTTTATATGAGATTGTGCATTCTCAGCATGGGCCTTAAAATGGGGGATATGCACAGGGAGAAACACCTCTCCTTACACAAGTGCAATGTTAAATGGACTACAGCCAAATCAGATCTATCCAATTTATCTGCAGTTCTTTGTTCCCAAGCACAGGCAGGACACCTTCTTCTCAGTCTTCCTGGCTACCTTGCCAGGACAACCTGAGGCTCATTAGTATGTGTGTGCTTCCTGAAAATGGGAAAAGCGGTGTTCTACACATAGGAATTGGGTTCCTGATGCCCAGTCCTGCAAAACACCCAGGACTCTTTAAGAGGCAGTGTGTGCTCTGTGGAGCTGAGGACACAAACCACCTTTGAAGATTAGGTCCTATATGAATAGCAGATCATCACAGTCTATGAATTCCTTTTGCCAGAACATTCACAAAATGCTAGAAGTGGCTCCATAAGGTCTGAATTGCCTGGTTTCACGAGAAAGTGGTCCAAGACTGCTATTCACTTGATTAAATAACGTGGATATGAGTCTCTGCACTTTTGCTGAACACTTCTGGGTCTATTAGAAAAATTCTTTCAAACTATTAAGCCAGAACCATATTAAACACTTGAAATGGAATTCATCTCATCTAACTTGAGGGCATGATTCATCCGACTGATTTTAGACATCTAGGGAGAGATGTATCACATCATTAAAAATACCTCATTCTTTCCACTGTCTGCAAATGGGGCCTGGAGTGACCAGCTCAGATGGAGATATATACCCACATTTGTCAAGATTATTTCAATCCAGCCCTGTCCCATAAACATATTAATGTAACCTCACTTTTGTAAGATTATAATGCAGAACAACTCTATAGCTAAGCAGTCCCTACAAAACCTGCTTCTTCCCTGTATCTTTGTCTCAATACAAAAGAATTACTTTGCATGACGAAAAAATAAAAATACGGAATAGACTTTTGCTTCTGAAAAATGAGAATGTCATGAGAACTATTTTACACGAATATATTTATTCCGGTCCTCCTATCTTTATGTCCCACAAGCACTAACAGATGTTTGCATACCTCACGTCGTGTGATGGGAGACTGGCAATCGCATAGCCCCTGTAGCCACACTGGAACAAACACCAGTTTATTACAATATTTTTCATACAAACACAAGCAGATGAGCCAGAAATCTAAGGAGACAGCCTGTTATTGGAAAACTCTTTAATTCAATTTTATTGATTTTAAAGGCTTAGATTGATGCACCTGAACTTTCGAACTTATCCTTCCAGAACTGAGCTGCTGAAGCTCCGAAGTTCACCCACTGCCTGCTTTACAGTCTCCCTGCATTTTCATGTTAGATAACTCCGTTTGCTCACAAAGGTAATCTAGGTAAGTTATGCACAGCTGGCATGCATAAATTGTGCATATCTGTGACATCTGCCAGTGGGAAAAACACTCCAAGTATGATGCATATTTCAAGAACGAGTGAATTAGTTCAAACTCAAGCTTTCCGGGTCATAATTGAATCAGATCTCTGGAAACATATGCAATATTTTAATGGCTTTGTCATAATTCAAGCTATTAATATTTACTGGACTAGATCATGAAACTATCCTAGTAACAAAGGAAGTATAATACTTTTATTATACTGATAAAATCTTGCTAATGCTGTCTTGTTAAACAAGCCCCAAAAATTTATTTTAGTATTTTGTGCTCCTTTTCCTGAATTCCGGCATTTATATGCATGTACAAGAACTACTGATCAAAGAAGTATTTGCATTTTTCTAACTCTTTTATTGGGCCTAGTCTTTAGCTTTCATGAAAGCAAAACTATACATACATTCTCTAATTAATATACCCTCAGAAGTCTGTGTTACCTCCTATGTGATAAAACACAGTGTGTGTCTGTGTATTTACCTAAATACCAAGATATTTCTTGTGGCTCCTTTAATTAAAAACAGCAGAAGAGGCTGAAGCATTAACTAATGTGGAGAAGGGTAAAGCATGGATTTTTTTACTTCCCATCAAGACCTCTTATCTCTGTGCAAGTTGTAGGTACCAAGGCTTTCACCTCTCTGGTAGCTATACTTAAATCAGCAGCTCTGGACACTTTTCTTACAGGTTGGATGGTGGACGGGACATGCACAGCCCACCCCAAGGCTTGTGGATGGCCCATGGGAAATCAGCACATAGTGGCTCCATCGGGAGCTGTGGGAACCCATCCAGCTTTCCGGCCGGACCAGGAGAAGCTGCCTGTCGCAACTGTTCCCATACGGCAGTCTTCAAGGCCATGACAAACAGCCCAGCCCAGGTCTGCAAAACCGCACTGCCTTTCCCGCAGCCTGCCATGCATTTGAGGATTGACTAGTACATGACAGAAAAAATTGGAAATCGCTGTCCCAGCTGAATTTTTGTGCTTTCAGTGCAAATGTGCTGTGCAGGGAGGAAAAGGGAGAGAGCTGCTGGATCAGAACTGTACTGAATTGTAAAGTCCTTTTTCCGGAGCTAAGCTAATGGATTAGGAAGCAGATCCACTTACTGTTAGTACCTGAAGGGAATAATACATTCTTATTGACTTTAATAAGTAGTGAAACGAAATTATAAACAGTGACAACTTTGGCTGCCAGGAAACCAATTTCTGACAGTGAGGGCTATCACTATCCCCATGGAGATTTGTGATTTCTTGGTACAAAAGTGAGACAAAGCTATGACTTAGACAATATAAAAGTGTTTTGCAGGCAGTGCTCCTGTACTGGCTCCTGGACTTGTCTGGAGGATATTGCAGCATTGTCCCTTTTAAACCTGTGAAAATCCTTTATTTCAGAGCCTTTCATGTGTAACAAAATGCTGACTATTTTTATGATAGATACATCTGTTTGAAACTTATAATGCTATCACTTAAAAATTGACCAGATAGTCTGCTCTTGAATGTACATGAAAATATCTCAGATACAGAATTCCGATATTTTTACAGAACTGAACTTCTATGGCATTATTATTCACGTGCCGCAGGACAATGATTTCTGGTTAAGTTTTATGCAATTCATGCCTATTTTCATCCACACTGAAGTCAATGATAAGACACGAAGTCCTGCTGGCTGCTGCAGAAACAAAGGTTGGTTACTGAGAGAAATGGTTGCTGAATTCTTGTATTGCTCTGTGTGTGTGTGTGTGCATGTGTGCTTAAGATGTGGGAGACTTAGATGTATTGATTTTACAGCAGCTTTTTTCTTCACTCTTAAATGAAGTGGAATGAGGAGCAAATAGCCTGGCAAACAAAAGAAACAGAACTATTATTATAACTGCCTGAGGTTTTATACTCCAAGTGCAGAATCACAAGGAAGACTGGCTCTCAACTCTGTCCTATATACCCATGTGAAATCTTTGCCAAAATGTGGAGCAGCCTGAAACCAGCCAAAAACCCACCCTGTCACCTACTGTAGCATTAAAGGTCAGGAATAGTGCTTGCTTGCAGTTATTTAATAAAATACTTCACTGGTTTCCATGCCTCTCTGCAAAAACAGGACTGGAAAAAGCCTTTCCACCTGCACTGCTTAGGTCAGGGGTCCTTTTCCTTGGAGACTGCTGGTGCATCGCAGTGGACCAGGCTGCTCTGCTACGGTCACACTCTGGGTTTATTCCAGTGGTGGCACTCACGGGGTGGGAAACCACCTCCCTCCCTCCCCTCTCCCTTCCTCTCCCCTTTCTTCCCCTCCCCTGGACGTTGGTTGATGGCTCTGATTATGGAGCCTCCAGGAAAGCGGTCTTTGTCGTAAAAGGCCAAAGTTCATCAACTTCCATTTACATCAGTAAACATGAACAATTCTTCCGGAGCCTGAGAAATCAATTCCCACAATACATGAGCCAGTCGTGCTTTAACTGACTGAATTGAAATGCCCCTTCTAATCTGCATCAGAGGAATAAAACCGATCCTATCGCATAATGTGTAAAGATGGGAGCGGAAGAGGGAGCGGTACTCACCATTGCACATGCAGCGCACATTCCTGTAAAAGCGGGGGCACACAAAACTAATTCGTGCCGTGCTATAGGTCATCAGGGAATGTGAATCAATAGATAGACTTTGCTCACAGTGTTGTTCCTGACAATCCAGTCCAGAGCAATTCTTCTCCAAGATAGCAGAAATGCGAATCACATTTTCCAAGTGTCTCCTTGCATTGGTAAGCTTCTGTATCAAATAGGCAGGCTTATAGAAACCACCGTTGTGCATCTGAACTGCAAACAGCATGTCAAGCTGATTGCTGCCTGCCACCGGCTGAATACTGATGATGTGCAGGCTGTCTTGTTTTTGGGAGAGCACTGCATTTCGCAAGGTACGCCTGAACCCGTGCATGTGAAGGCCCACAAAGTCTTCTGGGGAAACGTTCTCAAAACGGATGGTGACTGTGTTCTGCAGCATTTCTTGTAGCAGTTGCTCAACGTGGACCACAACATCGATGGGCACCTGGAACCGGCCATCACTGACAGAGACATTCAGGACATACTTGCCATTATCGAGCCCTCCAAGGGCAATGATCTTCCCATCATGGCTGTTGACCTTGAACAAACTTTTCTGCTCTGATTTTAGCGTATATGTAAGGACATCGTACACATCCTGATCTGTGGCATGAATTTTCCCAATAACTCCCCCAGGAAAATCATCTTCCATGGTGACAATGAAAATCTCCAGTGGAATGGCAGTCGGTTTGTGAATGCTCTCTTCAATAACCCTCACCTGAATGTAGGTGTGGGAAACCTGCTGAGGCTTCCCAGAGTCCTTTGCCTAATGTAATTCAGAAAAAATAAAAAAATAAAAACCAAAATAAAGCACACATATAACACAGCCAACAACCATAACTTCTTGCTATATATATTTTCACAGCATCAATAATTCTGAAGACCTCTCAAAAGAACTTCCCAAACGCATTTGCAAAAAACGTATGTAAAGAAACATCTCAGCCATTTCTAGCAGTGGAACTTACAAACTCTTTAGGGAAGCACAGAGATCTCATCTAAGTGAATTGCAGAGAGAAATGTGTCAGCAGAATGTCTCATTACTCAAACTGAAATGTTCCCAGGATCCCACAGCTATCACTTGTCCTCTTCTCAACAGAGCCATCTGAATGTGGTATATTCTGCACCAAATGGAGTTTGGGCTCACTTCTACCTTGCAAAAGAGACTGAAGCCCAGTGAAATACCAGCATCAGTTTCTGCATTGCTTGGTATGCTCCAAAGCGTTTCAGACCTTGTTTAGTTTGTGTGGATGTGAGGGAGTTCAGAGTTTTTCTACAGCACTCTGTACTATTTTACCTGAAGCCAGCAAGAAACATGCTTGAAATAAATAAAATTTATCACCTTCCAAAAATGAAAGAGGGTGCTTGTGCTGTTACTAACAATAAAATATGAGAGCAGCACTGCACTTGGACAGACGACTGTATGACCCAGAGCACATATGATAGCATCATTTGCACTTTTTTATAGAGAGTAAAAGAGCAAGTATGACAAAAAACCCAAGGCCATCCTGACAGAAAGGTGTGCAAACTTGAATCAGTATCCTTTCCTGCACTAAGAAAAAGTCACTATTAAGATATACTGCTCCACACATTTATTTGCTCCAGAGAAGAACAGAAGACTAAAATACCACTGGTAGAGGTGCAGCACACATTCGAAGATCTTTGTATTTGGACAGGGGGAGGAAAATTTACAAGCTGAGGAAAAAAAAAAAAAGACAGGATGGCAGTACTGATATGGACATTACTAGGAAAGGATTGGTAACTTTAAGACACGGTAAAAATCATTCAACCTCACTCCTAAAAGGGCTGGGTGGAGTATGTCAGAAAAGATTTTATGTATATGTGCACACACATACACATATATATGCACAGAGATTACATCCTATTCCACTTTCAATTTTAACATTATTTTTTAATAAACATAACACAGAGGAGGAACCTGATGGTAGAAAGGAGAAAGCAGCTCTCTGGCACATATGAACGGAAAGGAACATTTCTATGGTCTATACACAACAGGAAACTAAAATATGTTTTCACTGCACAAATCCCTAAAGAAAATAATACTCAGAGGAATTAGGCCTCCACAATCCAACAGCCTGGTTTTCTGAACATGCTGGTGCATCTCAGACATTGTGGTCTAATATTTCATTTGTATGACATACTTGGATCTATACAGCTAGAGGATGTTCTTAAATTTAATTCTAATTCCGGGTTTTGGCTATACTGGAACTTTGGCTAGCAAATTGCCCTGTTTTAGGATGAAGGCACGGTAAGAGTGAAAGGTGAGGTTTTTTTTTATTTTCCTAGAAGGCTCAAAAATGGGTTGCTGGAATATTAAATGGCAAACTTGTAAAACGTTACTTTGATTTGAACTGTCTATTAGCATCAGAGTTTGTATTTTTTGAATTACAACTCACTGAGGATGCTACTGCCACAAAGAGCACTAAGTGTGCTTGTAAAGGAGCAGACAGGCTGTATTTAGAGAAATCAACCCCGGTAAAGCAAGTGGAGGAAGCCTGCATTTGAGACTTAGATTAGAGGACCATTTCAATGAAGAGGTGTAGTTCATTCCCTAGACTTGCATATTTACTGAACCCTACTACATTTTCTCTGGCAGGCCTGAGAGATGTGGACAAATTACTTTTGGATTTACAGTTTTTTGTAATCAAAATTACCCTGGTTACAAAGTTCCTCAACAATGAGTCTAAAGCTAAGTTTGAGCTGGACTTCTATTGCATGTCTTATTTTCACATTCTTTAAAAGCTAAGCTGACCTTGGAAATGGGTTTTCATGAATTCTTGGTAGGCTTCCAAAAATTTATGATTAAATTTATGACTTAAAAGCAGAAGTGATTTTCCTTCCTAGAACAATATTTTGCTGTCACTTGTTCTGTGGTGTGTTTATATGTACATAATGCATTTTCGCTTATTTTCCTCACTTAGCTACAGAATAAAAAAGATGAAAATCTTAAATCATAATGTCCGCTGCTCAGAAAATCCATTTCATGCAGAGGAAATTGGAAAGGTGGCTCGCTACCTATTTATATTTATATGAAATTAGGTTTAAGGACGTCAAAAGAAAAAATACCATACTGTGCAGTTGTAAATTGGAATGCATGGTATTTACTCATAGAATACAGTCAATTAAAACCAACCCATACAGGTAATGTACAGATGACCTACCACTATGAGGGTTTTTGGTTTTGTGCAGATGCAAAAATCAAGCCATACCTGCACACAGAGCACGTATTCGGTTGCAACCATGTGCTTGAAGATGACTGCAGATCTCAAGATGCCGTGAGGGTCCAGTGTAAACTCCTCCTCTTCATTGCCAGTGAGGATGGTGAAGGTAAAAGGGGGGCCATTGTGAAAAGAGTCTTTGTCTGTCACTACCAGCTGTAAAATGCTTGTGCCCACCGGTTTATTTTCCTTTACACATATACACAGTGTATAAAGAAAAGGATTAAAATGATACATATCACAATCGTAAACCACCACATATTGCTGTTGAGAATATTTAACTGAATGCTTTTTGCCCAAGACAGCATTTCACAAGCAGCGTTTATTTGGCACTGCTTACACCCCATGGACCGGTAGCAGAGACGGAGGTACCCACCACATCCCCAGGGACCGATGAGCTCTGCCTGATGCTGTGTCTGATCAGGGCTGACTTACCACTGAGACTCGCACCCTGAGCAAGGTGCGAAGAAGTGCGAACTCATCCCAGCTCAGACTTTTTGAGGCCAGAGTGTAATTTCTAGCACAACAGGGATGAACGGTAAAATGTGTAACAGATGATGAGGTTAAAGAGTCCCATCAAACAGAAACTTACTGAAGAGTTAAGAAAGACGTGTTTATACCTTCCTTTAAATAAGATCACTGGATACATCTTTGGCAGATAAATCATCAAAAGCTACTTAACTGAAACCAAATGCTTTTGTATTTTACAAGTCAGAGAAGTTTTGGATGCGCAGGATAAACTTACTTGAATTACAGCTGTATAGTTAGCTGGAGTAAATACAGGGCTATTATCGTTCACATCGGAAATGTCCACGTTGACCGTCACAGATGAAGACAAAGGAGGGGTGCCGCTGTCTCTTGCCTGGATAACTAATGAATAACCAGATATCTGCAAAAAAGTGAAAACATTAAATCATCATGAAAGCGATTCTAAATTTTAACTCATGTTCCTTACACCCAGTGCACCACCTATGATATTCTAAGACAAGCTGTTTGGCCTCATTACCTTCCCTGCCCTTAGTATAATATTATCCTGTTTATTGCCACACTGTGTCCCAACTTCTGTTTTATAAGGCTATCAATAAATGTAACAGCTTCACTGTACTAAAGTAACTGTATCAGATGATGCATTCCTGAAACAAAGGGGCAGACAAATAATAAATTACAGATAATATCCAAACTCAGCCATTTCTGCTGTAGCTAACATTATCATCTCTCTTAGGTGTCAGCTGGGATATGTGACCTGATTCTATTTATCTTACAGTTGATTTCCAGGGTATTATATAAATTACTTATTAAAGGCAACCTCAGTTTGACACACAGTGTTTCTAACATGGTGATGGAGAACGAATAAAAAGTTCACAGACACTTGGCTTAAACACACTGGAAAACATTTGGGACTACCAGGGGCAACACAGTCTCTGTAGCAACACGGTATTATCCACCATTCAGCAGAAGATATGGGTTTTTTGCGCGTACTTGTTTGCAAGAGCCACAAACTACGGTGTGGGCAGTTCAGTGCATCGCCCATGGGCCCTCTACGCACATACGTGCCCGTGCGCGAGGTGTGAGCGTATGTGACAATTTGCAAAAGCTCTGTCTACACACAGCTTATGGACGACCGTTTGGTTTCATGAACTGCATCCTTATGTCAGCCTCCTTACGTCTTACGACTGCTTTTCACTGTATATCGCTCCACTGCTGACACGTCTGCCCCTGAATCCTTCTACGGGGGAGTGAGCAAAGGGCAAAACGCGTGCCAGATAAAACACCCCGCTCCTGCCTCTCGGTGCGGGGCTGGAAAGGGGAAAAACATGCCCCTGCAGAAGAGAACGATGTAATGTTAAAGGTGCATTTTCGGGGTGAGAGAAAATCCAAAGCCATTTGAAAAATAAAAGCTCTTTGGGTAGGAGGGAGGAGAACAGATTTAGTGTACAAAACAAGGGGGGTTTTCTGAGATGCGGGACCAAGCTAAAGAAAAAGATAACAGTTTTTTGGAGGGGTTGTACAGAGGAGTAAGAATGCGATTGGGTGGGGGTGTAGTGGCAGAGGAGGGAGGAAGAATCCTGAACTATGGAAAGTCAAGAAACTGAGGCAGGGAATCAATCTTTTTTTTTTCCCTTTCGAGCTGTAATTTCTACTGCTAGCCAAAGTCAAGATTGACAGTTTTGCGGAGTCTTTCCCAAATTTTGTGCGTGTTTGCTTTCATTTCCATGTATCCCAGAATGGTAGGTGGCAAAAGTAATGGTTTCTGTGTGATTACAGCTCTGGAAATGAGTATCCTTAAACCACTGAAACCTGGGAGTCAGCACTGCCTTTGGGGATCTACAGCAGACGGGGCATCATGTATCATTTTCCCTGAAGGGGTCAGAAACACCTGTGTCTAGCAAATGTGCCAAGGAAGCAAAGAAAAAGACAATATCACAGCTTATTTTAACTGAGGGAAACTTTGGAAAATGCAGATCTAACAGAGCTGGCATTAAACACGCACACGCCGGTGAAGGTGAATGTGTGTGTCTGAGTGCAGGTGTACATGGGTACACTTCAGAAACTAAAAATCATATTAAGAAATTAAGCCTGTGCCATTTAAGAGAAATACATTACAGCAAATTTGTAACATGCACAGCCATTGTTACTTCCCCATCCTTGACAGTCTGCAGTAAAGTCATTCTGCCACCAAACACGGACAATTTAGTCCTGCCTTTGTGATAATACAGAAAGGATATTTGCCACTGTTATAAGCAGTAGCCCTGCTTCCAGTAGAGAGCTTTTTCCAGCTGAGCCCATATTCTGAGGATAGCAATCAGCTTCCCCAGTTTCGCGGATGCATTGCTCAGAGGCAGAAGACATGCATTTCTTTATGTGCTGCAAGACTTTTGAAGCCACGTAGCACTCTCCTGCCCTGCTACTAGCACAGGCAACGGTATTTGTTTGTTTTTTTCCAAAAGCTGCTAATTGCCAGCTATGGCAAAATGGTGATAAATCACCCTGAATGAATAATCTAGTGAGCAAACAAAGCAGCAGAATCTGTTTAATGAAGCACTCTTTCATTTTTGGTATAGCCTGGCCACTTCATAACATCACCTCCCCAGTGACATGTTTTGCAGAGCGCTAATTAATGGCTGAGGTCTCAGCTCGGTGCTTGGTGCCACAATCTGGAGTATGTTGTAATCACCCCGTTGCACACACCGCTGCACGTGTGTGCTTGCACGCGCAGGAGAGAGGAGGCAGCTCATTAACACAGCAACAGCTGCTGGTGGCACCACAGGAGAAATCCAGGGTTGCTTTTTTCCCTGATCTGGCCTCAGCTGCCGTGTTGGTGCAGGATGGGAATGCTAGGAGAGCAGTCGGCTTGTAGATAGGACTGGGGATAGGGTTGGGGTGGGAAGAAGTTGAACAAAATTAGAAAGACCTGTTGGAGCATCTTAGGCTGATCGTTGCAGAGTATAAAAGAAGCTTCTTCAAAACAAGCTAGCAGCAGAGTTGAGATCAATACACATCTGTAAGTCATTGTAAGTTAAGAAGTCCCACATGTCTTACCCTTTCTCTGTCCAATTTCTTTTTAACCTTCACAAGTCCCAAACCAGGATCAACCGAAAATTCATTGTCTCGATCCCCATTCACTATGGAAAAATGAATCTGGCCATTGGAAGGACTGTCCAAATCTTCTGCTATCAACTTTTTTGAAAGAAGAGTGAAAATTAGCAAAACAAATATTAAGCCATCTGTATGATACATTAATTGCTCAACACCCCAGAGAGTAAGACTTCATATTCCATCAGACCAGTTACATCTGGACTGCACACCTCTACAGCATCCAGCCAAGCATCAAGCCAATCGGTTTTTGATAGGAGGCTCCCCTCAGACCTTTTCAAAATTCTAGCCTTAAAACATACACAATATTTTAATCTTAATATACCATATACCACTTTCTTTCTGGATCCACAAGTTCCAAGATGAGAATATTGTGAGGTTTGCACACTGCATGTCAGACTACATAAATACTACATATTTCACTGGAAAGTTGAATTCTGCCTTTCCAATAAAACCCACTTGTTTTTAGCTGACTCATGAAATGTAACGCCTTAAACATGCCATTGCTCTTTCACAGCATATTGGGGTTAAAAAGAAACAGTCGATACTACTACTACTTTCTTTTGGGGGGAAACTGGCAGCAGCCTGGAAACCAGTAGCCGACGCAGAGTATTGGCTAGAGAACAGTTTGAGTGATTCAAGATGCAGTAGTTATCATTATTAACCAGTGCAGCAGTATTTTATTAAAGGTCACGTGGCAAAGGGCTTCACCCCACCTAAATGCCGCCCACAGCCTCACTCACCATTATCACCGAATCACCGATGGCAGCATCCTCGCTGATGACTGCACTGTAGACCACCTGGCTGAA
The DNA here is from genome assembly GCA_013400755.1 of Pelecanoides urinatrix. NCBI lineage: Eukaryota > Metazoa > Chordata > Aves > Procellariiformes > Procellariidae > Pelecanoides > Pelecanoides urinatrix. The sequence goes on along the minus strand of VZTQ01011686.1, from coordinate 229,368 downwards.
TTTCGGTGCGTTGTCATTAACATCTGTCACATTTACATTCACAGTCGTAACGGCGCTCAGGGCTGGAGTACCTCCATCTTTTGCCTCCACTACTAAGTAGAAATCCTTACACGATTCATAATCCAAAGCTTCAAAAATGGAAATCGCTCCTTTGAAGCAAGGGAGGGAATGTCAACAGCCAGCAAAAAACAAATAATGCTATGGGCTACGGGATTTGACTGTAGTAAACAGTACAGCATGTTATTTATCATCGTGGCACACATACAAAATATGTTGTTCTAACTGTAACACTGCCCAGTCCAATAAAAATATTTGGTCAGGTTTCTACTGCTGTTGTTTGATTAAAGAATGATGCCAATTGCATTTGGGTTGCCTCTGCAGGAAGGACCTTCACAAGGCATGAAGCAATGAATGGTTTCTCATGAAAATAGCTTTCATTATATGAGTATTGTAGATGGAAAAGTGGGGGCCATATCCACCCATTTGCCTGGGCTCATGCACACAGCCTGTGGGAGAACTGGATGTCGACTCTGGAAATCAGCCCTGACAAGTCAACAGAAATTCACTCCCACATAATTAACTTCTCATGAATTAAATACAAATGAATGGGATATGAATACCTTTGAGAAATCAGTTGTCTATCATTTACGTGATTAAACAGGGACTTCCCCGCTCAACTAGGTTTATAAATTTTGGGTTCCCTCACCACACAATCAAAACTAAGATCCTCTGTAACTTGACTCACTCTGCCTCTAGGGTAGAACCGCCTCTAGGATAGAAATGATTTTTATGCAAGCAAGTACACTGTTTCCCATGTACCCATAACCTTAACAAGAAGGGGGGAGTGGGTTGTACACAGATTACTAGTGATGCCTTGAAGGAGGTAATACTGAGCGTGGCAGGAAAGACTTAAAAGCAAATCCTTAACCTTGGCAAGCCAAATCCTTTTCAATATAGACCCATCAGGAGCAGGGATGTACAGGTTTAAAGGTCATTTAGTCCAACTGCTGCCCAACACAGGTCAGCTAAACCTAATCATTCTTGAAGGTACTCATCTCTAATGTTCTTATAAACCTCCAACAACAGCAGTTTCCTAACCTTCTTAGGAAATGTATTTCAGTACTTAATAATCATTACAGTTAGGAATTTCTTCCTATCATTTAACCGAAATAATCCAAATGCAATTTCAGCCCATTCACAACTTCTTTTCTCATGAGTGGGCATGGAGAAGTTTATTCCCCTCCTCTTCATAGGTACTTTTTACAGGCTTGAATACTAACAGCATGTCTTCTCTCTTCCAGCTTAAATAGCCTCAATTCCTTCAGTCTTTCCCGGTAAGCCACATTTTACAGACCTCGGATCATTCTCCTTAATCTTATCTGGGCTCTCTCCAAATGAATCCTACCTTTCAGCATGACTTGCTGGAAGCAGGAGCCCTGAAGAGAAGCTTCCAAGTGGCTAGCAGAGAGTTCCCACTGATAAATGGCGTGAAGGGCATTATTTTTCAAGCCCTGATCAGGCATGCTACATCAGCACCCGGCTGTCTGGAAACTGAGCTCCTGCCTCTAAACCAATAATAATGGAGCTGTCACACATTAATGAATAATAAATAGTTTTTTTTTTCCCTGTGTGATTAAGCTTCATTATGGGTTTTTATTGATTTATCTCCTTGGCTTCATTGTCAAATGTGAAGTTAAGTATTGCTGTCTAGGTGTATTTATGTTTAAATTTTGTTAGTACTAATCAACATTATGAAGATAACAGACAACACACAATTATGTTAAGTCCCTTACATGTAAGGCAGTGGCCTCCGCAGAGTGGAGAGAGATTTTTGCACACAGTAATATAAATGACACAATGCATCAATTCGAGATTTTCCAGGTTACTGCTTATTACAGCTGCACTCAAACAAGTGTTACCTTCAGCTTTCAAAATCAAGATTGTTTTGCTCTGAAGCTCTGGTGGCAGATTTCTACTGGTCATCCCGAATGTTATGAGAATAAGGGGATCCACTACAGGAAGCACAGAAGAATCATAGCTTACTGTTGATGGATTAAAACCTCAATAAGGATAAAGAATATATCCCACTAAGGAAATTCAAAGAAAATGAGCCATTTGCACCAAATAAAGTAGCTTTTCTTAGTATTTCTTAAAAGAGAAGCAGCAGTATGTTTTTAAAATTTGTGATGTATAACCAAAAAAAAACCAAACCATGGCTGAAGTCAACTGTCAGACAACACAAATCACGAGCAACCTAAGTCAGTGAAGTTGCATACAGTTGTATAAACAGCAATCACGTGTTAGGACTGCCAGCTATTTGGTCCTGATAGCACTGTCTGATGCTTGCTAAGGTCCAGACGGTTGAGGCTGTACTCAGCTGGTAAGCAGGTAAACACTGCAAGTGTTCATATCTGTAAGGGCTGCACAGTTTGGCTAATGGGCTGTCACATCTACATTGACTTCAACAGACATACTAATGGAGAAAAGTATTCTCCACTGGAGCTGGGGCAGCTGAGCGTGACTGTAATTTACATCACTCTCCAACCTAAAATTGGTTTTTAACTGTGCAACTAATTCCACATTGACAAGCTTTGAGTCTCTGTTCTTGGAAATTTTTTGGTCCAAGAGCCTTCCCCAAAGCATTCATTTTTTTCTGATGCTTTCATTTTGCATTACAAGTAAGAGCCACTTTACAAACCTGTTTTTGAGTTAATCCTGAACTTCCCTTTCTCATTCCCGGATCTGATGAGATAGGCAATCTCAGCATTAGTACCAATGTCTTGGCTTGTAGCAAAAACAGAAAGGACCTCAGTGCCAGGTGAGGTGTCTTCAGGTACTGTAACAAGATAATCTCTTCTTTCAAACACAGGGGGGTTGTCATTAATGTCTAGCACTGTAATGGTAACGGTGGCAAACGAGGACAAGGTCAGCACAATGCTCTGATCTGAGGCCTTTACACTGATGTTATAGGAAGACTGAAGCTCTCTATCAAGTGGATGCTCCAAAATAATGATTCCCGATGACCGGTCGACTGAGAAGTAACCATCTGCAGAGTCTGCCAGGGAATAGGTAACTTTTCTGTTCACACCTAGAAGAGAAGCAAATGTGAAAATGATGAAGTGAATAAAGAAAACAACAACCTCTTCCCATCCAGCGGAAACCCTAAGCAAAATCTGCTATCAATCACACTGATCATTTCCAATGGGGGTAAGCACATGGAGGTAGGAATGCCTGTGGGTACGGTATTGCTGAAAGTTTGGGAGATCAGGACATGCTCTTCCCACATGTCAAATCCCTGTGGATAAGTTAAGTTCCTTCCCTCATCAAGATACTTTTTTAAAAGATCACTTTGCAGAACTGCTGTATAATGAAACTTGAAAGCAGAATCCAGATATGGTCCTTGCCCAGAAAAGCTTACAATTGAATTAGATGAGACAGGCAGAATGCTGAAATTGGAAATGTCTCAGAGCACATCTTGAAGGAATAGAAATGTACATAAGGGAAAAATAAACCCATAAAAATACATCAGGTGGCACAGAATGTACTTGCTACCAGTGCTGCCTTGATTCCACTGTTGAGCAGCAAAATATTACCATAAGACGATACCTGTTAGGTAAAAGCTACATCAAAGAATTCCTGCCAGAATACTGACATTTTAGAAAGGAAAGTCCCCTGCTTCCCCAATTTGAGAGCAAAAATTTAGTTGTATTAAAGATACCCTGTGTTTTTCAAATCCTGCCTGTATTTCCCAATACATAACACCTATCTGTTGCTGAATATGCAGATCTATGCTAAGGTGATTGTCAGTAATAAGGCCTGAGGGGAAGGTACTGGCTTGGTTGCTTGCTGCACTACAGTGGGATAGCCATTTCAAATCTAATTAAAAGTGAACACAGATACAACCTAATTCAACTCCCTTCATGCTGGTTGATTTTGTGATTCGGTCCTGGGTGCTTCACTAAGAGATTTAAAATAAAACACAAAGATCCACTAAAATGGAGAGTCTCTGTTTTTAACATCTCTCACTTGAGCATTTGCTGCCCTTTTTGTTGGAGAACAGAGTTTACAAGCCTGACATTAATCAGATGAACAAGAGCTACCAATCCCTTCTAGGCATATTTTGTTAATTTAAAATTTCTGACAGTATTATTCTGCTTTCCAGCAGCAAAGCATTGTAGAAATGTCTGATCAAAAGCAGTGCAAATCACAGTTGTTTTCTGCTTGACGTAGCAGGAGTAGAGCATCCACACAAGGGGGAGCTGGGAGACTTTTTCTTCAATCATACGCACATAAAAGCAAGAGCAACCAGAAATTCCCAGACCCTACTTGGAGAGCGTTAGGAATTACTACTTGGCCTCTTCAGGGAATGAAGTTTTTATGCAGTGCTTGAGACACCAGAGTATATTTCAAATGTTCAAATGTCTTTAAAATAAGGAAAATTTTAAATGGCAATATTGCAATAAACCAGGTTGTGCAGTGGTTTTTTTTGTTTTTTGTTTTTTTTTTTTTTAATCACAGCAGAACCTCTCTATTCACCATGGCATCTCAAATGTGAAAAATACAGAGGCTGTCCTTCAGCAAAATAGGCAAAGCAGCCGAGGAGGTGACTCCTGTCCTAGAGACAAGGAACCAAGCTCAGCCCATGAACTAGTTGGAGACCCTTTCATGTGTTGAAACACCTAGACTCTGAATACCCCACAGTCTGCAGGAGACCATGCTCACCTCTTCACTTAGCCTCTTTATACATGCATCCAAATGCTCTGTCAGCTGAGAATCAACCAAACTGACAAAAGTGAAAAACGAGTAAAACCCTCTGGNTCATGCTGGTTGATTTTGTGATTCGGTCCTGGGTGCTTCACTAAGAGATTTAAAATAAAACACAAAGATCCACTAAAATGGAGAGTCTCTGTTTTTAACATCTCTCACTTGAGCATTTGCTGCCCTTTTTGTTGGAGAACAGAGTTTACAAGCCTGACATTAATCAGATGAACAAGAGCTACCAATCCCTTCTAGGCATATTTTGTTAATTTAAAATTTCTGACAGTATTATTCTGCTTTCCAGCAGCAAAGCATTGTAGAAATGTCTGATCAAAAGCAGCGCAAATCACAGTTGTTTTCTGCTTGACGTAGCAGGAGTAGAGCATCCACACAAGGGGGAGCTGGGAGACTTTTTCTTCAATCATACGCACATAAAAGCAAGAGCAACCAGAAATTCCCAGACCCTACTTGGAGAGCGTTAGGAATTACTACTTGGCCTCTTCAGGGAATGAAGTTTTTATGCAGTGCTTGAGACACCAGAGTATATTTCAAATGTTCAAATGTCTTTAAAATAAGGAAAATTTTAAATGGCAATATTGCAATGAACCAGGTTGTGCAGTGGTTTTTTTTGTTTTTTGTTTTTTTTTTTTTTAATCACAGCAGAACCTCTCTATTCACCATGGCATCTCAAATGTGAAAAATACAGAGGCTGTCCTTCAGCAAAACAGGCAAAGCAGTCGAGAAGGTGACTCCTGTCCTAGAGACAAGGAACCAAGCTCAGCCCATGAACTAGTTGGAGACCCTTTCATGTGTTGAAACACCTAGACTCTGAATACCCTGCAGTCTGCAGGAGACCATGCTCACCTCTTCACTTAGCCTCTTTATACATGCATCCAAATGCTCTGTCAGCTGAGAATCAACCAAACTGACAAAAGTGAAAAAGGAGTAAAACCCTCTGGAAAATGGAAGGTTTTGAGCGTCTGAATGGCTGGAGGTGTGTCTACATTTCCTGCAAGGATCTCCTTCTGCTAAAAATCCTCCCCGAACTTCCACTTACAAAAAGGGACAGACCTGACCAGAACAATTAATAAGCTAGTAATTAGAGCTGATCCCTGGGAATGCTGAAAAAGGGGATTTTGCCTGATTCAGAGCATGCAGTTGAACACCCAACCTACACATAGGTTTTAGCTATAAAGCTATTTAGTATTCTGTACTGGGCTCTCTTGACGTTTGCCAGCTTCTACATAGAATTAAATACTTCTCTGAAGCAGGGACCTTAACACACACTTTCCACACATATGTGTCTGTGACTGCAGGAGAGCCTTAGTCTGGTTTGGGTTCTTCTCTGGCACAAAACCCCAGTTTGATACTCACTACAGCATACCTGGGCACAAGACAGAAGATTCAGATACTGCGGTCTTTAAAGGAGAAATAGCTAGAAAGGAGATGGTCTACCCATGACTTCGGTCTTGAAACACCCCAGAACTTCAGCAAGAATATCTTGCAAGGGGGAGTGAGGAGAGACAGAATGTGGTGATATGACACCATGTAGGGTGAGTTTACACACAGGAGGTGGTAACTCCAGTGACTGCAATCCGATTGATACATAATCCTTGTATTGTACTTCCTAAAGGTGATGCCCATTAATTAACAAAATATGAATAATGTTTTTTGATAAGTGATTGCTAGTGATCCTACAATGGGAACAGTTCAGATACAGATTATGGTGTTCTGGTTGCTAACACTAATATATGGGATTTTTAGGCAGAAATGGAGAGAGTTACTTCTTGAAAGCAAGTGCTTTTATTTTTCCTTCCTGGAAAACAAGAGAGGAATACAGAAGTTCCAGGGATGTGGGTTGTGTACCAGTCTGGTTTGATGATGAAAACAGTCTTATTTTTCCCAGGGAACCTGGAGGAAAAACTTTTACAGGCAAAAAAGCCATTTTATGCAAGGAGAGAGAGAAGATCAGGGCAGAGGACCTGTGCTGGGACACTCACAGATACCAAAACTTGTTGGCTTTCAGCCTGAAGGCAGAGGCAGAATAGAAGGAGAAATACAGAGGCAGATCTCAGCTGTTTGCCGCTTGCTTTTTGGGAGGAAAATGAATTCAATGAAAAGCTGTGGCAGAAACAGCACTTTGAAGAAAACATTGCGTTATATCAACAGCTGTTTCCACTCAGCTTCCTGACCCGAGGCTGGAAACAAAATGGATGCGAGGCAAAGGTGAAGTAGGAACTTATTTCTACTGAAATCCTAAATGCGTTAGTCCAGGGGGTACCGTCTGCTAAGAGAGGTGTCCACCGCGCAGCAGCGTGCTCCCCCCGCGTGAGCAGTAACCACCAGTGGGGTTGTGACGGCCGCATCCAGCTTCTGCTGGACTTTGGGGACGGATGACCACACAGTAGCCAAGGGCTGTCTGGAGCAGTGACCCAAACATCTTACCGGTATGCAGATATGACTATAAGTCAATCATCTTACTCTATAAAGAGTGGACAGCCCAGGGCCCGTTGAGCTCTCCTGCACGGCAGCGGGCTGCGTGCCAGGAACTCCCCTTCAGAAGGGACGCCTCTCAAGGTCACTCCTTGAGATTCGAGAGATTCCTTGCCGCAACAGATCCTCAGTAAGTGACTAACAGCATGCTAAACTTTGAAATCTTAGCTAAATGATATAAAGGATTGATTGCACATGTATAATCCTTTAGACATAAACGGTTGACCAAGTCTGGGACTAGGACTGCATCCAGCCGCACCTAGACTCCTCTATGGGAAGGAGTTTAGAACACAAGGGGGTCCTTTCTGAACCTCATGACTCAACAGCAGGGTCCCCCTGACAGTTCTGTCTGACCCTGTCCTCTGTGCAGTAAATAATCGTGTACCTTGCCATCGAATCTTGTTAAACCACTGAACTTTACCATTGAACTTTGTCAACTCACTGTTTTATATCAATAAAATACACTTTTGCTTCTCTCTTACAAATGAAGTGCACTCTCACTCTATTCATGACACACCAGTGTGTGTCAATGGCATCCCTGCCGTGGAGGTAATGGTAGATTCTGCTGTGACCGTAAAGGAGATGTTTTCTGTGGAAAGGAAACAACTGTTTCAACACCATGGTTCCTGCATTGGTAAAGAGAGCAATCCTGCCACACCGCTTGCCCACAGCTGTTGGGGGATTAATGTTTGCAAACCGCACTGTGTCTATTCACTCACTCACTTAAACTTCTCAGATTTCTAAGATGCCAATCACGAACATGAGCTATTTGAACATGGAAAGCTTTGCAGGAATTACTATTACTATAAGAGGATTGCAGTACATTTCTTAAATAAAAGAATAAACAAGCACAATTTTCTATTTAGATTTGTATTGGAGTATGATAGAATATTGTCCTTTGCCAAACATACAGCCATCTAGTACCTCAAATGCCATCCTTCAAACAGGTTTTTTTCCTTGTTTTCTTCTGTAGTAAAACAAAGGGGCATGCACTGAATGTCACATAATGACATTAGTACTTTAAATGTGACATTAGTACTTTAAATAGCATCAGGGAAATTAAGTTCTCTTTATAATTCAGGAGTATCACATTCCTCCTTGTCTAACTCATAGAATCATAGAATCATTTAGGTTGGAAAGGACCTTTGAGATCATCAAGCCCAACCATTAGCCCAACACTGCCAAGTCCACCACTAAACCATGTCCCTAAGCACCACATCTACACATCTTTTAAATACCTCCAGGGATGGTGACTCAACAACTTCCCTGGGCAGTCTGTTCCAATGCTTGACAACCCTTTTGGGGAAGAAATTTTTCCTAATATCCAATCTAAACCTCCCCTGGCACAACTTGAGGCCATTTCCTCTTGTCCTATCGCTTGTTACTTGGGAGGAGAGACCAACCCCCACCTCGCTACAACCTCCTTTCAGGTAGTTGTAGAGCGCGATGAGGTCTCCCCTCAGCCTCCTCTTCTCCAGACTAAACAATCCCAGCTCCCTCAGCCGCTCCTCATCAGACTTGTGCTCCAGGCCCTTCACCAGCTTCGTTGCCCTTCTCTGGACACGCTCCAGCACCTCAATGTCCTTCTTGTAGTGAGGGGCCCAAAACTGAACACAGGATTCGAGGTGCAGCTCAATTAAAAATGGTGGAGTTACAACATGGTTTGATCCAGACCGATACCAATAAAAGGCTGAGCATTAATACAACAGGTGCAATCCCCATATGACAGTGAGTTTCTGTAGTGGGCATTACCGGACGACGGCATCACACTCAAACTAAAATTTATACGTATTAAAGGCCATACATAGTGTGTTTCTCCCTTCTGTTTTCATCTGTCACCCGAACTCATTATTTAATGTGCTTCCCCAAGTATAGCTAGTCCACTTGTTCCTGATTATCTCTGGAAAATGATGCTTAACTTTGTCATCTGCTCGTTTTCATTTTGAAAACCTATGGAAAGAAAAATAATTTCAAGCATTAAAACTAAACAAACAAGAAGTAACACAGAAAGCTGTCCACAAAGAAAGCTGTAAAAAAAAGTTATTTATCAATTTAGCAGTGATTTGCAGGCATGGTATCTGATTATTGTGCTTCCTCTTCCCTCTGTCTTTCATGGTAATGACCATTAAAACCAGCGTGTCCCTATGGCCTTTCCTGGTTACCCAAACATTAACCACAACACCAATTACAACTTTATTAACAGCAAACAAGACAAAAGACGAATACTAAACCAGGTTTTATAATACTCTATTCCATCATTTTGAGATGAAAGAGAAAAATCTCACCAGAAGTACCTTGCTGAACTGTAAAAGAATATATAGCCCCATAGGGAAAGATTTTTCAAGTGATTTTTACAACTTAAGGAGAAAAGCTGGTCAAGTTCAATCCATAACACGGCTACCGAGACAGGCTTTCACTGCTTTGTCCCTTTTCTGTGGGGAAATGATAGCCTTAACCCCAAAGGCCTTTACTCATACCAGTGCTCCAGCAGAGTCACGGTACCATGAGATGAAAGCAGGGCCACAGAGGACAGAGATGAAGATAACCAATCCCTTAGTAAAGGGAAATACCGGATAGCAATGGCAGGCATAAGCTTTTAGTGGTATGATACCTTCCATGGGTGTTTACAACCCTGCTTTCCATTTCAGCTGGGTTGGGAGTTGTCTTTTTTGGTGGGAAGATGAGATCGGATGGTTGGCTCACCCTCCCTCTCTTTTCTAGCAGAGGGTAGCTTTTACATAGCCCAGGGTACTGGCTTACATGACATGACATGAATACTTGTTTCCATCAGTGCTCCTAAGTGATTCACTGCCTCGTGCTGATCAGGCATAAGCTTGATTATTTTGCTGAAGTGTGGGAGGCCATTTTGGATACACCCGATTTAGGGTTAAACACTGCAGCTGACAACATTGGGCAACACAGTCTGAAGCAATGGAATGCACATGTAGAGAGAGAGAGAGATATAAATATATGCATGTATGTATGTGTGCATATATATATACACAGACATACACACATTTACATATATGTTTCAGTGATCCAGTTTAAGTGCAGGGCTTATTCAGTCAACATAATCCAAGAGGTGCAATTCTCCTTGTCTAGTTCTTTGCCTCCATGTTGTTAACAATGTCTTGGAGATCTCAAAAATTAAAGAATTTAATAGAAATGACAGCGTATAAAGATAGCAGGAATCTTGTGAGGTCACCTAATTTATCCCTGCACAAAGAAAGGATGGATGCAATTTATCCCCAAACACATGCCTATCTTTTGATTGTGAACTTGCATAACCTCCTTGGATAACACGCCCCACCCTCACTTTTCCTACAGCTAAAAATCTTGTTCTGACTTTTTGCTGAGATTGAATAAAAATAATAAAAGATGAGGGGGGGAAAAAGAACAAAGGTTGACTTCCTCCCTCAGAGCCATTTGTCTGACACCTGAAGACTGTTATACTTTAACATCTCAGTTCTCTTTTCCCCGGCACCCCTTCTCAACTGTTTTAATATTTCCTGGTAGCACACATTTTCCAGACCTGTGATCTTTCCTGTAAACCTCCAGGTAGTCCACATCTTCCTGGAAGTGCTGTACCCAAACCTTGACACAGCCTTTCAGGTCGCGATTTGCCAACACCAAGTGAACAGAAAGAACTATTTCTGTTTTCCAGCATTACTCTTGTTTACCCATCTCATTAAAGTATTTGCCTTTTCACACGAGTATGAAAGTGTAAACATACATTCAGCCTGAGATTCACCATAATACAGCTGCTTCTCTGCAGTTCTGTTGCCCAGTCAGTCATTACCCAAACAATACTGGTGCACTTGGTTATTCTTATTTAAACACAGGATTTCACATTTATCTTGATGACTTGCATTGTATTTTTCCATACCACTTTTACAACCATTAAATCCCACAACTATGACTTTGACACTACCCAGGGTACTTGCAGCCCCATTCTGCTTTCTGACATCTAGCAATACAGACCTTATGCCTGCTTATCCATCCAGGAATGAAAATAAGAGCAATGCTGCACCCAGTACCTTTCTTAACTTATCTCTCCAGTGTAAGAGTCATTACAAACTCATCTGACAACAGTTTCATGTAGACCATGTTTCCCAAGCTTGCTTATAAAAGTATCATGCGGTACAATGTCAAAAACCTCACTAAACCTAAGCCGTAAGCCCCATAATATTTCTTTCTATATGGCTTCTTCGTATATTGCAGGAAGGAAATGAGATTGGTTTGATGATTTCTGCTTGCTGAACACAGACTAGCTCTTAGTCATCTTGATACACATATTTTAATGCAAGTTGGGACACTAAGTTCCCCTGCCTCCCTATCTGCAGCTTTAAAAATCTGGCCCTTTGAAGGATTCAACACGGGTCATATAGACGGACTACTTACAGAATTAGGTCTCCTGAGTGCCTAGGCATGGGAAGCAAAATAAGCAATATGAAGTAGGGCTTGTTTAGGCAGAAACCTAAGCTTTCTATCATAATCCCCAAACAACTTGTTTGTTTACCTCCTAACATTAGGTAAGTCTAAACTCCACAGAGCCTCACTATTATTTTTTATTTGGCAATTTTTCAGGGGCCCAATGTGATGTATCTCTGATTCCTAGAAGTGCTTCTGCCTTCATTAAGAAGGCAAAAGCTAGGTTTTCTCCTGAACAACTCACTGGGTGAACTTGGACCTGTAGGTGTCCTCAGGACTGGCCAGCCCACTGTGGGATGTGGCGCATTGCCCTCCCACTCTCCTTACGGAACAGAGGTCTAATGGTAAGGATGCTGTTCCAGGAAGGAGGAGTACAAGGGCACATTGCCATAGACTATTACTTTTCATTGAATAAGCCCTGGGGAACAGGGCCAATCACCCACCAGGCTACAGAGCAATGCTCACTCGTGTCTTTTTTTTTTTTTGACTCTGGCTGATTCCTGAATCCTTTTCCAAAACAGCTTCAGTGACAGTGGAAAGGATGCCCTACTTCAACTACAACCCCTTTCTTATGCAATGCTGTTTTGCATAGCTGCAGAAAAAGGAATTAATAATCCAGGTCTTCCATATCATGCATTAGTGCACTAACCCCTGGACTATTTTAAAAGTCAGTGAGGTAAAGATGTGGGTAAAGATATAGGAAGCTCCATGTTTTAAAGAGAATGAACCTCTGGAACCTCTGGAAAGGATCTTGTAGTATTTATTTTACAAAAACTCAGACAATATCCAGAAATATCATCTAGCTAGTGCTGGTGTCATTGCCAAAGTTATCTACCTATTAGCTGTTGGGTTTTAGTAACTCTTCTGTCCTATTATCTCTGTTATTCTTCTTATTCACTTTTCAATCCTTGTTTTCTTTTTCCAATCCTGAATGCCTCAAAATCTTCTAGATCCATTTTAAGGGATCCACCCAACAAAAAAACCATGCATACTAGAGGTTTGCTGTATACTGGCTTTGCCAGCAAATGCCAAAACCAATATCTCCTTCAGCATTTCTGGTTTTTTGTTACTTGCCATTATACATAATTGAGAGAACTGCTCTTTAATCAAGTTGTGACTGTCTTGCACTCCTTTCTGACACTTCTGCAATCTCACCTGGCAGCACTTTACCCTTCCCCAAGCCCAGCTGTGTGGCCCAGCAGTGTGTGCAACAGGCTCAGTTGCCCTAATTCCTTCAAGAGCAAAGCCCACGTTGATAAGGTTGCAGTCTGTACTCATTATTTCCATGCACATGTTCTGGAAATTGGTGACCCACTGAACAACCTAATGGAGTGACTTTTTTCTGTGCTGTGCTCACCAGCACTTCAATGCCACTTTCTACAAACAAATGATAAACCCCAGAGAATTATCTATGTTCCTCCGTCATTATTTCTGATAGATATTTTGTTTTTATTGTTTTAATGCTTTCTTCATTTTTCTCACTGACACAAGGAGAGGACAAGAAGAAAAAGAAGATACAATATGCTTTCTTCACCGCCCTCCTGGAGGTAGGTACACTCCAGACTGGACTGACTGAAACCTAAAGGGAGAAGTTATATTACCATTCTTCCTTAGAAAAGAGATTTGTTATTTCCTGTGCACGTGATAAGGGTTTGGTTTTGGTTTTTTTTGACAAACCAAGTCTTTATTGAAACATCAAAATCACTTAGGGCAAACCATGCAGGGAAAATATCAGTTTTGTCACAGATTTCTCTGAAATCCAAGATGAAACTTTCCATCAGAAGCTGAAAGAAATGGCACTCCTTCCTCCAGTTCGCCAGGTTCCCCAGCTGGTCACTGGGCAGATGATGGGCCAGTTTCCTCCCATGTACTTCTTGGTGGAGAAGGCTGGGGTTAGGGAGCAGATGTCTCCCAGTGAGAAGGTCAAACGGCTTCCTCAGAAGGGCTGAGTCCCTTCTGCTGCAGCTCTTCCACTTTGTGCAAAGAGGTGAATAATTAGTTCCCCACACCAAGAACCAGATTGATTAGAGACTTGATTGATTTAAACATTCCACATTAAACACAAATGCACTAATCAGATGACTACAGAATCCTTCTCATAAATCTTGTCCAAATAATATTTAACTGTATATAACTCTCCAAAAAACACAACCAAACTCAATCACAATTCATCTGTATAATCTGAATGCATAAATTTATCTATGGGAGAGCCTCAAGTCTTATCCTGGCTCCCTGAGTTAGGCTTTCAACACTCCTTTTTTTCACTCACACCTACCTAAGTACCAAAGCTTCAAATACAGAGAAAAAAGAACAGAAAACCAGGGTCATCACTAAAATGTCTCCACTCCCAAACTAGTTGGATGGTTTTTTTGGAACTGATGAAAAAACCTCAGACTGTTCTGTGTTCTGCTGTGAGGCTACGAACCCTGCAGAACCTGTAACTCTGGGCATCCTATGCACAAAAGTGAGAAAACGCTTTGAAAAAAGTAGCACACTGCTTATTATTTTTCTAGGTTGCATTACTCAATGCGATTAAATCTGCTATTAGATATGGGAGAATATTTTCCCAAACTACACTTTCTGCAAAATCTCATCTGCCATTAATTCTTATTCTCTGAATTATGTCCAGCTTGGGAAGAACTGGCAGTCAGAGAGGGCATCAGCGTGGGTTTGCTGCCTGCCTGCTCTGCTCTGCCAGGTCATGGTGAGGATGTTACGTTTTTGTCTGTATCCACAGTGCAGGTCTCTGGTTATTCCCAGAAGGCCCCTGGGGTGCCCATGCTGCACAGCACTCAGGGAATATCTCCATCCTTGGAGATACCCAAAAGCCATCTGGACAGTCCTAGGCAACCTGCTGTAGGTGGCCCTGCTTGAGCAGGGTGGTTGGACAAGATGACCTTCCAGAGGTCCCATCCAACCTCAACCATTCTGTGACTGTGAACCCTGCAGCATGACACCTCTGTATCCACAAGGCCAGGAGACACGTTTCTAGCAAGGCCGTCCAAAGTGCTTCACCTCTGACTTGTCACCACGCACAACCCTGTGGTCCTCACCTTCAGCCCACACGGAGGGCTCTTCCTGACTCATTTGCTATTTCTACATGCCACAAAAATGGGGCAAGAGTCATTCCTGCTGGGAATTGGACTGTGAACTGCGACAAATACAAGGCATGGATGAAACTTTGTCAAAGAATAGGGCAGCTGGCAAAGGAGGACTGCCTGGCTGGGCAACCGAGCAGGTGCGGGCCTTTGCTGTTTGAGATGTGACTGCTGTTTAAGGAAGAACCAGATCAGTCTGAACTGTGTCTCTGAGAAACTCCTAGATTTGGGTAGCCAGACCGTAACCCGGGCACCAGCTGGCTCCTTGCAGGCTGCATGTCTCCACACCTCCTGAGCAATGGACTTGTGTGGGCCCTGGGGCGGGAGAAGGAGTGTGGGGCTGGGGGACAGCTGAGGACAGAGCAGGGGGTTCTGTGCACTGCAGAGGACTCTTTGCAACCAAATAAAGGCCACTCCTGCCGATTTTTGTTCTGCCTACATGTCTGTGTTTTCCTGCATGTTGACTGTATGCAATACAAGGTGCTGGCTCCATGACAACCTAGTCCATCTATACTGGTTGGTTGTGCACGGAATGGGGGAGGACCCGCAGGAGCGGGTACCAGCCATGGCTTTAACCATAGGATAATGCAGGGGCTGGAAGGCAGCAGTGGCAGGCAAGACAAGGCTGGCTGACAAGGTTGTTCCCATTTTGAGCAAAATTAGAACCCCATATTCATCACAAACCCAGAAAAAAATCAATATGTCAGTGAAATCACTAAACTGACTACAAATGTGGATGGTGTGGAACTGCCGATGCCCCAGTGGTGATGAAGAGGACTGCAGAAGGACAGATGACGCACTGTTCATATTTAGTGCAGTAAGTGCTTTTGCCTTCGGTAGGCTACACCACCAACCATCACGGAAACAGGCCTGAGCATGGAGGTCATTCGCAAGGCAAAGAAGCTGCAAGTGAGGCAGGATTTAACCATCACTTAAAGCACTGCTGAGCTTGGACCATGTTGTCATTCATTCTCGTATTCTGCAAGCGAGGCCGCAACACTGTATGCATGCAGGAAACACGAGCAGCACTGGAAATGAGTATGCACCTGCAGTTCAGCTTTGGGCTCCAGGTTTATTTTGAAGTTTATCTATTTTTTAATGTTGTGCTTGCTACAAAGTCCCATGTAGGTTTTCTCAGTATTGCTGCTCTAGCATGACCCTAACTCCTTTGAAATGGGCTGATATTGTAGTTGTCTGATGGGTTTGCTCAGATAATTGCACCTCAGCATTCACTCCAACTCTTCTTGTGCCTTAATTTGAACAGAATGGAGTTTTGGCACTTTGATTTGAAGACAATGGGAGGTGGAACATCCACTGCTCCCTGTGAACTTCTCTAAAAACCTGTAAAACCAGCATTTCTCTTTCATTTCTTAGTTTGCACATTTCCAAACCTGATGGTGGTGAGTTAGTAGGAAATATTATCTTGTGGAAATATTAAGAATTTCCAAAGGAAGCATGATGGGAGAAAGAATTGTTTTACATTAAAGTTACTAATATGTCTTAACAAAGAGATGAATGTATATTCTCTCTCCTTCAAGTGATCATTTAATTTACGATACCTAGCTACATGGACACTTTATGTAAAATGAACTTGTGTGCTACTAGAGTTAAACAGCTAAAGCCATTTTCTTCTGTTGAATACTGTGAAGAAGAATGATGTCTCTCCTTCAGTGTGTCCAGCTGGTACAGCTAGTTTCTAAGCATGTATCCAAATTACAACTATATTAAACAACAATTTATGTTCCAGTCCTGAAATTCCCAGGATATTATGAGTTCAGGAACTTCAAGAGATATCAAAGGCACAAGGCAGATATAACACTATTTTCCTGTTAACTGGAAATTGTCTTAATTATCCACCTGTCTGACCACAATATTTTCAGTTTTATGTTAAATTGTGTTTAGTTGCAGACCACAAATTGACTTCTCTCAAGTTTTACCTCAATGGCTTCTATACTGATACAGCCTATCCTTACAGTACATGGCTCTTCAAAGCCCAAAGCAGAAGGACAGGCAAATTGTAAGACTGATTGTAAGATGTTTCCTGAATGTTAAAAATTGATTTGTATGATGATTAGTGGCTCCACTGATGTTTTCAGGATAACGCTCCACAAAACTTTACAGGAATATCATAGCCCATCAGGAATATCAATAATACATTACACTATCTGAACTCATTCATTATGCAGCAATAGGGAATCAGTGATTTTAGTATGGACTAATAGAACAGTAATTAATATAAAATCCAGTTTTAGAGACCAGAGTCACTTTCATATAATACAGTGTCTTATTTGATTTTCAGGTCTAATCATTAAGGAACTACATAGCCCCTTCTCATTCATCACATGCATTCCTCCCTTTAACTTACCTAGTTTCAGAAGGAAGATGTAGCAATTAGCTCATGGGTTTTTTTCATTGCCAACCATCTTACTATGTAAAGTTGGTGCTAGCAAGAACTTCTATCGACAACTTTTTATTATAATTCTTTCTGTCTCCCCTCTTTCCTTGAATGTCATCTCACATGTGAGAAAAATGGTAATTAAGACAACAGTGGAAAACAACACTGGGTCTTCAGACTGTTCAGTAGTTTACTGCCAGTTAATTGGCTTTTCACTACAGGACAGTATCATAATTTTAATTGTGATTTTTCAACCAAGGCATACAATGCAGCTCTTCATAGATACATTAATGAATGCTTGCTGCTCCTTTACCTATTCCTGTATATTTACATTATCATCAGCCTTAGTAACAACTGAGACTTTCAGCATGCACTGTACTTCAAAAAAAAAAGATTTTAGCATGAAGTATTTTTTCATTCAATGAAAGATCTGCTTTTTATGTGAAGCTACTCAGGCCACAGGAAGGAAAAATTAAAAAAAAATTATTTATTCCAACTGAAGTGAATGAGCTAAAAAAAATTCTGATATTTGGTAGGTTTTACCACTGTGTTATGCAAAAAAACCCCTTTAAATATTTGTAATTGGGCCTAGATTTCAAGGTTAAGGTCCTCAGGTAATAAACTATTACACTTTAAATGCACATTTAAATAACCAGAACATTTATAATGTACGCTTATAGGGCACAACAATAGTTTTATGCTGAGGTAACCAGCTGGAGCAAATGGGAGTTACAGCAGTACAAAACTCTAGAAAAGCTGTGATTAATAATGTATAGGTCCTATGGCACGTAACTATATTATTTACATAAATAGAGGCATGGGTATTCAAAATCGTGGCTCAAGAAAAGAGGTGAGACCACTGGAGAAAGAAAGTTGGAATTTACCTCCAAAACTCTCATTTACCCCTAAACATAGCTATCACCGATCAAGACAATAAAAGACGACATGCTTCTGTGGCTGCTGCAATGCTTTTCTGTTTGTAACACCATCATGTCAAGCTCAGCCATGAGCATTTCGATGTAAAGAAACAGAAGAGAGAAAAATGGGGAGGGTGCAGAAGCGAAAGGAAGAAAGAATGAGGAAAGGCAGCAATAGAACAATTAATCTGTATTGCAATTCCACCAACCCACAGAGTTTTCCTGAACATTAATTATTGTTTGCAGCGTTACTCACTTACCGACATCAGGATCAGTGGCTTGGACTCTTGTTAACAAAGCTTTAGTGGCTGTATTCTCATAGACACACGCGATGTAGTGATCAGATGAAAACACTGGTGGATTATCATTAACATCTTCTAAAATAAGATGGATTTCTGATTGGCAAAACCTGCCACCACCGTCTGTGGCTCGGGCAACCAAGTTGTACGCAGGGATTTTCTCTCGGTCGAGAGGGGCCAAGGATTTCAGCTCACCTAAAATTGGTTAAAAGCAGCAGCCATCATTACTACTGTAGCAACATCACTAATTCTAGACAGTGCAAGTATCTCAAAAACATGTATTTCACAGGAATAGGAAAGAGAAAAAAAGTCAATCTTGCTTATTCCAATGAATGGATTTAAAACTCACAGTAGTGTCACTTCTCACTCCTCTTTTTTTAAAGTGAGCTGCCAATATGGGTGCAGGGAGGACAAGCCACTCATGTAGGCCTACAACGGCCTACAACTTTACCCATATGAACACCACTGTGTTTTTCGAAGTCTGTCTTTCTGTTACTCTCAAGATTTATAAAGCCCTAGACACAGAAACACATCCTGAATTTGATGACAGTAGCCATAATGAACTCTAAAGTTTTCTAATGCCACCATTCAAAAATAACATCAACATCCCCCTCTCTTCTCCCCACAAAGCAATCTCCAACCAGCTCTGAATTTCTGTAGATACTTCTGGCATTTAGTTTGAAACAAACTTCTTATTCTCATACAGAGATGGGTATCACAATAAACATTAACAGCAATGAAAAGCCAGCTTATTCAGACTGAGAGCTTCACCCATGATCCATTTTCCACTGCACAAATAAACAACCACAGGAAGGAAAAATTTCAGCACTAGGCACTACTACTAGCAACAGGCACTACTAGTTGGAAGGTAAGTTTTGGGTTAATTTTGTAAAGGGTGCAAATTGCAGTTAAATACAGAATTTGTTCTTGAAGAGGGCAATACTTCCCCTTCCACACACTGCATAGATCTCCAAACACCTCCTCTTCCATCAGTAAGGCTACGGCAATAGCAGGCGTTACCTCCTGTTAGTCAGGCGGAGGAGGCATTGCACAGGGAAGGACTTAGCCTATCATTATGGAAACCAAATTCCTAAGAATAACAGAGGGGTGGGACTTTTATTCATGGGAAAATGATTTTATTTAGCTTTACTTAATAACAACCATAAAATCTAGATCTTAGTAGAGATCAGTATCTTTTTCCAGACCAACTGCCAAATGTACAAGACCTTTGTAGCACTCCACTGTGCCCACAAATTCGTTACTGATATCCTTTCTCCCCCCAAATCTGTGTATAAAAGGAATGTCTTTTTTACAGGGTCTAAATACCAATATATCTAGACCAAGGTGGAAGAAATGAAGTCCGAAGTTGAAGAAGGACCATGTTGGCATCTTCTCCTCTTCTGTAACAAAAAGAATCCAGGACAGGCACATGGAGGACAGGGAGGTGATTCAAGACTGCCAGCATGGCTTCACCAAGGGCAAGTCTTGCCTGACCAACCTAGTGGCCTTCTATGATGGAGTGACTACATCAGTGGAAACGGGAAGAGCAACAGATGTCATCTATCTGGATCTCTGCAAGGCCTTTGACTCGGTCCCCCACAACATCCTTCTCTGTAAACTGGAGAGGTATGGATTTGATGGGTAGACTGTCCGGTGGGTAAGGAATTGGTTGGATGGTCGCATCCAGAGGGTAGTGGTCAACGGCTCAATGTCCAGATGGAGATTGGTGACGAGTGGTGTCNAATGGTTTTAAACTAAAAGAGGGTAGATTTAGACTGGATATAAAGAAGAAATTTTTTACATTGAGGGTGGTGAAACACTGGAACAGGTTGTCCAGAGAGGTGGTAGATGCCCCATCCCTGGAAAAATTCAAGGTCAGGTTGGACGGGCTCTGAGCAACCTGATCTAGTTGAAGATGTCCCTGCCTGTGGCAGGGGGGTTGGACTGGATGACCTTTAAAGGTCCCTTCCAATCCAAATTATGCTATGATTCTACGATACATCTCTGACCTAACTTGTGGTCTGGCAGGGAAACAAAAGGGTCGGTATTCCCTGTTCTGATTACAACATTCAACCTGGCCAACAAAGATGTCCTTCTTTCTCCGTCCTACCACCACAACTTCAGAAGTGGTCATCCACGCCTGCCATAACTGGAACAACTGGCTGATAACCAAGTTTAACCTAACTGATGTCAACGGATTAAGACGGCTATTCGGAAACATTCAGTTGTCATCTTACCGTTTTCTGGATCTAAGAAAAATTTATTGTTCCCAGCACCATAGAGAGAGTAGCGAATTTCACCATTAGACCCAATGTCAGCATCTTCAGCACTGATTTTAAGAATGACTTTGTTTGATGGAATGTCTTCAGGAAACAGTGCTGTGTATGCAACCTAGAGACAAAACCAGAAATGTAAGCTATGATGTAATAGTATTTTGTAGTCTTTGCAGAACCTTTTTCTTAAACTCTCTGTAGTGCATCTTTCTATACAGGAAACAATTTTCCTTTATGTAACACATTCCTAGAAATTCAAATCACTTAAGCTTTGAGGTGTCACAGAAACAATACCAAATTATGACTCTTAATAGGGCTCATCTTAGGTGTTAAGTGTGGTCTCATTTTCTATCTTCCGCTTGTTTCATCAACACCCATGAAATGGAAACTTTGATGAGTGTGCTAATGAAGACAACTGTTTTTATCACCTCATCCAGCAGCATTTGAGGGAGATACAGGCTGCGATTCCCCAGAGTGGTGCTTGCAATGACAGTGGTCCATCAGTGATAATGTAATCATGGGAATTATATGAATTATATGGGAATAGCATATACATAAATATATATATATATAAAAAAAAAGATTCTGTGAGCAGTAGTATTAAGGAACTCTGGGTTTCATTGTGTCTTTTCTTTCAGACAGACCTTTCTATTGCAGCAATATCAGTTCCCCACATTGCCTTTCCACAGAATAAGAGACAGCCAGCACTGTGAAAGCTGTGGTCAGGCCACACTGCATGCATGCCCGACAACATGAGAGCAAGCTACATTCTTCTGCCTTTTCCACTGGGTCTCTGGCATCTGCCAGGTTCAGGAAGGTTGGAGTTAAATTAGGTTGAAGGCATTTCCACATTGATTGTGAAGGGAAAGCACATTTTTTTCTGCAGGGGAGGAGTGGCTGCCCAGTGCCACCTCATTTTTTCTAAAGCCAGCTAAGGTGGCTGTGGACAAGACTCCGTTGCTAACTTTACTAGACCGTTATCCTTCAGTCTTGGGTTCACAGGACTGCTTTATCCTGCTCCTCTCCCAGATGACTCCAGAATTCTTCAACTAAGACTTTAAGGATGAAAATGGGCATCGCCTGTGAATACCTGTAAATAGCAGGGACACCCATAGGGAAACCATTGCTTTCAACACAACAGTCGATTGCTGTGGGTGTTGCTAACTCACCTGTTCACAAACTGGATTATTATCATTAACGTCAGTGACGGTCACTTCCACGGCAGCTTGGGTTACGAAGAGGCCATCCGTGGCAGTGATGTTCAGATGATAAACATCTTGCTCTTCCCGATCTAGAGGCCTTTTAACATAAACCTTCCATTCATTCTGAACCAGTCCCAGAGCGAACTTCCCTTTGGGATTCCCTCCTGCAACGAGACAAGCCACACGCAATGGGCTGGGGTGTCCCTTCAGAGCTCCCACCTCGTTTAAACACAAACACAGACATATTGTAGAGGACCTGGACTAAGCAGCCGTCATTTGTTTTACAGTGATCACTGCTTTCAGACTTGCAGACTCAGGAAATCTGTAATGAGATTACACTCCCTGTGTTTATTGCCCCCCAAACGCCTTGTATGAAAGTGAACCAATAAGTTTCAGTGGAAACAAAATCCATTTAACAGAGCTGAAGATGATCTCTTGTTTAGTTCCCCGTAAGGGCAATCAAATTCGAACTGTGAACAATCAATAGTCCTCTCAGGCTGGTACAATTGTCTTTCCACTTAGTCTCGGGAGAGGATGTAATACACAGTAGCTCTTGTTACCAAGACAGTTTCATTAGCGGTTGATTATGCAATCAAGGACTGGAAGTGGGTTCTATTAAGGAATCCTCTAATGAAAGCTTTATCATACAGCTGCGCTGTTCTTCTGCTCATTAAAATTCTAGTTTTTAAAAAAGTTTACGTGACACAGGAAGACACATTAGTATTAAATAGTCCTAACAAGAGGTCATTTGAGGAGCAGTTGGAAGATAAGAAGTGCAGTTAGGTCAAATGTATCCAAGAGTGAAAGCTGGTGAAAGGAGTGCGGAAGACAATGCAGAACAGCTTTTTATTGTGCCGTGACACTGACACTGGACCTGGCAATGTTGCTTTTCCACATCATTAAATTGCCTGGTGGCAAAAGCAGGTTGGGAGAGGGAAAGTTTCGGTCCACGTCATCCTCAGGAAGGAAGTAAGGACATGTCACATGTAGAAGGGCACAATAATCAAGGCAGGCACGGTTGTTGCTAATGTTTCCAACAGTTATTTACTCTTTCATCTGAAATGGTACAGTCCCTGGCCTGCTCCATGAAGAAAACACCTTCAATCGCCTTTCTCTGAGCCCGATCTCAACCCCCTGTCAGACCAGATACTAAAATCTTTTAAACCAATGTTGTGGTTTAACGCAGGTAGGCAGCTAAGCCGCACACGGCCACTCACTCATTCCCCTGCAGTGGGATGGGGGAGAGAATTGGAAGGGTAAAAGTGTGACAGCTCATGGGTTGAGATAAAGTAAGTTTAATAGGGAAAGCAAAAGCTGCGCATGCAAGCAAAGAAAACAAAGGAATTCATGGGAAATGTTCAGCCATTTCCAGGAGAGCAGGGCTCCATTGTGCATAACAGTTACTTGGGAAGACAAATGCCATAACTCTGAACTTCCTCATTCTTCTCCCAGCTGTATATGCTGAGCATGACGTCATATGATATGGGATATCCCTTTGGTCAGCTGTCCTGGCTGTGTCCCCTCCCAACTCCTTGTGCACCCCCAGCCTCCTCGCTGGTGGGGTGGGGTGAGGAGCAGAAAAGGCCTTGGCTCTGTGTAAGCACTGCTCAGCAATAGCTAAAACATCCCTGTGTTATCAGCACTGTTTTGGTCACAAAGCCAAAACATAGCCCCATACCAGCTGCTATGAAGAAAATTAACTCTACCCGAGGCAAAACCAGTTAAAGCCAACTACCTAGTCTTCTGTGCCCAGCATCTAACATAACATTGGTCTGTAAAAACATATATGCACATTTAATAATTTAGGATAGAGCACTATAGTCATAGCAAACTCATGTGCTATAGAAGCTGAGTGAGGACATAGAAAAAAGCATCATGCTGCTCCACTGGGTGAATTTTAATTCCAGCTAACCTGCTACTAGCTCTTTCCCCACCACATTAAGCTTTCTCCTGTGCTCGCCCATGCAGAAATGCAATCTGAGAACTACTTTCCATGTTTCTCATATACAAAAGTGGTGTAAAAATATCAAGGGAATGCTCATTCTTTTTTTGTAACAGGAGCAAGAATGTCAAGCATCTTAGTGTACTTTTGCTTACAACTTATTCAGGGTCCTGACATGTGTCATGGGATCTGTCCAAGCTCAATGGAAGGACCAGGTTCTTAAACCTTCCTGTCTAGTACTGGTGTTGATTTGAGTATATAAGTATTTAAAAAAAAATCCAAGGCTGAATTTATTTGAGCTGCCTCTGCTGTCAAGTGATTAGGTGTCACTGTTGTTGCTTCTGGTGTCAAAATTCTGTCAGGGACCTTCTTAGCAAAAAAACAAGGCAGAGAAGATCTGAACTTGAAACTGAGCTTCAAACCAAGCAAAAACGTCTAATGCACATTTCATACCTTCTTTCTACATCAAAAGGTAGAAAAGACGTCACAGGCTGTAATCTATGCCTTCTTCATTAGCTACCAATTACAAGACAGACTGTTTTCTATTTAATATGAAAACTAAGTCAATTGAGACAGGCTGAGCAAATCTTTCTTGCTAAGTATCACCATTTGTGCTAGCTGTAACTAGAAAAAAAGCATGATAAAAAAGCACATTGTAATGAATAAGATTTCCAGAAAATTAAGTCAGATAGGCATTATAAATATAAAAGGCCCTCTAATCATACAGAGCACAAAACTGATATATCAAACACAGAAATTTTCTGTTGATAGAAAATCACCTTTTTCGATCACAAAACCAAGCAGATCCCAATTTTCCCTATGACAGTCTGCAATAATCATCAGAGGATTTATTAAAACCTTGTTTAATCTGTTGTGTGATATAAACACATATTTCTCCTTAAGTGGGTTACACAGTATGTCGATGCGCAGATCTGAATACAATCCAAGGCAATGAGAATCTGTCTGTTGACTTGAGTCTTAATGTGACTTCAAAGAAGGTAGACCCCTGCTGATTGGCATTAAATTATCTCTATTCAGTTCAACACCAGCATAAAAAAGTTTAACTCTGCTCTATAAAAGGCTGTAATCTTGTCATAGTGAGTTTAATGTTGTAAACCATTAATAAAAATGGTCTTAAATATTCTTATTTAGCTTCATGATATCAATCAGTGCTTTCCTGCATATTAGTCCTTTTGTAAAAGGCAATGATTAAGTGTCCCAACCAACTATGAAGCAATACACTCAAGGTATGGGTATCCCATTGCTAAGAAAAGAGGAAAGGTAAAATCTAATTAAAATCAGCTGGTGGCTTTTATGGCTGGCAGTAACACTAGCTTGGAGCAATTTAAAAATCACTGTTGCTTTGTTGTTGATGGAATGGTTTTTAAATCATACGTAAGAATTTGGGGAGTATGTACAAAAAACCATCCTTGGGGTCCCTTCCCCCCCCTTTTCTCCACTAGAAAAGGATCAATTTGAATGACCAAGAAACCTGTTCAATAAGCAGCGAACACGTGTAACAGTTTATCTGCATGCCCTTTTCATTAGCGCTACCTTTCTTTTTTTTTGCTTCTCACGACTGTATACTTTGTTGATGGAACACAAAGGTGGAAGTTGTACTATAAAGTGTAACAGAAATAAAGAGATGTAAACACTAAAATACCATCAAGGAAATATTCTTTAAAAAGGAAAGGCAAAAAAATCTACACTGTGGCCCAGGGAACCATTTTCTAGTACTTATACATATGTCTAGACGCAGATCTCATTCTGCAGTGATTAATTAACTTTTTCACTAATATATGTAAGCAGATTCAGTTTCCTAGGGGTGTTCTAATTAATTAGTTTTTCGCTCTGAATAATGTAGCTTTTCTAAATGGAAGCCTCCTGACTACATGTATTAATGGCTTCTTCAAAATCTTTTGGCAGTTTTCTTATGTTCTACTTTGAATCTCACAACAGTGAAGTGCTAGCTAGAAAAAGCACTCCAGTAACTTTTTAGAAAGGGTTTGAGGCTAAAAGAGTCAGCATTATCTTTTATCTTTTGTTGCTTGAAGTTTAAATAATGCTCTCCCTCCCTCCCTAGTCAGCAAATAGTACAAAGCCAAATCAAACTCAAGTTTAAGAAAAGAAAGAAAACAGTCAGATACAAATGAAAGGCAGAGACACAGTGATCCAAAATAAACAAATCCTGACACACATCATTACTAAAGCACACACAGAGGGAATTATAATGGCTAAAAGGGAACTGAAAACTAGAAGCCAGCAGTATCAGTTTTCACTGCAATGTCCTGATCTGGGAGGGGGAACTGAATATTTACTAACTTATTTATTTAGTTTCTCTCTTACATTTATGCATTTATTTAGATACTTTCAATTCCCAATTAGAACTGTAGGCATTTGCATCACATAAAATCAATAGGTTTATCCTCCACTCCCAGTTTAAGATGTTGCACGTTTACTGAGCTGCCAAAATGATAAACCCAATCCTCTTAGCTTTAATATCGTAAAATTGCAGACACTGTTCTTCAGCCTGCAGCACAAGTCCTCCCCAAACACTGAAATATCCAGAATTCCAGGATCTCAAATATAAAATAAAACCAAACAAAACCCATCACTTTGCTCATACTAGGCAATCAACCCAGAAAAAATCCTACTGTGTACAATACNCATAAGACTTGTGCTCCAAGACTTATGCTGAACCAAGCTTAAAGACTATTGTCTGTCCTTAGATTTACATGCCTGATGGAGCCTAATTAACATCACTGAGGAACACAAAACACTTTACTGTACCGAAGTCTTAGCGACTGACATTTTTCTGGTGGCTTTTCCTAGTTTACCACTGTTAAATCTCAGTAATAGCTGGCTGGGTCTAGGCTGGGTAAACGTCCTAGCTAAACATCAGCAGAGCCCTGGTTTTAGCCAAACTGCCTCAAATGATATAGGCAATGACCTCAAATGAGCCTTAAAAAGAAAACTACTGTGCTCCCTACTGCACATTCCTATTGATTTTCTATTAAGATTTATAAATAGAACTTTTGCTTTGTGAACATATCCAGCTGCTATCGAACTACAAATAACAAAGGGTAAATGCAATTTTTTTTCCCCCACCATCAAATGCAGATGAATGTGGATTTGAAAATGGCAACTACTTGCCAGTAATCATGGAAACCATTCCTAAACTGAAGGAGTTCAAACCAGCATATATATTTATCCACCAGAACGTATCTACCCCTTTTCAAAGTTGACCAGAAGACTGCAATAAGCATTTATATTTCTCAAGAGAGTGCAAAGGACTCTTCAGTGATCACATCTGATCCAAAATGTTTATTTATTTAATCTTCTAAATTATGATTTTTTCTATCTATCTATCTTGTGTGTGCTACTTTTCTCCAGGTGCATTTGCACAAAGCTGGTTTTGGTGGATCCACATGTCATTCTCATAATTTGTTTTCTTCTCCCCCTTTGTCAGTGTCCTGTTTTTCCTCAGAGTTTGTTTATTGTATTCACAGAAGTTTCCATGGCTCAAAATGCCTCCAGAAAGCCACAGCATTTCAATAATCATCTAGCTAATGTGAGTCCATGAAATATTCAAGTGCAGCTCCTGAGCTCAATTTGAGGTAAAGTATGAATAGACTATTTCGTTAGTTAAACTATACTTTAATATGTTTTGACATTTTAATCAAAAGAACCTAATTTCGCATTGTGCACTTCCCAAATTCAAAGGATATATATTCAAAGACAGTGGAATTTCTGAGCTCATACATTTAGTAATTGTATAGGAGGTATTAGAGAAAGTTTTGGGCTTTGACATATAACGTTTTCAAAAACTGAAATACCAGCAAAATATCTGACATATTTTGAACTGTGATAGAAATTAAGGTACAGAATGATCTATAATTTTTGAGTCACATGTAACAGTTACTATTCAAAAGTCCAGTTTTTGCTAAATTAACAGCACAGGGATGTGAAGAAAACATTATGTAACTAAAAGCATAATTCATTATAAGAGATGACTGAAAGACTTCAGAACAAAGAGAAAAACAGTACCTTCAGCTAATGATCACGGTTCACTAACATATCTTTGTTACAAACATGAAAGGTTTGCATGTCCTATACTTTCTATACTGGGATCCCCAAACTCCTTCAAATATCACAAAATCTCTAGGATGAGGCACTACTTATTTATTTTTCTTACTTTATTATTCTATGATTCTGTTTTTAGATATGTGGAATTGAGGCACTGGCAGCTAATGCACCTTGCCCAAAGCCTCCAAATCCTGTGCTTTATCCACAAGACTATTTTTGCCTCTACTTCTAATATCCTACAACACATCACAGTACAAACACATGGTCTTTGCAAACCTTTAAACTGAATCCAGACTTTCAAGTAAATGGTCAGAACGAATTTCTGGTTGCTTTGAAAATGACGCTACTTCTGATGTGTAACGCAGGCAGTCTGTGGCTAACTGGAATATCGCACCTGTCCCTACACACCATCCCACCACCATTTCCAGTTTGATAGCTAACAAAGGGGTAGGAGTCTTATCCTCAGAGCAGAATATACGAATGGTTATCCTGTTAGTTAAGTCATTTTTGGCCATAGCCTGCTTCCTATATGCAGTCTTGTGTAATTCTAATCCTATCGAGTGAGAAAAATGTGAATTTGCCCAATAATCTGGTTACTACTAGGTATTTAGCTCTTGGATTGTGAGGTTGAGGGGAGTGATAAAGTTGTTCCCTAACAAAATCTATTGGACAATGCAAGTTGTAGAAAAATAACTGCAGCACCCCATCACTCGTAACATACTCACGCAAAAGCCAGTCTGAATCTAGGAGAAAAGAATGGTAATAAATATAGCACAATAGGAAAGAGCAATGTTACCACACTTTGAAAAATATGTTAGTAATGTAATCGAAATGCCTTATGCTGTATATAACAATGCATGGCAGCTAACCAGCGCTTCTAAGTGGATTATTATTTCCCTGGCCAGAAATCTGTGCTGATAAGAAATGGCATCCCCCCACTCCTTCCAATGTAAAATTAATTCCTTTCCCCCCCCCCCATAAATAGTGGTATTTCAAAGTGACTCCTGCATGCACTTTCCTATCTCAAAAAGAAAAATGCTGTTTAAAAAAAACATAAATGCTTGGAAATATAAGGATTTTCTCGTTAAGAAGAAAATGTTCTTCTTCCCTTGGTTGAAACATTAAGTAGTGATGGTTTCCAAGCTGACATATCAATTATGATGGGTTGATGGGTCACACTACATTGCACTGCAGCAAATCATGAAGCATTAATCTTAGAAATTAGAGAGAGAATAACCCAGAGAGACAGACACTCCCTTTCCCTCTTTTCAGCTTTGCTAGTTGCTGCAAATTCTGTCCAAATTAAAAAAAAAAATCAACAACAAACAAAAAAACCAAAAACAAAGAGAGATGCAATTGTCTGATTCATGGTGATTATTTAGCTGAAACTCTGCTACATGTTCACCTAAAACTGGACACATGCACAGTTCTTCAGTAAAGCTGGTTTTGGGAAGAAGCAAGCTGTTTCTTACCTGTAATATGGTAGCTAACCTGCCGGTTGACATCAGACGTGTCTTCATCCCAGGTGCTAAGAACAGCCACAACTTCCCCTGGAGGGTCACTCTCCTTCACTGACCCTCTGTACACCTCGTGCTCAAAGACGGGTGCGTTATCATTTATATCTGTTACAGTAACTGAGACCAAGGTGGTTGATGACAAGGACAGAGCTTCCCCCAGATCTGAGGCCACCACTGCAAAGGTGAAAGCAGGATCCTTTTCATGGTCCAGGTCCTTCAGTGTGCTGATCCAGCCACTGTTGCTATCAATGGTGAACGCTTCTGTGATCTTCTCCAGCTCCGATTCCACTGCAAGTGTATAGGTGACCTGCCCATTTGCACTCGAGTCTGCATCAACCGCTTTAACTTGCATAAGTTTTGTTCCTATAGGCATCCCTTCCATTATTATAGCATCATAGCTAGCCGTTTCAAACATGGGTTTGTTGTCATTTACATCCAATACCTTAACTTCCACATCCACAGTCAACACAATGTCTACTTTGTCTAATTGAATGGTGGCTGCAACTTTGAAGTGAAAAGCAGGATTTGTCTCGTGGTCAAGTCTCTTATCCAGTTTTATGAGCCCCGTGTCTTGCTCTATGATGAAAACCCCATCTTTGTTGTTTTCAGTCAGCTCACCATTAACTGTGCTGTACAAAGCACCCTGATTAGGCAAAACATGCAGAATGTCAATGGTGCTACCTATGAGGGTGTCTTCTGCTATGGTAAAAGAATACTGGGGTTGAGAGAAGGAAGGCAAAATAGTTTCTGGGGGTAAAACATGGATGTAGACAGGAATGAGGGAATGCTTTACAGGAATGCCACCATCAACTGCTTTGACAAAGAATGACAGAACTGTGTTTTTCAGCTGGTTAAAGCTACCCTTGGTGACCATCCATCCATTGTCTGGATCTATTTCAAGCAGATCAGCTACTGAAACGGAGGCTTCACTATACAGAGAATAGGTAATTCTGGAATTGGCTCCATCATCTGGATCTACTGCTTGCACTTGGGTCACCAAATAACCTTTCCCAACATCTGCTTTGACACTTGCTCTGTATTCGACTGTCATAAATTGAGGAGCGTTGTCATTCTCATCCACTACTATCACTCTCACAGTGCAAAACGTAGTCCTGCCACCTCCATCGAGGGCTCTCAAAAATATACCGATATCACTTTCCAGCGGGTTCTCCCGGTCTAACCTCTCAGTTGTCAGAATCTGCCCATTGCTATCAATCAAAAATCGGTCCTTGGCAAAGTCATTTATTATGGAGTAGCTTATCTGGCCGTATACACCTGAATCCCCATCTGTTGCCTTCACATGGATTACCTTAGTTCCAGGAGCAGCGTTTTCTCTAACCTCCGCAACATAAACGCTCTGCGAAAACACAGGGCTGTAGAGGTTGGCCCCGAGGATCTGTATGTGCACCTGAGCTGTGCTGGTGAACAGCCCGTCTGACACAGAGACATTTAGGCTGTACATGGGCTCCATCCTCTGTTTGCGATGGTTGGAAAGGGTGATAACACCACTCTTGCTGTCCATAATAAAACTGGTTCGATCATTTCCCGATAGGATGCTGTACTCCAATCTGTCAAAATCAGAGCTGTCGGCATCAGAGGCTTGGACGCAAGTCACAAAATGACCCCGAGGTGCCAGTTCGCTCACATACGATTCATATATTAACTGGTTAAAAACTGGAGGGTTGTCATTCATATCTGTTATTGAGATACTAACAAGAACCTCACTGCTTAGTGGTGGGAACCCGTTATCGGTTGCTCTGACTTTCAAGCTGCACTGCTGTATGAGTTCATGATCCAGCATCCGGGCTGTCAGAATTAGGCCACTGGTGCTGTCTATATGGAAATAGTCTGTGCTGTTAAAGGTGTCCTGGACTATCTGATACTGCACCATCTTGTTATTGTCAGAGTCAGCATCAATAGCAACAACCTGCAGTACAGGAGTCCCAATCAAAGATGCTTCAGACAAAGTAGCATTATAAGCTGACTGATCAAAAACTGGAGGATTATCGTTAACATCATTAATGATCAAGTCCACAGTGACCTCAGCTCGAGCGCCAGTGAGGGCATCGCTGGCTCGCACCATCAGCTTGAAAAGAGAATTTATTTCATAGTCCAGTGGGCTGACGACACTCAGAACTCCAGTATCAAAGTCGATATTAAACTGGTTGTAGGGATCTCCATCCACAATGATATAAATGATACCCTGACCTTCTGGACTGGTTGCATTTATGCTTAAAATTGGTGTGTGCATTTCTACATCTTCATTCACGGAAGCTGTATAGAAGGGCTTGTCAAACACAGGCATCGCTTTGTTAACAATAGTAATGGGGAGCTCTACCGAAGCAGACAATGATGGGTTACCGCCATCTTTTGCAAGAATGACAACCAAATACTCTATGTTAGACAAATCAGAATTGAAGGGTTCTTTTAAAGTGACACTACCAGATCCTCTATCAATTTCAAAATGTCCGTAGTCTTCCTTCAGAAGATATGACACCTCACCATTTTCACCCTTATCTTTATCAATAGCCGTCACTCGATATATCAGGGTACCAGGCTCAGCATCGACTTGCACAGCAGCATAGTATGGAAGCCCTACGAACACTGGGGCATTGTCATTTATGTCTTCAATGTAAACCCTCACCACCACTCGAGTGACACGAAGGTGATCTAGTTCACGGCTTGCTTCCACCACCAACTCATACAGCTCTTGTTCTTCTCGGTCGAAGGGGATGCCAGTTGTCTGAATGACTCCTGAGGTGGATTTGATTTTGAATTTGTTGCCTGGGTTTAATATACTGTATTTCAAAGGTTCATTGAGGCGGTTACCAACAGCATTCACCACAGCAATCTTTGTGATATTGGTGCTGTTTTCTGAGATAGAAGTGGAATAAAAATTTTGTGTGAAATGGAGTCCGCTATCCATGGCTTCTTTTACCATTATTGTCACCATAGCAGTGCTATAAAATTTCCCATCAGATACTCTTACTATTAGCATATAATGGTCTTTGGAGAGGCTATTGTTTTTAATGGTGAGTACCCCTGTGCTTGAATCAATTAAAAAATGGTCCATATTGCCTTCAATTAGACTATATGTTAGTTCAGGAGGGATCTCTGAATCTGGGTCTGTAGCCTTGACTTTGAGAACCTCAACACCAACATACGTGGGCAGGAGCAAGACTGTCTCAAATACGGCCTGGCTGAAGACTGGTGGGTTGTCATTGACATCAGTTACCTCAATGGTCACTTCAACTGGGCTCTCTGCTGTAAGCTGGGGGTTCCCACTGTCTCTAACATGCACATGGAAGTGGAAGTGGGCTATTGTTTCGTGATCTAAATTTGCAATTGTTCTGATTGCACCTGTGCTGGAATCGACCGTAAAATACTTTTTTGCAGTAGATTCAACAATCTGGTAGACAAGCAAAGCATTCTGGTTGCTGTCAGCATCAGTGGCACGTATCACGAGGGGACTGTTATTCGCACTCCGGACTATGCTATTTACAGGAGCAGCTTCGCTTATGCTGCCCGAGTACTGAGAGAAGAGAAAAACTGGTGGGTTATCATTTTCATCAACAATCTGAATGTTCACAGTGGCATTTGATGCCATGCCTGCCATATTTGTTGCCTGTATGATGAGCTGATAGAAGGAAGCACGTTCATAGTCAAGGGCCTTTTGACTGGTGATCACTCCAGAATATGGGTTTATGGTGAAGACTCCATCCACATTCCCATCTTTAACCTCGTAAACTAACGTGGACTGACTGATTGCAGAGAGAGAGATGACAGAAGTACCAATATCCACATTTTCATTAACCTCCGCTTGGTATTCTTTGAGAGTGAACTTAGGGTGGGAGTTATCTGCCATCGTCACAGATATCCGCACAATTGCTGTTGCAGACAGCGGTGGAGAACCTTGATCAGTCACTTTGACTGACAGAACAAACTGTCCCATTGTGGTTAAGTCTGGTTCCTTCAGTAACGTAATGATCCCTAAAACTGGTTCAATCTTGAATGTGTTTCCTGTATTTCCTAAAACACAAATATTGGAAGCAAATTAGAAATGAAATACAATGCACTTAATGATCATTTAAACCAGGACCAATTAGCTGCAACTTGTTAAAGGCAGTTATTGAAAAAAAAACCCTGAACATAAAAGAATTCTAAAGGCCCTTCCAGCCTTCCTTTCTGAAAATCAGGTATCTCAGTAGGTGGTATAAATGTTCAAACCATCAGAAACTCAGGTGCTGCTATCTATATCTTGATTCTGAGTATCAACATCTTAGCAAGTGCTGCATGTACATTACTCCTACTGAAGTAGGAAAAAGCATCCCTAAATTATGGGAATTACTCAAATACATGTACACTTAAGGCAAAGAAACTAGATCAGAGGCTAACAAGCCAATTACATGACAAATGGATAACAACTCAGGCTCTTAATTGAAAAGAATATTAAGCAACTGTAGAGAAGATTACAGTAGTTCAAGACTCAAAGAACTGAATATAAGAAGGTTAAAGTGGCATTTAGAAAAATAAAGCAGAACAAATAGCATAGAAAAGAGATTCAAGTATCTTGTGGCACAAAGGTTTATCATATGATCTCTGAAGAGGAGGAATCTAGATGAATGAGATTTAGCAGAAAATGTCATGAAGTGTCTGTTATAACATGAAAGCAGGGATATCACTGACTGCATAAAGGTGAAAACAGTGAGTTTGGATCAAGGATCTTCTTTGGGGTCTTTCTTTCTTTTCAGTCTTTTTGCCAACCTCTTCTTTAGCAAGACAGATTCAAAGCTTTTGTTATGTATCCTTACCCTGTAATTAGAGATCTGGCAATCTGTATTTTGCTGGTTCCTTGAGCGCCTGCTTAAAGTATAGGATGCTGCATGTGTATATGGCATGTATAAGCATGCAGACTCTTTTTCTAAATTTGATTCTAAATACAAACAGCATGTACTGAGTTACAGCGATTCCAATCATTACAACATGTTCCTGCTGTTGTAATTTACACTTTAAAATCTAGAACTGCTTCCAATCTACAGTCAAGCATCCATCCATGACCTGGAGAGAAATATGTCTCAGGTAACTGGTGATAAACAAGAGATTTTCTTTTAATGGTGATTGTTACAGGTGCTGTGCACAGAGCAGTAAATGTGAAAATTGTAGCTGGAATACCAAATACATGGAATCCTAAATGAAGTGAGTTAATGTGAACTATTTTTAAGATGTGATTCACTGTCTGTTGTAAATTCTGGGACTTGGAGGCTAATTTAAACTACATACTACTGTATGTAGTTCAATACCGGTAGTGGCTTTCTATTTATATACATCCTTTCAGATCAGTAAAGTTTACTCTACTAGCTAAAACAAAAATTGTGCTATTCACTGAGGAGCTGAGATTCTGCCAGAGCTACAAATTCTCATAAAGATCACAGTATCTGTCACATTTGCAGACACTACAAATGCTGCTGCAGTTATTTTGTCAGTGCTTACTAATACAAATAATTTTTAGCCACTGACTGCCTCATGTAAGGCCAGAGCTGGTTATTCTTTAGGAATTTCTTACGAAATTACACAAAAGCTACTTTCTTTACCAATTGCTCTCTTCACACGTAGGGTGATGTAAGTAATTCCCCTGAATGAAAGGGCTGTGTACAATCTGAACGCTGTGGTTAAAATCAGTATCCTCAAGTGCAGATTTTATGGATCATAGAAACAATAGCAGCAGAAGACTGAATTTTCATGCATCTGGGATTGGAACATCTGTGGATAATGAAACTGGGGGAGTGCGTGGCTTACAGTAAATGGAAGTTTGAAGTTTGACACTGCAGGGAGAGCTCATCATGAAACAGAAACAGGCTGTAATGGAAGAGAGGGCCTCTCGAAAAGAGAAAAACACACAGACTAAAAAGCACCATCTAATAGCTAAAGCATCCTTTCTAATCATCATATTTTTCTGTCTGCATCATGTATGATTCTATTACCATTGTATGGGAGCCATACTCCTAGCATGTCAGGTTGCTCTTTACATTGTGGTAGCACCTATAGGTGATTGGGTTGGAGCCCATAATAGTAATAAGATGTCAAGAAAAAGCTGGGAACAGTCTTGAAAATAATTGTCCCTGAGAACGTGATCAGGTCTGCTCAGAGTTCGTTCTACAAGGCACAGTGTTGTCCTGCCTGGGCACGTGTAGAATTTCCCCTGATCTAAGTTAAAGGCCACTGGAGAATACTGAGAAATAACTGGTAAGACCAAATGCGGTGCGTAAAGGAAATATTTGTTTTGTAGTGTTAAGATCTTTGTAGGATCTCAAGGGTCTAAGTTCAACACTTTTAGCAGCAAAAAACTTCATCTCGTGGTTTGCTTAAGGGACTCTACTTCCACAGAGCATATGGGCAATGACAGAAAAAAGTTCCTTGGGTCTTCTCCAAGCTTCAGGTTATATCAGCTTAATTTAAGGTGTGAGCTCGAACTATACGGAGTTAAGTCAATATGAGATGCTGTAGATACTCTTATTTCGTTACTTATGTTTTGTCATTTATCCTGTTCCTGTTCCTAATTGACGTACACCATCTTAGCTAGTGACAAGTCTTTATAACAATACAGGGGTAAATAATGATCCTTGCAGGATCAGAGCCTAATGCTAGGAAAGGCTTGTGATCTGATTAATATGGGGACAATGTGCAGTATATGAGACTCCTTTTTAGGACAATATAGGTTTCAAGTTTTGCTATTATTACAATGGAAAGACTCATATTACTGAAAAAAAAAAACCACCCAGTAGAAATGAAACATAAAAAAATCCAAAGGTTACAAATTTCTACTTCCTTCTCTCTTTTTCCAGGCATCCCTCTTGTATACATGTTAATGGTTTATCTCAGATCCATATGAGCCAGAGGAAGTTACATTCACTTGCATGTGCAGCAGAGATAATGCAAATTCCTCATGACCGTGCTGTTGCACCGGCAGAGGAATGCTTTGGTGGTACAGATTATGTGGTGAATGTAAATATCCAGAGCTTAACAGCAAAAGCAATTTTAATCTGGTATCATTATGCCCTCTCTTAGTTTCAAGAGATCTTGTGCCATTAAAATGCTATGGCTCTGCTGACAGAAGTTTTTAGCATAGCCCTGGTGTTAGTCTCCATGCTCCTCTGATCCGAATATTGGCAAAGATGCCAGGACATACCAGCTGTGGCGGCATTTGTTTATGGAGGATCCACTGTGTTACTAGACTGAAGCCAGCAACCTGAAAACAAGTCTCTGGCTGTAGCTTTCAATAACTATCTTCTGTGATGGTTTTGAACCAATGACTTAGAGGTAAAAGGCTCTGTAGCCGTCTAGTGAACGTGAATGAGATTCTGTTCAGATAGGTTTTGGGTATAGTAGCTTCAAAATAAAAAACAACCAACAGGAATGTGTCTCCTTTGCCCAGCTCTACAGGAGAAGGTACACCAAAGAAGTTGACTGACCATCATCACAGCACTGCTCTGTGTATGGCATGAATCATGATGCTACATTTTCAGCCTCTGTCCTAACCTGCTTCAATAGTGTAGATAAGCTCTGCGTTTTCTCCTTTGTCTTTGTCCAAAGCTGTGACCTGCAAGACTGCTGATCCAACTGCTGCTGATTCAAACACTGAGGCTTCGTACAATGGGCTGGTAAAGTATGGACTATGGTCATTGGAGTCTTCCACATTTATGATGACTCTGGCCAGGTTTCTTCTGTAAGGGAATTCTTGATCTCGGACCTATAGAACAAGTGCATAATACACATCTTGATATCCATCTAGTAAATCTTCATAAGTATTAGTCATCTGAGTGCTAATAATACTTTCAGTTCTATTTAATACAAAGTAATGAAAAAATCCATTTGTCCCAAAGAACAGTCTAAAATACATTCACAAGCGAGATGGTAGATAGTAAAATTAAAGAAACAGGAAGAGCTTAGGGACTTTTTTTTTCACTTGTGAAAAAATGCATGGCAACTAGTCACCATGACATGAATTTTTAAAGTGGTAACCACATGACATCTTAAATTCGGTTTTAGGTTTGCAAGAAATACTTTTTTTTAAATACATGCTAAATAGTCATGCCTTTGCCCTGCCATTCCCTGCTTTATACCATAGAGGCAAATATACCTTGCCCATTGCTCCTTCTTTCAAAGAGCTACAAACAATTTTACCCACTATGATCAGTTGTGTGTCAGTCTAGTGCTTGTAGCTGCCAATGGACTTCATCATTATCTATGTACATACCTTTTTGAAGATGATGATACCAATAGCGGAGTAGGAATTACCTTAAGAAGTGCTGAGCACTCCCAACAGAGGTATCATTTATCACACCTCCCTCAACCCCATACAAAATATCTCAGCACTGCTACACTGATAATCCTGCCAACATGATCCCCAAAAGTTTGGTTCTTCTTAAATAGAGCAAAAAACCTGTTGTGCCAGCTGGAGATCAAAAACAAGCACCAGGAAATGACCTCTGTCAGCCATGAATCTCTGTGATTCGGTTTGTATTTATTTCTTAGCCTACTTGCCAAAGGACTTGCAGCTTGTTACTCTGCGAGCTGAGACCCCACTCAGCTGAGAGCCCATGCTGGATCTCACAGCAGCTCTCTGATTCCTAGGGTCCCCCGCCCAAAGATGGCTCCGCACCCAACACGTCATGAGCTGTTCCTTCAAATATCTCTTCTGCAGGAGTCTTAAGTGGTTAAAGAAAATAGCAGACTACAATGTTTAAACTAACACAGATTGGTTTTTTTATTAACCTCTGGTCCACAATCTACAAACTTCACTTGAGAACAGACAGACTTATGTTCTGTAATTTAGGCACACTGAACAAAAACTGTTTTTGTTTTTGTTTTTTTTTTTTCCTGCATACCCAAACATTTGGATGAAATGTAGATGAAAGCTATATTATATATCAACTGTTTATGTACTGAAATAAGTCTGTAAAAGTGAACTATAAACAAGGTTTGTATTCAGAAAGGCTGTAGCATTCTCTATGGCAAGAAAGCAGTTATCTCCCTATGAATAACTTCTCAAATAACTTTCAGCCTCACTTCAGAAACTCTGAAAATTACCTTGAGTGAGAGGTCCAGATGCCAAAAGATTAAATACTTTCCTGCTTGCTCTCCCTTGAGACAGCAAATGCTATCATGTTCCATACAATGAATTCACAGTAAGTTTCCCAAAAAGCTCAAATAAAAAATGTAAACTAAATACACAGCAGGGCAGGCAAGATGAAATTAATGACTGCTTACTGCACTAAGAATCTTTTGCCCACGTAAAGACTAAGGCATGTATGCACCTGAAGTAGCAGTGATTGTGTCCTGAGCCAAGTGAATATTGCATTCTTACCATGACATTAAGGATGTGCTTATCTTGAGCTTCGTGGTCTAATCTCTCAGCAGTATAGAGCACCCCAGTGCTGGGATCAATTCTGAATTTTCTCACGCTGACTGTATCGATGCTGCTGTGAATAGTGTAGCTCAACTTATGCTTTTCATCTCTGTCTATAGCTTCAATTTGCAGAATTTCAGTATCAGGTAGGATGTCCTCTGAAATGGTGACATCGTAAGTTGGGTGAGAGAATTCTGGGCCATTATCATTGTTATCCAACACTTTGATAAGAACCTAAAGTTAATAAAAGAAAAACATTTGAAGTTATTGAAGTCTAGTCAGATTACTGAATAGGCACCTAGAGAAATGTAATCTGCTTTAGATGGCTGATGATGTTATGCTGCTGTATGGTGGGACTGACAATCATCATTTATTATTAAATGCTTGCTGTTCAGATTGAAAGAAATAGTAAGGATATGACTTTGGAGGCAAAATGTTCCTAATTATAAGACTACTCAGAGCCTGACAAAGAAGTCCATATTTTCAGTATCTATAGATTGGAAAATATTCCTCAATGGTCATAGAAAAGGGTTTGTTGTCCCTTTGTAACTGCTCTGGTTACAAGAGACTTCTAGAGCTATTATGGGATTTCCTTTCCCCTTCACTATTAATAAGGCTATAAAAGAATCCTTTTCATGTTACTTAAATCTGCTTTTTATACAACCAGGATTTGGCTAAATCCTGTGCTGTTTTCTGCCCGATATATTGCATTGGGACATACTAGCAATGTCAAATCGTGACAGCAGTGGAGACTTCAAGTTGCTGTTACACCTTAACCTGTGTTAGGAACGGCGACACTTGATGAGGCGAGAACAGCAGACATGACCTCACGACCACACAAGCCCATGCCACACAGATCAATACATACCACCAAGGACAGGGAATCTCAGGGCACTGGTGACAGAGAAGGATTATTTTTATGGTTTCATCCTTGCTCTTCCTTTGCCAGTGATGGTTGTCTTGATTGCCAACTAATTCACTTTCCCCTCGAACACCTATTTGCCTCCCTTCTGTTGTAGTATATGAACGGTAGGACTTCTGCTAGAAATGTGAATGAATGCTATGCCGTTTGCTTCAAGTCTGTCTTTAAAATCTCGGTATTTATCCCTAAAGAAACTTGGAGAGGGGGAAGGCAGCCAGGATGCTGCTGTTGCTGCCTATTACACCCATTTCAATATCTCACAAGCTGACCCTGGTAACTAATAAGAATCACTATTTTCCAAGCTTTGCCTTTCAAAAGTTATGTGACTGTGCAATGTTATGCCTGTGTGGCTCTGATGAGGTTTTGTGTTTTTCACCATTGGAGGAGTCACTCCATGGAGAAAATTTGCTTTCCAGACTTTGTATGCTACAGATTACTTTGGGCAGCAAGACCCTTGACAAACTACATAATACTGAAAGACAAAATGTAAAGGGTTGCCTCTTTTTCAGTACTGGAAACAAAAAGTATCTTTTGCAGAATATGCTTGTGAAAGCACACACCTAATTTTAAGTGAGTGAAACGGAACAATCTTTTTATTCAAAGGCTTTGAAATAAGAAATAGTCCAATGAACTACATGGGAAAGGCCATGCGCAGGACTCTTCCCTAAGACTAAGAGAATCGATCCATCCCTCCTGATGTTTCCTTTGTACTGAAAAGTACTTGGCTCTTTTTTAAGCAAATATTTTATTGCTTTGCTTGATCAAGCCCCATTCACCCATACTTTCTTAAGAGAAGAAAAATACAGCTATACTTTTACTGCAATATTGCACAAACAGATGTTGGCCTCAGAGAGAAATGAAACTTTAGATTTCCATGATATGTGGAAGGGTTTGCAGAACACATT
This sequence comes from Pelecanoides urinatrix, assembly GCA_013400755.1. Lineage (NCBI taxonomy): Eukaryota > Metazoa > Chordata > Aves > Procellariiformes > Procellariidae > Pelecanoides > Pelecanoides urinatrix. Next base: position 188,724 of record VZTQ01011686.1, on the reverse strand, counting down.
ACCAGAAGGAACATGAGCACTTGTAAGCAGCAGTCGTAATGAACTAGCCTGGGAACTGTTTAAAAGACAGCTGAAATAAAATGCTCTGTGAGCTAAATGGCATAAGACTTCAACCGTGCATTCCATACAATTTAATTTTCACCAGGTTATGGTACGCCAGAGTGTGAAGCTTATATGAAGTTATGCTTCAGTCTTGGACAGATAGCAATAAAATTGGGGGGACATATACATCGCTGCTCCTATAACAATGATGAAGAATTACTTGGGTTTTTATATTTTTGTTGTTGTTATACAATATATCAAGGCATGTTTCTGACCTGACTGAAAAAAAAAGCCAAACCCACATCTGAAAAATATGTGAAGAAATGAGTTCTAATATAAGAAAGAAAGCCCGAGTTAAAAATGAAAGTCCTCAACTGTACTCTAATGGGACACAGAGCCAGTGCTGAACCACTTTTGTGAGTGTAAGGAAGAGACACTGAAGCAACATGAGTTGGGGATAATCTGATTACTAGTGTTTAATACTTCAAGGCATCTTCTCGAGCAGTTTTGATACCCTCAGTCCTTGCCAGGTACCACTGTAACATGGTTGGATTATTTTCTGCTGCATTGTTAACACAGACAACACCACCATTTATTTTACTTTTAATTAGTGGCCAAAAACTTTGTCATGTATCGTTTTAGATAGTCTAACAAATAAGTAAAAACTTTTCAAATGGATTTGACTGAAAATACCACGTGTGTTTGATTCTGCTGATGCTAGTACAGCATGGTCTACCTTGAACAAGTAAGCTGCCATGTGAGGGACAGGCTCGTATCTGTGAATTTTTTTTTAACATTGCTGTGTGCAAGCTCAAGCTATTCTGTAAGGCTAAAAAAAACCATTAGAGATGCATACCAATGTGTCTTAAAGATACTGCTACAGTGGTGACATACTGTTTTGTTTGCGTGGTGTGTGATCGCCCCAGTGCTGGGGTTCACTTCCCATTATATCTAATGCATTTTGGGATCACTGGCAAACTGGGAAAGCAGAGGAAGGCATAAAGCTTTAGCCACCACAAAGCTTGCACTGTGATTGCCACGGCTCCGTGATTTATGCCTTCACCAGACTGCATAAACCAGGGTGGGACTGGATCAGCATCAGAGACCAAGGGTAAGCCATGAGACTACGGAAATTATAATGTGGATTCACAAAGCAGCATCCCTTCCCACTGAAAAAGGCATAAGCTAACGCCCTGACACACAGATATAGACCATGATGGTGCTTGGGGAGTGGGAGGCATGGAGAGGGGGAAAGATAAAAAAATTGAGGTCCTCATTCACTGTGATCATCAAACTTACAGGGAAGTATGCACTTAACATTGCTTTGATAGTTTCCAGAAAATAACTTTTTTTTTTTTTCCCCCTTTCACTTCATATCTACTGTAAAACTGATCAAGTGCATTCTTAAGTTGCAGGCATCTTCCTCCCCAGAGATGATAGCATTTTAATGATTTGTCAAGTGATCCACATTGAAATACGCATTATTTATTACATACTCTGCATTTCAACAGCTACTTCCATCTGGAGATGGAAGGCGGAGGGTTAGAGAAACTAATGAATAAAGAGGTCATTATTGATTCACAATTTCTTCTATTAAAGCAGTTAAGAGTATTTCCAATTTTTGTCAGCTTTCCCTCAATATCCCCAAGAGTTAACTTTAATTTTAACATTATGGTCTCTCCTTTACTAGAGGGGGGTGAATTTTCCTTGCAACAAAAGAAAGTTAGATTATACACGGGGATACTAATTATACAGAGCTCTGTTAAACCCACAAGCTATGGAAAAGATGAAAATGGAACTCTCATGTTCTTAAAAATTTAACTGTCTTGGGAGCTATCTGAAACAAAATCAGGTAAAATGAAATGGAACTTAAGTGCCGTTTTAAATAGATATTAGTCGTTCAATCCTTATAACACTTTTGAGGAGCAGGTGACTATTATTATCCCCATCATTTGCCCAGGAAAACACTGCCTTGCAGCAAGGTTAAATGACTTACCAAAGCCACATGAGAAGTGCAGTGGCAAAGCTGGAGAAGATGTTTTAGGTTTATTTTTGAGCCACCCCCCTTTTATTAGGTCACCTTAAAATGCCACCTTCCTATGCAGAAGAGTTCCTACTCCAGCAGAATGAATTCTAGTAAGTTGTTACTTAAAAAGAGGGGGCAATCTTTTCCTTTAGTAACGGACAAATGTTACACTGACATGAACACCAGGCTCATAGAAAACCTGATCCTACAAACATATGTGAAGTTGAGTAAGCCGAATTCCACCAGATCGTTAATATGAGGAAAGTTACTCAAATTCCTTTGACGGCTGCCAAACTTAGGCATAAAGTCTTGGTACTAATGCCAAATTTCCTATTGACTTCAAAAGGGCCAGCATTCTGCTCCTCGAAGCCTTAAGCTTTAGCCAGCCTGCAGCACGTCTTTCACCCAAAATCAAGTGTTATCCTACTGAGGCAACTCGAAGACCCAGAGTGTATGTGTAATTTAATACTTTCTTCATATTTATTTCCAAACGGAAAATGTGGCAAGAATGAACTGTGTTGCATGAATATCCTTTATTACTGTGTAGGTGCCTGGGGTGTTAAGCTGTGACAATACCCATTGTGTAAAATCAAAGATAGGCTTTAAAAGTTTCCTAACACATCTCCGAAAGGTGATGAATGGAAATGTTTACTGTTTGTTTGCTGCTAAGTAGGGATTCCTCTTTGCTGAGGACTGTGCAAGGTTACTGACTAAACCACTTTTCCTAGACAAACATTAGCTGCAAGTCTTTTTTCCACGCTCGTAAAGCAAACATGCAGTAAAGCAGCCTCTGCTCGGTTATCCTTGAAAGCTCGTATCTTTTCCAGTGCTTTGCGGGCTCCAGAAAGGCAGGCTTGCCTCCTTCTGCTTCCATTGTGCAGAGCCTAATTTATAGTCTGAACAAGCACCTCGCTATAAAAGATTTGCTTCTCCTTGCTCACTTCCTATTTCCCACAGTTAAAGCAAGTTTCAAATAAAGGATTCACGGGCCTCCAAGCTTACAAATTAGGCAAAGTAACACTCAGAGCATTAGCAAAGACTTTGTATTCAAAATGGTAAGTGAAAGGCCTAGAGAAATACAATCAAATCAAAGCAGGACAAAACCTAATGCAGGAAGTCTCTCCAAAGCTGTTTTTAATGTTGCCCATCACAAATACCTTTGGTTTAGGCACAAACGTATTTGACTGAAAACTGGATAAATGCCAGGAGCTGCTTTAGAGACATTTGAAGCTGGAAGAATCTGCTTGGCTAATTGCTTGGTCTGGGCAGAGTGTTGTAGTACAACCTATTAAGTGCCTGAATTGCTTAAAATCAGGTTACGCTTTTGTATGGGTTTTGAAAACCTATTTTGATTTAATATTGCTTTCAATAGTGTTACCACACAGCTTTATTTGCTACTTCCTGACAAGTTTTTCTCTTTCCCAAACCCCAACCTTAAAATAAAAATGCAAACAGTTTCCCTACTGACCTCAGTGGCCTGTTATTTATACTTTACCGTGCCCCTTGTGTTATGTTAAAATGGGGGAAAAGGTCTTTGTTTCACAGGCAAGGCAGTGCTGAGATCACTGGATGGGACAGAAGAAAATCAAGGATTGGGCTGGTTCTAGTTTGGAGGAAATATTCAACTGAGCAAAAGTGAAAAATTGAAGGGAAAAACCATGTCTTCTTGTTTGCCCTAGAAGAATCCACAGCCCAGAACCTCTTCTGGTGGGCTCTAATGTCTTATCTGCATTTTGGCCATGGTCCTCTAAGAAGAGCTTTTCACCGTTCAGTTAAAAGAATCACCCTCACTTGGGGTGATTGATCAGCTCCTCTTTGTTAAGAAACAATCTTATAAAGAAAAGGTGTTCTCTGAAAAGTGAGACCAAGTTTGGTATCTTGAAACTTGCAGCTAAAGGTCAATCCTAAGCAGAAGAATAAAAAAAAGTCCACAACCTTCTGCAAGGAGAGACAGAAAGGGGCAACGAGCAGTAACTTGTCCCGTCTGCTCTTCCAGCCTGGTTGGCTCCAGCTGAAGCTATTACAAACTGCCATATATATCTGCAAAAACTTTTCAGAGGGAACTGCATGTTCTTCTCTGAGTGTCCACTCAACTGTGAAATAGTGAGATGGTTTTGCAATAAGTGAAACTGAGGCACTTTTTGCCTCCTAGCTTGGAAGCATCAGCCTTCATGCTTTAAAGCATCTTTTTTATAGTGGTTAGGATGATGAGGAAGAAGGAGAAGGCAAGAAAATAAGCAAGAAGTAAAACTGTCTTTTTCATATAATAATACCATGACTCCAGGAGGCTGTTCTTTAGAAAAATAATTATCCGCTAGTACAACATTCTCAATAAAAGTGAAAAATTATCATCACTTAGATGATTGTACCCCACTGAACTGTACTTCTGCGGGTATTTCAGCAAAACCCAACAGTATGCACTACAAATAAATAAATAAATGCTATTCCTATGTTGTGCTTGGATGTAAAGGAACTGAGTCATTCAGTAAAAGAAAAGAGGCTTTGGGATAAACCTGACTCACGACCAAGAGAACCTCTAATGCTACACAGTAAAAATTGTGGCAGGAGTTGGCATTTAGGTACCATGAACTGATTTATTGCTGGGAGGTTCCTCTCTCTGCTCAAGACCCTCTCCCAGCCCGAAGGTGGTGGTGGGGAGGAGCAGGGTCACTGCTCGGAGCCGCTGTCCCGGCTCTCTCCAGCACGTGGGATGCAGAAGCCCCGTCCCCTCCCCAAGGCCAACGGCTCGCCTGGCAGCTGCAGGCATCGCGTTTCGCAGGGATTTAGAGCCAACGTACGCCTCAGCCTTTAATAAATTACCATGTGGCCTTAAGCAATGATGAATTAAGCTAAGGGAAAAAACCAAAAGCTCCCCCTGGCCAAGTCAGGAGACTTAACCTTCCTAGAAGTTAATCAACGTGACAGAAGCTTTATACCCACACTCCAAATATATAAATCAAGCGAGTCAACATTTCTTCATCTTTGCCCCCTCCATCCCTCCCCATCACGGCTGTGCTGCCGGGATGGCTGGGGCTCAGCTGCATGGGCAGCACAGAGAGTGGCAGAGGCTCAACAAGTCCTGGCGCTTTGCTTCTCACTCCGGAGACTGTATTCCTTTTTGGCATCCTGATCATGCCCAAACCAAATAGGCTTTCAGCAACAAAGGAAGTTCTTTAACTTTTTTTTTTTTAATATTCCTTATGTTCTTTTCGTCTCTTTTCACAACAGCGAACTGCTAATACAACAGATGTAACTTTTAAATCAAAATGATTTCCTTCCTCTCACGGTACGGTAGTGAACCATGTGCGCAGTAAGGCATGAAGGAAGCCAACAGTTTATCGGAGTTTCAGGCGTGCAGGAACATTGCTGAAGAAACTTATGCGAGTCCGTGCCAGCGATCATGTTACTGAAGCAAAAATCTTCGGCATTTTTATGCTGTATTTTACCACCTCCAACTGTGTAATAGACAAAAGGCCAGGAAGAGATAAAGGGAAACAGGTGGGGTGGAATAAAAAGCAAGACTGTTCCATTTGGCACGGCGATCATCAGCTGTTTCATAATAAACCATCGCACTTTGGGGGGGGGCTTTATATTATTTTATTGTTATACAAGGGGATGAATTTATACATTTGCTTTCCCCCCACTTCCTCTTCTACGATATCTTCTGGCAGCTATAGTTAAAAATTCAGGTGGTACAATGTATATGAGACAAAATACTTATAATGTCATTTTACCAAAACTCAGAACAAGGCTGCTGAGAGCCATCAGTAGATGCTTTTTTGTCTCTTTCTATGACACATTTTACTTAACCTACCAGTTTGATTTTTTTCATTACTTTTCTAAAAGGAAATAAAGATGAATAAGGTCACCAAAGGCTCCAAAGTACAGTCAAAAATATAGTACGAAAGTTTTGTAAAAGGGAGAGATAATTAGGCGGGCCATAATTCTGTCAGCTTTTCACAAGTCTCTGTTGTGAAGAGTAGAAGAAACACATCCTCAGTTGTTGTCCGGGCCACAATTAAATACTTAAACAGTATCCACATGGAGAGAAGGAGGAATGAAGGGCCTGTATCCACCGATGATTACCTAATTACTGTACTATTACTATACTATTGCAATCTTAAATTACTATCTTACATTTTTAAATAGGTCACATCACTGTTACAAAGAATGCTCAGGCTTCTTTTAGAATGCAACAGTTTTACTGAAATATGTTTTTACCATATGTTTTAATTAAAAATGTAGGGTTTTCATCAAAATAGGTTTTGAGGACTGTCATAGGGGTCAATTTATTAAATGATAAGCAGCAAAACCAATAAACATAATATCCATGACAAGAGAAATTACTTGTATCCAGCATGTTTGAAATTCCCTGTGCTTTTTAATATTTGTTTGGCTGAAATGTTTACAAGGAAAAAAAATGCCGTGTTAGGGATTAAACACCACATTTCTGAAATGCAGACTGAGAGTGTCGCCAAGATTAAAAAACAAAGTAAAACAAAAAACTACTCAAGGGCTGAAGAAAATGCCTTATGGAAAGGGAACGTAAAGAGGTCAGTCATTCTCCTTCACTTGTCTACCAGAAGACTGGGAGGTGATTTGACTATTCTGAGTAAGTGCCTTCCTGGGGAGAAAATACTGGTTTTTAAAGAGCTCTTTAATCGAGTAGAGAAAGGCATAACAGGGAATACACGCCAGATATAATCAAGTTAAAAATAAGGGATGTTTTTAGCGGAGATGCAATGAATTACTGAAACTAACAGGGAGAATGGCAGATTTCCTACCACCTAACTTACTGTCATCTGATGTTTTCTTATCAAGAGTGGATTATCAGGAGAAACTATCAGATAGGGATACTGAGAGATTTTAGGGCTGGTTATCAACAGGAATTCAGATTGAGAAAGCACTCGGTGATTTAACAGTCTCTTAGGAAAGTTGGTGTTGTGACTCAGTGAATACAGATTTACATCTGAACCATTTGAGCAAAAAGGCAAGGTAAAACAGAAGCATCTGCTTGCGCATGCATATATGTAAATATAAAAAATGTTCAGGCCTTCCTTCTGCATTATAAAGAAGCATATAAGATCACAAACCTATTTTTTTCATTTCCTCTATAAACCACATTTAATCTGGGATTTGAGGCTGCACACAAGTGTCCTCTACCAGTATGTATTTTTCCCTATGTGTCAATTAATATTCAGGCTATAGGAACACTTTACGCTTGGGCAGTAATTCATATGTAGGATTTCAGGCCCTAGGTAATCCATACCCCCAACTCCACCTCGTATTTAAGGATTTTGCTCTTTGGAGTCTCCCTGGTGCCACCTGGACCACAGAGTCCCTGTCCCGGTGCCATGACCTTGACCATGTCCCAACTCCAGACTGGTTCCCACCGAACAGATACCCAGGCTCTGCATCAGGGTCTCTCCAACAAGGATGTGTCAGAGCTGGCATTATCCAAGCCCTTCATGTTTATCTGACCTGACTTTTTAATTGCTGAAAGGCACTGACCCTGATAAGCAAGTCTGATTTAAAAGGGTTCACTGGGGATGTTCCACAGAAGACAAAGTAATCGCAGGCAGCGACACTAAAGGAGAGATCCTTTGAATTTTAAGTTTCCCCTCTGAACAATTTCTTCTCTGAACAATTGATCCTGTGTCCCACATTTGGGTCTTGGGAGGATGAGAGGTATAAACTCCATTTAATACAATCAATAGCAATATTCAGAAACACCACAGAAGCACTATTGTATTTTGGACCATTATGGGGTGATACACGTGTCAAAATCTAAGCTTCACTGCCTGGGATAGGGACTCCCTCAGCTGGAGGAAGGCAAATTACTTTCGTGTAAGCACGAAGAGGACAAAAGGAGAAATACCGCTTCGAAACATTCAACAGCCGATTCTTTACAACCAGATGGAAAGGCTCTGAAAAATATCCCCTCCATTAGTTAACAGTGGTCTCAAAGAATGAGGTTTTATTTGAATGGCAAAATTATTATTTTTTATAGCATATACATTCCACTAACAAATTAAAAACTTGCCAAGAAAGGAATGTGATATTCTACCTGAGTCGTGGCAATGTTTGTTCCATCGGTGACCTCCACAGTCATATTATATATTGACCTCTGCTCTGCATCCAAGGGCTTTGCAATGACAATAGTGCCCACTCCCTTCTCCGCGTCGAAAGAACTATCGTAATTCCCTCCTAATTGTTGCACAAAAATACAATTAAATTAGCCATCTCTGGAAAATTTCCATTGAAAATGTTCCTAGAAGTGGGCATATCTGTTTACTGGCATCCATCTTAACGGCTTGCCTTAGCATACACAGTACATCTACTTATACTTCTTTGTTCATAACTCATTTATATTTCAAAGCACAGTTTGTATATTGGAAAGCAGATATCATTAAAATGCACTGCAAGAAAAAAATTCTAGCAGTATATTTAAGTGAACCATAACTGAGCCTATAAAAAGAATCAAATGCCTCATAAGATGTGTGCCCTTGTAGTCTGGATAATGAACAAGCACAATTCTCTTTTTGTATAAAAATCATTTTGAGAGGGTTTTATTCTGCAGATTTTATTTTCAGGAAATTCTCACCGATGTTTGTGGGTGCAAAGATCATCAACTGAGTCTTTAAAAATTACAATTATAATCAATTTTAAAAATGCAAATAGAGATTTGTTATGTTAATTTCAAGGACAATGATAATTACTGGCAGCAAAGGTCAAATTCTACTAGTCTTTTAGGAATTATTTAAATAGATCTGACAGGATACACATCACAAATTCCTTTCCATTTTAAAAAAACCTCACAAAGCACTGTTCTGAAACTAATATCCCCTTATCCTGTCACACACTGAATGATGCACCAGTGGGAAAACTCTCCTGAGTCTCAGGTGAAAGAAAAAAAGGAAAAAGAAAAAAAAATCTATTAAAAAGTAAGAGAAAGCCATAAATAATTTGAGATTAAAGGGTTACAGGATTTCTCAGCCACAGCTATAGTTTATAAATTAGAACAACTCATTATGTTCAAAAGCAAAGCACACACTCCCTGCTGCTAAGCTGCTTCTTACTCACTCATCTATAAAGTGGGATTTATGATGAGTTGAGTCTGAAATTTTTGGAGGCTGGGGACAGGGCGAGGTGGAACACAAAACTGCTGACAAACGAACTCTTAAGGTATATTCATCACACAGCAATGCAATGCCACTAGCTACAGTCTCTGACAACCCAGTTCTACAAAGTGGAAAAAGCTTTCAAACCCCACTGGTTATAAAACTCGTGTAAGAGCTGCTCAGACCTCTTGGGATTAGATCCTCAGGTAGAAAAACGTCCATTCCATTGACTTAGCTCTCATGTAATATATATCTAGAGAGTTATATATTTGAATGGCTGGTGTATTATCATAAAATGGCTCTCATATTAGGGCTGGGGACAGAGAAGTGAAAGGGACAGTCTTCCTTGCTCTACCATCAAGTCTTGCATCTGCATGGTTTGCTGACCAAGAAATGGCATTATTCTCAGAAACAGTCATGCATTTAGTGAGAGGAAAAAGGTTTTGACATTACAAGAAGTTGAAGAAACCCTCACTCTCTCTTCCACTTGCCTAGGCTATTGCAAAGAAAGTGTAAGCTACAAGAAGCACTGCTCTGTCCACATCTGCCTTGGAGGCCATTCAGGGAGGGGGAGAAGAAAGGGGGAGGAGGAATAAGAGTACAGGTGATCTATGCAAAGAAAAGGCAGAATTGGTGAACTTCTGCCCACTGAAATGATCCAAACACAGTCGTTTCAGACGTGCCATCAGTCTTCCCTATGCTGAATATATGTATATACATATATATAGCTCTGAGCCTAACAGATGCAGTTGTGGTTCTCCAGGAAAACACTGAATCTGGATCTGCTGTGATTTATGGTGGATAGGAACATTGCTTATTCCCTAACCTCCTTCTGCAATCCCAAATTGCATATTTTTCTCAATTGATATATATATATATATTTAACACTATTTGACACAGAAAAAAAAAGCCTAATTGTCCTTGACATTTAAACAATACCAAGGTATTTGGACATTGACCATATCTTCAGTGTTTTGTTTGGTTTGGTTTGTTTTTTTTTTTTTTTAAAGTTAGTCTTGAAAGAAAAAGATGCCATCTCCCAATTAATGTTTTAAATTGATTTACTTGAGAAAAATCGTACCATGAAAACCAACTCTGAAAAAAAGCCTCCTTTGAAGAAGAGGGTTTGAGATTCTTGCAAGGAAATCTCTGCTGAAATGAAGCTAGCCTTGGGACAGCAGGCACTTTACAAAGAGAATGTTTCATGCTGATAACCATGAAAACAAAATGAAAGCCTATACTTCAAGATGCTTAATAACCATCTTAATGAGCAATCAAAAATTATATGCTATCAACTGGCATACACTTCCAAAGAAACCCTGCCTTTAAAACTTCCAAGAAGTAAAATGGAAGGATTAGCAATAAATGTTTTAAATGCCCTTCCTTTGTTGGCTTAGGGCTGGGTTTGCAGGGCACTACACAGTGCATTGCCAATACATTGACTTCTTCAAGCCATCTTCATTAAGTGCAGTATATTCTTCCCCTGAAATAAGAACTGAATCCATCATATGAGGGTTTTTTATACTATTCACATTTCCAAAATGGTCTAGTGACAAACAAAGAAATCTTGGTTGCCAGCCACCCCACTCTAGCCTACACTTGTAACTAACCAGGCAATGCACTTTATTTTACATTGATTAATTTTCTATTAAACAATGCAGAAACTGAATCAAACACTGAGACAGAGATGGATCAGAGAAGATCCTACTGTGAGATTTGTGATTATAATCTCTTTTGGAGTGAAATCCTGATTTATTCCTGATTCAGTCTCGTACATTTTAACAGACCATGGTCAGCTGTTGACAATGAAGATCACTCAGATGGCTGAACTTCTGGGAATGAGATGTTGGGTCCTGCCTCTCATCTGGAGTACTAGAGTGGTCTGGAAATGTTTTGTTCTGCTCCTCAGCCTTCATATACTCTCAAAACAGCTCCTCAAGATGAATGCTTCTGAAGTTGCACTTAAGCACTGAAGAATAATTAATGAATTAGGTATAAATGCTAAACACTAAGAGCTTTATAGACTTGTTAAGTCCATGCAAGGCCTACTATGAAGCAGCCAGAGAAGCACCCAGAATTACCTTTGAAAGATGGGTGTTGAAGGGGTACGGAGAGAGAGAGAGAGTGCTGTAAAACCAGAACTTTTCTCTTAAAAACTCTGCAGTTGAACTATTCTGGGAACGCCACGTGAAACCACTTCCTTCCAAAGGTGCTCATGTTGAGGTTGGAGGGCTGAGCCCGTAGGAGGTGACAGCTGAGGAGGTGTCAGCTTCACACATTTCTGGGGTACTTGAGGCCAGTTTTTGAAAGCGTGTAACTCCCAACCCTTTTGAAGCGAGCTCATCTGCAGTGCTGTAAGCTCCCGCAGTATCAGTTTTACCAACGTTACTATCGGCCATTTAACGTTTTCTTTGATCACAATCTTAGGATGAAAGAGGGCTAAGGATGATGAAATTTTGTTCAGCTGCTCAGTTTTATTAATGTGAATTTTTATTACTTATTCCATTTTCCAACATATGGCACATGCTTTCCTTTTTATTGTCTACTAAAACCTGCTTTCAGATACAAGATATGTAGAAGCTGTCTTTGCTAATGTGCTTGCAATTGCATTAGGAAAGAAATATTTCAAATGAAGATAGTACATTGTGAGTTCCTCTGGCACTTTGGGAAAATCAACGATAAAGAAGGCAAGTTGATTGAACAGGCAAGTTGGCTAGACAGGTTGTCCTGAGAAAGCGTTTTAACACTGAATGACCTCAGAGAGATGTGGATTAGCTGTTGCTTGTAATACCATTGCAGGCTAAGATGCATCTTCAATACACATTAAAGACTTCCCTTAAAATACTTCAATTAAACTGAAGCACTTAGAGGGGGATTTCAAAGTCCACATCTACTTGCAATGCCATCTTTGGATGAGAAGACTTATCATGTTGGGATGATATAAATTCATCCAGAAAGTGCTTTTTCTCTCTGACTGACTGTTAAGATTCCCAAAGACACCTAGCACAGATAGTTATGTCTACACTTTGGTCACCTGAAGTTAAATGAGATGATTTCCACCCTTACTTTCTTGAGGTTGATCTTAATGCTCTTGCATAAGCCCTGGAAGCATTATGTTTCTACAACTAGGAATTTTTTTATGTTATCTGAAAGCATGTTGTAGTTTATATAGGATTTTCCAATATAACTTTAGCCAATCCCAGCTGTTATCAAACTCAGGATGGCTGTAGAAACAAACCTAGCCCCGGTACAAAAGTTCTTATTAGTTGTCCCTCACTACAGCTTCATGAGACCTTTCTGGCAGAGCCCTAATTTTCAATTTAACAGATGGTATAGTATGGTCAAGAAGGAGTTCTCAGGAAATTGAACCGAGACACCTCTGATCCAACACACTGTAGGTTGTGCTTTTGGCATGGAGTAGCCTTGGTTACATGTTCTGGCTGAATCTGGAGCGTTACCTTGGTTCTTAGCTTGTTTCTTGGTTTCATAGTCACTATGAACATATTTTTCTTCTGACGAAAGTCCTGTACGCTTTGGAAAGAATTAATTTTCCTTTTAATAAAAAATATAGTTTTTTTAAAAAAAAAAGCACTGAACCTTACATGACTAATGGTAGAGGATCTTCTGATGTAAAGTTTAACACTCATTTGGTGCAACAGACAGGCCAAGGAAAACTTCCTGAGCTGTTAAAAGGGGTTTCTAGAGGTCAGCTGGAGAATTTGCCTAAGGCAAGACACAACACAAATCCGGCATTCCCACAGAATGTGGGTTCTGCAACACTGTCCCTTTTGAATTTCAGTGTGGTTTGTTTTGTTTTGGTTTGTTTTTTTCAAACAAATGAGTCCCATGTGAGGGTCTCTCTCCCTCTTTTCCAGTGGAATGATCCAAAAGAGTGGGATTGAGTATACACCTCAGAAATGCCTGATGACTGTGGAGAATCGGGCTTGTTCAGTCTGAGATGGAAAGACAGATCACACTGAACTCTGGAGGAAATCCCCAAATCAAATACAGCTAAAACCTGGCAAGATTCTTCCTTCAGTGGTAGATAGCAAAGAGTATACATGCTTCATGTCCAAACTTAATAAAGCCAGTATATATCTTTACACGTCTCATATGGCCTACCATGCCATGATGGATGAGTGGAGAAGAAGAGACATACAGGAGATGATCTAATTTAGGGAACAGTCCTCTAAACCACATTTTCTCAGGGAAGAGAGGATTCTTACTTGTCTTGTCCCAAAGTAAACTAACACGACCAAGGACAGTGATGATAAATAGGGTCAATTGCTACAATTCTCGCATTGCTCAGAGCAGAGAAACAGAGGAAAATGCAGAAAGCTAATCCACCCTGAAACTCAAGGGTGAGTCTGAAGTATCTCTAGGATTTTCAAGAAAAGAAGCACAGCCAAAATTTCCAATTTTTCTGTTTTCAAAAAAGAGGAAATAAAATTAGCGGCTGCCTCAAGAAATACAAATTCAACTACAGACTGTTGTTAATCATAACATAATAAATATTAGTAACATAACATGCAAATATTTATTATCTTATGTACTATATCAGGCTAAGAAGAAGAAAATAATGCAGACTGAATTTTCAGATAAAACTACTGTAAGGAGAGTCAAAGCCTTGGGTTTGCTGCTAAAAAGCTGAAGGTAAGGGCATAAAAAGCAGAAAAGAAATCAGAAAGGTATTTTAGCTAGTTGTCAGAGAAGAGAATTCAAAGGAGGCTAGGGAACTACATGTTTTTGACATTAACAAAAATTTGCAGCACTGAAATAAATGGACAATTAATTAAAATTAATAGATCTTAAACTTATTGCCATTTAAGCACACTTGATAAAAAGTTCTGATGTGCTTTTAAAGTTTGGCTACTCTTATAAAGGCATGGGCTGGCGGGAAAAGGAAAGATAGAGGGAGGCCTGTTCAGAGAATCAGAGAGATGTTGTGCAACATGCTACTTAAGCAAAAACTAGCACCATGCAGCTTAGCTCCAGTGTCAAAGTAGTCATCACACCATTCCCACCACTAACAAAGGAAGAGACAGAGAGGGCTCAATTTACCTGGGAGAAATAAAGATCTCTGACTTATTTTGGAGTTCCCATTGAAAAATAGTTTCTCAAAAGTAGCAGAAGAAATTTAACAAAACTGAAACAACCTACCCAACCTTTCACATTGTGGGATCTGCATGAACTGAGAATGGCGTTGAATGCAGTCTGAAAACAGAAACCAGGTATGACATCTCAACCATTCCCAATTAAACAACCAACCAAAAACCCAGGCAAGCATCCTGTTCCTCTCTAGTCCGTGCAGGGAAGATGATCTCCCTGACTGCAAGGCACCTTCCTCTCTTGGATCTGGTTAACTCAAGAACTTACACAGTTATTTAACGTGTCTATAATTTAGGTGTGAATTAGATGCTGAAGTTAGGCAGACAGAATACTACATAGCCAAACTTCAACCACCCTCCCTCCTTTTTTTTAGCTGTGAGGAAGTGCGTGTTATGCATTAAAAAAGAGGTCCTCTGGAATTCCAATGCCCATTTAGTTTGAAAAGGTCATAAACATAAAGGTCAAGCTGCAAACTCTATATTAAACCATGCCTCTACGTAAGCCTTCAGGGCTTTTGTTGACATTACTGTGAACTGTGCACGGAGGTCCAAAAATCACAAAATACCAGATGGAGCAAAATCAGGTCTAGGATTTTCAGCAGCACAGAAACCATCTCTTGCATCAGCAGTCCCATACAGCTTTCCATACACGACAATTAACTTCTACTAATAACCCATGTCTTTCATTGGGCTTTTCAGCACTAGACCTCAACGTTCTCCCAAAAGGAAAGTATCAACATCTTTTTTATCCACATGATGATATTGAGGAACAAGGAGAAAAAGTGTTTTTGTACTGACACTGACTAAAGGCAGCAAAGATAATCTAAACATACAGTACTCTGTCTATAAACCTCTTGGGGTGGATTTTGTCTTTGCACCTTGTATGAGAGCATCTGGAACAATAGGGTCTTCTACACACCCAGGATTGTTGGCTATTCCTATTGCAGAAATGAGTGCTGTTGCTAGTGCTATTATTTTTAATAGCAGTAATATTTAATGACAACATTCATATGGTAACAGTACTGAACTGGATTGTCAGGGTCACCAATTTCTCATTAAGTCTAGGGAAGCTCTGTCTCCGTGACCCTCTGCAGTGATGCAGCATCATGCAGCAGCAGGAGCTACAGTCTATAGGGAAACCATTAGGGTTGTTTAAATAGCAAAAATCTTCTTCTAAAACATTTGAACTATTTTAGCCATAAAGGTCACATTAAACGACAAATTAAAGGCTTACATTTCATAATGCTCTCCCCATAATCTCTGTTTGGTAGGAAAAAAATGAAATATTATTATCAGGTGTTGCTAGATTACAAGTGACTCTAATAATGTAAAAGAACGCAGTGGAAGAGCAGGGGCTTCTTTCAGTGCTTAACACAGGCAGCATTTTAATGAGAGTCGGTGAACTTGCCAAGGAAAGGACCAAAAGGCTGCGAAAGGCAGAGGAGGCCAGCAAAAGGTTCAAATGGGAAAAAGTGTCAATAACATCAATAAAGACAGATTTCTTCTGGGAGGAAAGTTAGGGTCAGTGAGGAAGAGAAAGGGAATGTAAACATTAGCTAATAAATTGCATGTAGCATACTGAAACAACCAAGGGAATGGGAAGAAAACCATAGGAAACATATGCTGTTCTTCCCCAGGGGCTAGCAGGAACCCTAGAACATGGTAATAGCTTTGGGTTTAATTTTAATTTGGCTGGCACATCAGAAACCATGCTACAAATTCAAAGAGGAAATGTTGCTGCTTCTGTCTTTCATCTGCACAAATTGGCAATAAAAGGTGGATGAAAATGGCTCTGACAGACCCTTTCTCTTGTGGTCCTTGTCCTTCCTGTTGGCTAAACACATCCGCAAATAGCTATGCTGAAATGAGAGCCAGGCTCAATCCCTGTAAATAAAGACTGCTGATGCACCCTTTCCACTGAGTCTGTGGCAAAGGCTTTTTGTTTCTCTAAGCTTTCATATAGTATTTGCTTTATAACCCTTATTTTAAATTACACCACTTTCTGCAGACAGAGTGTTTTACATCCAAAGGTATACAAACATTACGTACAAATATCTGCAAATATTAAGTAGCACAATAACTTTGCAGGGTTGTTGTGCTGCTGGGGAAAGTCTCATTTTGGAGATGTTAAATGAGTTATTTAAAATAACATAACTGAATCAGCAGCAGAAGCAGGAAAGCAATGCTTAGGAACATTGATTCCTGTTTCTCCACTGCAACCAAATGAGACCCTCTACTCCCTTTCTTTTTGGCAGCTATATCCTTAGCTGCATTTCCCTGCGATTTTAAGACCATTATTTCTACAACGTCTCCTCCTCTTTGCTAAGCATATTTCTCCCTCCCTATTTTTATAAGAATTTTTATGTACAGCAATTTTGTGGTTGAAATCTCACATCAAAACACTTTTCTCTTTTTCAGCTTGCATTCACGACAAACTTTTGGTGGCTCCATTTGTAACCCATATGTTGATGCATCCCATTCTGTTTCACAGTTAAATGGATGGCACTGGACTGTGAAAAGTTTGAATTAATTATTTGTGATAAACTGTGGAAAATCCGTGAATAAAATGATAATAATTGGACACAAATACGGTAAAAGCTGTCATAGAAAGAAACGCAGCACATCCATGTGTCGCATCGCATCCTGTCACAGGCACTTATGAAAGATGTAATATAAATTGTCTCAAAGAACTTGCAAAAATAAAAGGCAGCCTGGATAGTTGTATTTTAGCAAATGTGTTTGCACTAAGGGTACCTTCTGTTGAACAGTTCTGCCCACAAGCTGTCTGTAGAATATAGAACATCTCTCGAGCATGCTTGCCACCTTGAAGCAGGGCAGTCGGAAGCAGAAAAAAAAGAACAGAATGCAGAAAAAAAGGTGAAGAAAGAGAGAAATGAGGGACAGCAAGTCTAAGTACCATAAATACATTTAGAAATGAGATTAGCAAAGTATGACAATAGAATTTAAATGACAGACAACATTAAGATTGCAGTAAATAACATAGTATGAAAAAAAACAATTCAGCCATACAGCGCTTTTTTTTTCAGCTTAGCTAAGGAGTCATAACAAAAGCAGGAATATTATTATTATTGTTATCACTATATTAAAACAGCATTTTCATTTCAGCATTACGAAAGTGGGTTTAATTTGGGGGGGGACAGTCCATGGTTAGTTTTCTTGCTCTCAAAACCACACATCCATATGCTTTGCTTCTGAAGCTTCCTCCGTACGCCACTGGCTCCCAACTTACCGACAATATCAAACCAGAGTGGAATGTTAGATGGCTGCACAGAGACCACCCCGACGATTTCTGTCACTTTATCGCTTTCCATGACGGTGAAGTTGTAAAAGGGTTCATCAAAAGTCAGGAGCATGGGTGAGGGTGCAGGCTTTTTTATCCACTCGATATGGAGGCGCGCAGTTGAAGATTTTTGGGGCCGGCCATTGTCCACTGCTTTTATCTGGCAGGTACAAAGAAAAGAGGACTCAGACTGAGCATCCCAGCTTGGCAGTTCAGACCTAATTCTATCGCATGACGATGATTGCTTGGAAAATGGCCTTTTTATCGTCTATATAAAATCCCATGAAAAAAGAGGAAGATAAGCACTTAGTTCTCAGTTCTCCTTTTTGTCCATTACACTTTGACTTTTCACTGAAAAGACTGATTTTAAACTGAAATGTTTGTTTTAGAAATGTTGGTGCAAAGCCTCCTGGAGATGCAATTCAAGTGCTCCCCACACAGATCCTCCTCTCCAGAACCAGCTTCCCTTTCCAATTTCATCTTCCACCCAGTTCCCTCTTGCAACAAAGCTGGGAGCTTTATAATGACCCTGTGGGACGTTGCGCACTTGCGAAACATGCTCACTCAGACCGTGTTTGATGGCTTTTAAATGGCATCTGTATTGCAGATAAGAATGGTATTCCTCATATTGCCTTCTTCAGGATCTTTAATTGAGTTAAATAAGTTTCAGGTCATTTCCCCCATTCTCCAAAACAAATATAATTTACAATTTTGCCATATTTATTTTCCTTGCTTTCTCCTTTCTGTTGTGTTCATTTAGAGTTGCCCAGCTTGGTGCTAATTCTTTTTATTATAATGTCCTCTAGAGGGATGGATAGAGTTGATATTTGCCTGGCATGCTTTATGGTTTTAGCACAGCAAAGACAAGATGAGCAACAAACATTGGGCTTAAGGAAAGGAGAATGTAGGTTACACAATGGGCGCTTTGGTGAATAATATCAATGTCAATCAAAGGGTTTTTCTTTTAAAACTAAAGGAAATGTTTCTGACTATATAGGACCACTGGTGTAAATATGCTGTTACTATGCCTGTTAAAAATGGGAAATATTTTCCTGAAATACCATACCCTATTTCTTTCTCTGGAAATGTGTTAAGTGGGTTTGGTGCTAACACTCGCCACCCTGCTCCATTCACGGCAGGCAGGCCCTTAGTGAAAAGATGCTGAGGGTGTGATGAGCAGTTTCAAGGTAGAAAATCTTCAGCTGTTGCATTATAATAAGGGCCAAATCCCAGACGTGACTTCCAGCTCTGCACAGGGAAAGGCACTCACTCACCCAAAGGGTGATCTACTCTGGTTACTAGGTATTTCTCAATATTTTGACGTTTATTCATTTCCCTGTCAGAGTTTCCAACCCTATGAAGGCATCCCAGCAGAGACCCGTTACTGTAAGTGACATTGCTTCCTTTTCTATGGGCCAGACCATGCACCTCTGACATTTTTTTGTCAACTCCTTAACTACAACTTGTTGGCTTACTGCTATAGATGAAGAGTGCACATTCAAGTCTTATATTGCTTTATATCAACACCACCATCTTGTATTCTTTCTTTCTTTGACCTTGTCTATATGGCCTGAGTTCTGGCAGAATTATTTTGACTGACATTTCTTTTAACTGAAATTGCTGCCATACTTACACTCTTTAATGTGGTGAGAAGATGTGGTGTACCCTACAACATAGGGTACACAGTACTCCTCCTCCCTGAAGCCACCTAACTTGGACAGTATAAAGACCTTTCCATGAGGGCAAGCAATTGTGTCCACACAAAAGTTGAATAACCATCCGTAGCTGTATCTGCCCAGTTCAGCATGACACAACTTTGCAGACAAGCCCTTGGTCTTCGTTTCTGTGTATTCAAGGGAACGATTTATGCCAACAATTTGCAACTTGACTGAACAGTCTGAGAATAGTTCACTACGTGCAATAACATGAACGCTCTCTCAGACTCATTTTTTTGGCAGTAGTTGTACGTGAATACTAGATTTCTTAATACAGTCAGATCTTACATATAGGTCATACATTAAACACAGTCATATATCACTTTTTACACAAGAGGGCCTATTTCTAAAAAAAAGTCAGTCAAATCATGGGTTTGTATGTCGATGAAAGAGCACTTACTGTTAAGATGTCATAACTCCCTGCTGTGAACTGCTTTCTGGAAGAAACCATCCCTGTTTTGGGATCAATAAAAAATTTCCCATCATCGTTTCCATCCACAATGCTGTACGAGATTTCTGCATTGGGGCCTTCATCTTTGTCAAAAGCAAAAGCTCTGTAGATTGGCTCCCCTCTTTTCTTACGGTCCCTCTCTGGCAGCTTGATCTGATAGACTTTCTCTGGAAACTGAGGTTTGTTATCGTTCTCATCCAGAACCTGGACCACCACCCAAACAGAGGACTGCCTGGGAGATGTGCCCCCATCTGAGACCGTTACCTGAAAAATAACAGCAGTAGAGGTTATTCTGAATAGGTACAGTGGGACTTCATAATTGGAAAAAAATATAAAACATAAGGAAACACCCCTTCCTCCCCAAACCTAACCTGCAGTTTACAAAATCTTCTGCGTATGCAAGACATGCTCACTATAAACATGCCCAATGCCTAGCTCAAATATGCCCACAAGGGCAAATAAAGGAATCAGGAAGATTTTTTATTTTTGAGATGAACCTGGAACGGGGAACCTCCAGACTAGGAATATATTTCTCAAACATAAAACCCTTTTATCTCAAATTCTGTAAGTTTATCTCAGAAGAGAGAACTGGAATTAACCCATTAAGCAGGATTCCTACTTTTTTTGCAAACATGTTTTAAAGTTTCTTCAGTCACACAATGAATTTGAAAGATATATTTCTTCTTAAATCCTAAAAGAATCACTGTCACTTTTTTTCTGTTAATTATTTGGAATTTCTTAAAAAACAAAAGAAATTCTGTCAGTTCTTTTCATTCATTACGTGAGATTTGACAGCTCATTAATTCCAAAACTGCTTTATATGATTGTAAGGGGCACAGAGAGGCAGGTAGCAAAAACCTTCTGCTGCATTGTGTAAAGAGCACACTGCGCTGGCAGAAACATGTAAGAAATAAAATCTTTGAGACAAAAGTTAATTAGTAATTTAGTTGCAACTTAAACAGAATTACTAATAATTTTCAGTCTGAAACACTGTGAAAATGAAACGATCCAAGATCAACAAGCACTCAAGAGATTTAATAATATGTCTTCAAAATGCAATCAGTATGTTTCAAACTTCTCCCTCAATATTTCGATTGCATTTTTTAAAGAGAAAGAAATAAGGCAGAAAGTTATTTCTGTTTGCATGAAAGAAGTTCAAATTTCACTTTCAGCTAAACATGCCATTTCCCACAGTAGTGATTTTTGGTGATAGTGAGCCAAGATATTACATACCCTTCCCTGCTCATACTGATCACTGCACATTGATTGCTTTGCTGGTTAACACCTCGATGCTTTATTTTTCCTTAAACCTTTCTGTGTCTCCTTACAAATCATACAGTCCTGATGTCCAATCCTTAGGCAAAGCAAAATTTTCTGGGAATAATGTCCCTTGCCATTGTCCCCTCCTTGCAACAAGAAATCTAAACTTAGCGTAACCCCAATTTAGTACTAAGATCAGCAGAAACCCCACATCTTCTAAGAGAAAGGTGAAAGACCTTTTCCATTTCCTGCATTTAACTATCCTTTTAAAAACTGATACAGCAGAAAGGAGCGGACTTAGGGACTGAAACTCCTTATTTACAGATGTCCTGGTTTCGGCTGGGATAGGATTAAATTTCTTCCTAGTGCTGTGTTTTGGATTTAGTGTGAGGAGAATGTTGATAACACACTGATGTTTTCAGTTGTTGCCAAGTGCCCTCCTAGTCCAAGGACAGCTCCCATGCCTGCTGACTGAGCGAGGTACAAGATGGGAGGGAACATAATCAGGACAGCCAGCCCAGCTGGCTAATGGGGTATTCCATACCATGTGACATCATGCTCAGTATATGAATGGTAGGCGTGAACCAGGAAGTACCGATCACTACTTGGTTATTGGTCAGCGCGGGTGGTGAGCAATTGCATTGTGCATCACTCATTTTGTATATTTTATCATTATCATTATTATTTTCCCTTTTCTGTTCTATTAAACTGTCTTTATCTCAACCCACGAGTTTTTTCTCACTCTTACCCTTTCAATTCTCTCCCCGTCCCACTGCGGGGTGGGGAGAGTGAGTGAGCGGCTGCGTGGTATTTGGCTGCCTGCCAGGTTAAACCACGACAACAGAAAAATGAATGGTATGGCAATACATGGCAGCAATGTAAAATCCCCCATATCAGCCCATAACTCATGTGGAGAGTGCAGCCTGTCCTCCCAATGACACGTATCAGCCTCAGGCCTCTCTCCTCTAAGACTGTCACCAGGGTTGGCAATTAGCACTTGTTGGGATCGCCGCCTCGTGATGGGGATGACTGTCTGCTGAGAGCCGGTTGGGGACCATCCCCGTCCTGCAAAGCCACCAACACGCCATCTGTCAGTCATCGGGGAGGGGGTGCGGGGAGAGGACCTGCAGCTCATTACCGGTGTACTCAGCCATCCAGTTCCCACTTGCTACACTTTCCAAAATCGCATTCATAACACCGCAAGGTTGCACACATGGCTGCAAATCTGCCTTTCCACCCAGTGAGAGCCACACCGTCGGGGACCTCAGCCTCCGCGCTCCACCACTGCAGGAGAATGTCAGAGCTTCTGCCGCAAATGAAAAGCCAGTTCTGCCAATACCCCCCTCCTCCTATTACAGGCTTTCAGCAATAAGTAACTTTTGCCCCACTTAAGAGTCTAATCCCCTCTATTTCTGTTCTGCTCCGGTGCAACTGGCCAAGCTCTCGGCAAGAGCACAGGTTAACAAAGAAAATACTCTTTTGGGATTTCTGCTGACTCCACAGATAAAACAACTGATGATGCCGGGCAGTACAGGCTGTAGTGCACGGAAACAAATGGAGACACATTTATTTAAATGCTGGTCAAAAATACTAACAAAATGCTTTTTTGGGCACTAATGTTCTTAATGCATATAAAATACTAGCAAGATTCAGGAAACTTTTGCTTTCTGAAAAGAAAATGACTCAACCTTAAAAAAAAAAAAGGCGTTTCCCTCAAGCTCCTAGCAGTCACCTACAAAAAAAGGGGGGGAGGGAGCAGAGGAAAAGTTTACAAATAAAACCAATAATAAAATCTCTGAAAACCACAGTGGTATGAACAGTCAACAACTACCATGAAAAACCTACTTAAGCCAAGAGACTGCTCAAGAAGCGAAGCTGTCACTCTGTCTTACCAACACACCATCTCACAGTTTGTTAGGTGACTGCTGAAATCCTGAGTAACGTGGTGTTGTGGCAGAAAATACGTGCATGCATTGCTTTGCTTTTGTAAGCCCAAACTTGGGGGAAATCCGTTCCATAGCAGAAAAGTTGCACTGAAAATATTTGCTGACAGCTAATTGAAAACAGTAATGGCTATAACATTAATTAACACAGCTAATTAACACAAATTAACATAGAAGGCCTGAAGTTAGTCAATTCTACTCTGTCTAAAACTTTACATCCTTGGAGAGGAAAACGTTATGTACCAGCTAAGCCTTTTTCTCTGGGTGACACTCAAAACTTTTCAAAATGACAGGCTTTAGCTCCGCTCGAAAAGCTCCGAGTGCCAGACATGGGAGCTGAAGTGTGAGTTAAAGCTCTCTCTTTACAGGCATGTAAATTATTTAATTAAGCGGCCCTCACACCAGCAATGTGATTATTTCCCTAACTGTAAATCCGCGCCCTGGCTGACCCCTCTTTTCTGCTCCATCAGCCTGACCCCAACCTGAATTTTCAGGTTCCAGCTATAAATAGGGTAAAAGAGCTGCAGAAATCTCCTCTGCCCCTACAGAAAAAAACCCACAACACATTCAAACAAAATAACAAATTGCTGCCAGTTCAAAATTGTTCCCAGATAACCCAGCACAGCGCAGACACAAAACACAAGGCAACGGGGAGGACTGGAGAGGTCGTTCAGCACACCGCTCTGCAAATACTGTTTCCATCACACCGGCACTTAGGGGCCTCTCTAACCAACGCAATTTTGATTTAAACATTACCACAGTTCTCAGCAAAAGCCTTAAACAGCTGGAAATTACAGTGAAAAGTAACCGGGGAGGGGAGGGAGGTTGGGATGTTTGTAGGACAAAGATACAAAAGCAAATTCACAGCTGGTATCTCTGGAAATGTGAAAGGCAGATGTGCAAGGCACGGGAGAGCTTGCCAGAAGAGAAGATGTAATTCAGGACCAGTGAGGTCCTTTTGTTTAGAAACCTGCAGATGGCATGGTGGGGAAAAAAAAAACCAAACAGAAGAAAGGTGGTATAGATGAATGACAAAGACAGTCTCAATATGTGCTTGTCAAGACGCGGCATCAAAACCCCAACAAGAGGTGAATCTCACAGTAATCAAGATGGGGAAATGGTGAGGACCAGAATTAAAGCTTTCCCAGAGGAGATGAGGAATGGCTGCTTGGTCAGCATGTGCTTTCCTAAATGCTGAACACCTTCTCCAGTCTTTGTGCTGAGTCTGGTATCCAGACATCACAGGGTGCAGACATGCTGCTTCTTGACCATGTGCAACCTGAGATGGGGCTGGCCAGCTGCTATCCCCTCTGCCCTTCTGGTTAAATATTGCTGCTCAGGCTGTGTCAACACAGCCTAAACAGAGGATACGACCTCCCAAAGCTGGGATATGGCCATGAAAGCAGCTGAGTTTTTACTCTCTAACCAATCATACAAAGGGATGGTCACAGAATAGAATCATAGAATCATAGAACCTTTAAGATTGGAAAAGACCTCTAAGATCATCGAGTCCAACTGTCAACCCAACACCACCATGCCCACTAAACCACGTCCCTAAGCACCTCATCTACACGTCTTTTAAATACCTCCAGGGATGGTGCCTCAACCCCTTCCCTGGGCAGCCTGTTCCAAGGCTTGATCACTCATTCAGTAAAGAAATTTTTCCTAATGTCCATTCACCACGGATGGAATATCTTAAAAACAATGTGATGACGTGTTTAATGGGGTCTGATGGCATTAGACAGCAAGAATAATATGAACTTTATATACCACTCTCATGGTGAAATCATAAGCATCGCTGCTGGTTTCCCACAACCCACAGACAGTTCCACTACAGCTTTCTTCATAAAATGAGCACTTTCTGTCAGGAATCTGTATTTACCCATTGGCTTTAATGTTTATGACTTTACTGAACTATGTCAGCCAATACACATATTGGTTACCTGGAAATTTCTTTGCTAGAGTAACAACATTCACACAACCCTTACAATACTTCCTTCAGCTGGATGGACCAGGACAAGACCTCCTAAAATTCCCTCTACTTACATCAGACATGTATTTTTGGAGAAAAACACACAAAAATATCTCCTTCTGCAGAGTATGACAAATTCAGTATAACAACAGAACATTCAAAATCCAAATAAGGCAATTTCCATTTCTTCTGCAGGATCTGCTTCAGTAGGTTTGGTCTATAGACATTAACACTACCTTTCCTACAGGACTGAGACATACTCTTTCATATTCGTGTTTATGTTCAAGTCCACAGATCAACTACAAAGAGATTTCCATAGCAGTGGACCTTCTCAGTGAAAACTAAAGTCAACACTAACTGTTAACATACCACAGCTGGAATGTTAGGTATGAAAATTTCTTCTTTTTATGACCACAGAGAAGGCATGGAGGAGATGTCTACTGTGAAAGTACTGGCTAAAACACAGCGTCAGTCTAGCAGACCTCAATGCTGGTGAAAAAAATCTTGAGATGGACACTCCTCCTTGGACTTGGACTGTGACACTTAACTGAAGAAGGTGTAGATCTTAAATTTTTTCAGAATACAAACGCAAC
This sequence comes from Pelecanoides urinatrix, assembly GCA_013400755.1. NCBI lineage: Eukaryota > Metazoa > Chordata > Aves > Procellariiformes > Procellariidae > Pelecanoides > Pelecanoides urinatrix. Next base: position 163,192 of record VZTQ01011686.1, on the reverse strand, counting down.
TGTGAGGAACACCCTTCAGAATTAAAAGTACAATATTGAGTCTCATTAACAAAAGCTCATGACTTCCAAGATAATTATTAACTCAGCTGGAGAGAGTAGCTAGCAGGGATCTTACTTCAACAAGTATAACAAGACAATCAGCAGGTGTTTAATGTGAGTTATCAAGCCTCGAGAAGAACGAGAATCTTCTTCCATATCATTCCTTGGCAGGAGGAAGTACTCAGCCTACCCAATTTTGAAGTTAAGAGGATCTGCCACATTACTGTCATTAGCATTGCAAAATGCTGAAGATGTCATATTTCCTTGTTTATTTTCGTTCGTGTGATAACTGCTTAATGCAAAAAGAGCAAGCTGAGATGCCTGTGTCTCATCTGAGGAGTGTGCGTAATGAGGTTTTCAGGTAAAAGTCTCTCCCTTCCCCCAACCAGAAATGCCAATTTTGCTTCAGAAAACTTAAGAAAAGAGAATCTGGTTGAGTTACTGGAGACAGAAAAATGATCAAAGGGAGCCTGAGAGCTGAGACATACCCCTGCTGTTAGTGACTAATGGGTTTGTTTCTTCTGCCAATGCGCAAACGAGCTGCAATACCTATTGTAAGAGTCTCTGGAATTCAGCCCAAGTAAAAGAAATAAAAGATTATAAACGAGAGCTCATTGAGGGATGAATGGAACTTTAAAGTCAAATATACTGAATTACTATCTCTGCCTACTTCAGAGAGAGACTAAATTTGTGGCTAAATCCTTACAAGGAAATATTTTTCTGAAATGCATGATATTACTAAACTACGTGTTGGATTATTGCTACAAAGTGAAGGCAGCGTAGCTCAGAGATATACATGAGAGAAAAAAAAAGGTACATAAGTTATTTTTTTTTTAGTTCAACACAAATACTGAGCTGTAGCAAATTAGATGCCTTTTCTTTCTAATCTTTTACTTGACAACTGTGGAAAAGAAGTGGGCAGCTGCTTATTTCACTTATCCTAATAGAATGTAGTGCTGTCCCAAAAGACAAATTACATAAACATTTCTTGTAGGAAAGAGTGCCAATCATATTGATATGATCCATCTTTCCTTATTTCCCTTACAAAGTGCTAATCTGGGAACTCTTGTTTTCAATCATAAAAAAAAAAAATACATTCACTCTGGCCAGCTATGACAAATAAATAATTTAGAGTACATTTTAAATACAGATTATTACTGACAGAAACACTCTAGGTGTCTGATTAGGAAAGTCAATGGCTTCCAGCCACATTCAAGCTAGAAAACGATGCATAATGGTCTGTTGTACCATTTGAGAATTAACGATGACATCAGGTAATTTCAACGCTGCATTGCCAAAAGACAGGAAGGAAGGAAGGAAGGCTTTTTCATTTGGAGTTAAATACTCCCTACAGTATCTGCAAACCTAAATATTAGAAAAGCGTACTGAAGAAAGTCTTAGAGGCTTCAAATCTTCACTTTTGTCAGACTCTCAGTACTGAGATCAGGTAATAAAATGACCTGGCAAAATGAAATATCAGAATGGGTGACTTAAAAGTCCAGAAATACTACTACTACTACTACTACTACTACTACTACTACTACTACTACTACTATTTATTCTGTGTCATACTTTATTCTATGAGCTTTTTGAAAATTGAAACAGTAAACAAGAGTCATAAACTCTGAAAAGAAACTTAAGACTTGTATTTTAGCTTTAGTAGCAGTACAAAGAAGGATCTGCATTGCTTTTGACAGTGACCCTCTAAAAGAAAAATAGTAATTTTCCATGGGCATTGCTCTTAAAGTTCATCACAGTTTGGAGATCCTGGCAAGCTATCTGTATCAGGCTGTATTTATAGTGTTCTTCAATCAATATGTGCTAAGATAAGTGCAGAACCAACCGTTACTCCATTAAATTCCCAGGATAACAGAACAGTGTGTCCTATGTTAAAAGAAATTCCTTTAGGCAATCTCAGAAAGTATCTTCCACTGCTTTTCAGTAAGTAAAAAGAAAACCATAGTCCTCAGGAATGTCGAGCTGTGCTGGTTTTGGCTGGGATAGAGTTAATTTTCTTCATGGTAGCTAGTATGGGGCTGTGTTTTGGATTTGTGCTGGAAACAGTGTTGATAACACAGGGATGTTTTTGTTATTGCTGAGCAGTGCACAAGAAGCTGGGAGGGGACACAGGCGGGACAGCTGACCCCAACTGACCAAAGGGATATTCCATACCATAGGACATCACGCTCAGTATATAAAGCTGAGGAAAGAAGAAGGATGTGGGGGATGTTCGGAGTGATGGCGTTTGTTTTCCCAAGTAACTGTTACACGTGACGGAGCCCTGCTTTCCTGGAGGTGGCTGAACACCTGCCTGCCGATGGGAAGTAGGGAATGAATTCCTTGTTTTGCTTTGCTTGCGTGCGAGGCTTTTGCTTTCCCTATTAAACTGTCTTTATCTCAACCCAGGAGTTCTCTCACTTTTACTCTTCTGATTCTCTCCCCCATCCCACCTGGGCGAGTGAGCGAGCGGCTGGGTGGAGATTAGTTGCTGACTGGGGTTAAACCATGACATAAGCTCACATAATTTTGCTTTTGACAAACTGTAGATAAAACTTTGCCCAGAAGTGACTCTAAGCCGATCACTTTCCAGAAGTCCAAATGTGCCTCCTATTTCCATTGGTGAGTTAAATACAGAAAATCTTCACCTCTACTGCCTAACAGTAGTGTGTAATCACTTATGATTCAGCAGAAATCATCTGGTAAGAAAAAGCATTGCTCAGCTAGGACTTTTCCTAACCTTCTAGGTGATAAGACCACCATCAGAAGTGGTGCTTGAAACTACATGTATCATATCCCACCTTGAGCAGTTTGCTAAGTTTGTAACTAGGAGATTGGAAAATTTGAGCTGATTGTAGTAGGAACATCAACCTCAGTCTCCAAATAACAGCTGTAAAGGTCTTTTGAATACATCAAGAACTTCATTTCTTTGTTCATGAAGCTACAATAATGAATCTCGCTACCCCAGCATACAATGAAGAAAAATTTGGAAAGCAGAAGAATACACTCCAAATTGCTAGCCCTCTGATAATACCTGGACCCAAGGGCATTTACGCACCTTCAGACTGACACCTTACAAACAAGATAAAGACTGATATGCAATTGCTTAAAAATAATTTTTATAGGCATATGGAACCTCTTTAGGAACAACCCATTACTAAACAAAAGTATAACTACCCTCATAACCTCTAAATGAGAAAGAAGATAAAAATTTTCTATTGATCTTCACAGCAAACTTTGAAGAAGGTGTTCAGCTCCTGCTGATAGTGACAATTACAATCAGAGTTTTGTGAACAGAAAATGAGGAGTAGTCAAATCTGAGAATATTTCACTTCAAGCAGCTTTAAATAACACAAAGCTTGCAAATTAAGATACTTATGCTGTTTAATGTTATTAGTAATCTCTATGTCAATTGTAATCCCATTCATACCTGAACATCCTGTGATCAAATACTGATAAGTTCCCCTCTATCAGATCTACCTCTACAAATAATGCCTTTCTTCAAAAATTTTATCTCAGCACTCAGGAAATACAGTAGCTCTCAGTTTTTGTGCTTCAGAAGAGGTGTGCATCAACTTCTAAGCTCACTGCACTGCCCTTTTCACAAATATTCAATTACCCTTCATTTTCTATCCACAAAAGTCACTTGATTCTCATCTTCACTATAAGCAGGAACCAAACACCTTCTTCAGTTTCCTCAAAATTATGAAGACTGTTACACATCCCCAATCTTTACATATATTGACTGGTCTAGTATGAAAAAGGAATCATATGAGAAAAACATTCTATCGGCTGTTGATAAAGACACAAGATTTTATCCATGCTTCCAAGATCTTTTCCTAACATTAATAATTTATTTTATGTTTTAAGTATCAGCAGAAATGCTGATCTCAAAAATATATGCTGATATATTGCCAAAATTTAATCAAGCTATAGTACTAGTCACCATGGAGTTAATTAATCAAGCAGCAAAATAATATATACTTTACATCCTTGCTTGGGTGTGCAGCTGTATCATTTTGTACTATAGGTCCCCAAATATTCAAACTGCTGGGAAATTAAGATACAGCACCTCTTTTAGCAGAAACTCCCAAATTCGGTGCAGGTGATTTCCTGGGTGTGGCAACAGCCCTCCATCTATTTTGCAGCCCTGCCTCATGCTAAAGTTGTACATGCTGTTGAACTTACTCTAAGAAAAGGCATAGTACAAAGGAGCTTGCTTGGCATGCCTTTAGAAATATCTTTGCATGCAGGTTTTGTTACAATAGAGTAATAACTTCAACTAAAACTTTCAGTCTTCAAAGGAAATATTGTCTTCTCACCTAAACTATAATATTAAAAGTTCCAAACAATTTTTGTCATGCCGACAGCTAGTGCCTTCTGATGTTGGATGAAACACCCTTAGGTGAGGCTCTGTGATGGTCAGTTTTGAAACAATATTGTTATTACTTAGAAGGTAATACATTTATTTGGCCACCAGTGAGATGAAAGATATACACTGTGATTCCTTAAAGTTATTTACTTTATAGGTACGCTGCATCCAAATTCTACGCTGCTGTATGAAGCAGAAGCAAGTATTTTCAAAAGAAAGATAACACATTTTCTTTTTTTTTTTTTAAATTGCTCTAACAAGCAGCACTTGGTTGTGCTAACGGAGGATGACACCACCTTGTCTCTGGCAGAAAGGCAGATTAAGATGCATCCACCCCCATCTCCAGCTCCTCCTCCAGCCATTTGTCCTTCCCCTGTCATCAGTTTGCAGCCACCTTCACCCATCAATAAACTGTGCATCTGTGCTACGAACAGGACTACTGAAGTAATCAGGGTTTCAAATGAACTGCCGAAAGAACACAAAATCCCCCAAAAGGCAGACGGTTAACGAGTGGTGGCGGTGAGAAAGCAAACCAAGGATAGGCATGCCAGGTCCCCAAGGCAGGGTGGGGGAAATTTCTTAAGACGTTTTGGCCACTGAAGGAAAATGCATTGTGTAACTACAATTTTGATGATGGATTCTGCAATTTCACTACAGATAGTAGCTTACTCTCTGCACTCCCTAAAAAAAAAAAAAAAATCCCTACCACAGAATTCATCACTTACCAACAAGCCTTTGATCAATACCAAGGTAGGCAAAGCCAGAATCAGTGATCTCAAGGTAAAAGACTTCGTGTCCCATCAGTCATTGATGAAAATATCCAATTTCCACCTTACACTATTTTTCCACAATATGCAAGAAATAATGAATGCTTTCCAGCCTCAGATACATGTAAAACATTTCAAAGACAGTTTTATAGCTGATAGCCTGACAAGTAGCCTCTGACATTTAAATACAATTTAGTTTTTTTCAGGGTAAAAAATGAAGCTTCTACAGTTTTATGTTCAAAATACAGCTTACCAGTTAAAAACCTGATTAAAAAAAAAAATGGATTTCTTAGCCAGGTAGAAAGTATATAAAATCAGACCTTTAAGGGGTATAGACTGTTCCCAAATTTTGATCCTGTAGAGATATTCTAAATTTGCAAAAGGCAAAAATGGACATTTTAGGACTCAGAAATTTATCTGGCTTTAGTGAACTGTCACTCTGGAAGATTGCTGTGACCATTTTCATTAATCTAAAAGGAAAAAATGAAGATATGATTTTTTTGTGATATTCAAGTTATTTATAGAGATTTCTTTGGTTAGCAATGAGATGCAAAGTAGAATTTTAATCAACTTAGGACAATATGATAGCAATTACTCATGCATGTTTGAATAAAGTAATTTTTGTAGTCAGATGAGGACTATATCCTAAAATATCATACAAAGCAGTTTCAAAATGCTCAGAAAATCGTATGAAAAAGAAGTAAAATAAGGTAAAGGAAAGAAGCATGAATAAGGAGGTTGGTTGCTAGGGCTTTTCCCAAGGCAGTTTTTTGTAATGATAATATCATCCCGTTTTTTCAGACCAGGTTAAATTAAATCAAATCAATAATTGCTTTGATTTTAGTAATAAAATTTCTACTTGACTTCTTGATGCCTACTTCACAACTATCTGTGACAAATTAATTTTAGACAGATAATAAGCATTAATTGGGCCGTATTTAATCACAGTTTCATCTAATAGGCAACACAGACAAGCCTTATTATCTCAATCTCCACTTGTCTTTGATTCCAAGTGTCCTATAAATATCTACTATCCAGTTTACATTGACATGGGGCCAATTTTACAAGCTGGTTGAGAATCAGCATGGGACTATATGTAGGGAAAAAAAGCAGATTCTGATTTTGAAGCCAAGCTCATATTCTTGGACTACCTTTTTACTTTTTCCAAATTCAGCTTCCAGCTTTGAAAACTCAGCCTGGAAAACAGGCTCAGCTATTATGTTCAGTACAAAAGATGTGAAACAAATTCAGATAACTGTTCTGCTGATAAAGGATGAGAGCCATTAGCCGCTTCCCTGATGGGTACATTAGGACTCTGTGTTTCATCTGACATAATAAAACCTTGCTTTTTTTCACTAGACGGGACTGACACAGCTAAGTGTACGTTTAGGGACCAGTTCACTGTAACCCTGTTTCTCAGGGTTAGTTTAGTTTAGTTCTCTTTTCAGCTCTGTTGAACCTCTACAAACCTCCACAAACCCCTGAATAGCCTCAGCATCCTCAACCACACCATCGATAGTGGGGTACGCACATGCTGCATGGCTAGAGACACACAGGGAAAGTCTACAGCCAAGAGTTTCCCTGCTGAACTGAGCTCATGTTGTCTGAGCAGCCAAAGAATTACAGGTATCTTCTTGGTGGAGAAGGACCTGGCCAGCTGTGAAATCCTCTGACTTGGAAATCAATGGGAATCTTCCCATTGACTTTGGCGAGAACAGGGTTGCACCGAGAGCTCAGCAATCTAATTTCAGCTTGTTTTCATTTTTCATTCAGCTTTTGCCCAGCCCTGGACTCCAGATGCATAACAAGTACCTGAAAGCTGTAAGCTTTCGACTAAAGGGTAGAGAAGATGTGTACCACTGCAGCACCATCACCACTGTCTGCATTATAATGACTGGGAAGAATCTTTAAGACCCAGGCAGATGTGGGGGTTTTTGTTTACTTTAAAGAAACAGCAATTTCATATGTAATTCTTTTCTTTAACATGATTTTTTTTTCCTGTTGGTTCAACCTGTTACACGTATAGCCAGTGATTCTGTGAACAGCGATGTATATGAATAATTTTCAGAATGTGTCAAGACCATACCGCCGACATAAATAAGTAGGTGTGTGTATAGGAACAAGGTCATTTGGGGGGTAACGATAAAACAGGAAATGCTGTCCCAAAGTTTTAACATTCCAAATGTGTTGCAAGAAAAAAAAAAATCCTGGCCCGAAAAGTTAATTTCCCTGAGTCACACTCAGAACGCATTAAAAATGTTCAGGTTATTAATATTAATTAATCACTTAATACTATTATAATTAATTAATTACACAGTGCCTGGAGTCCTGGAAAGGGATCTTTATGTGTCTGAATAATAAGAAGATGACATTCTATTCCTGCAGTGCAGGAGAAATTTTAAAAGATTGCAACTTTTAAAATATTCTTAGCACTTTGATTCTTCTGCAGAATTAGTCTTTAACATGCATTTGGTTTTTGCAGCCACAGGATGGCATTCACTGCTGTACAAAGGGTCAGTGAAATGTAAGTAGAGCCTAGGAAACATACTTTCCATCTGGGGAAAGGAAATATTTAATAAAAATGATTAATATAAATTTACTGCTTTCTACTCATGACAACCATTTATTCAAGAATTCCGTATCAAAACCTTACCGTGCACAGCCCTTAAGGTTCATGTTCTGGCTGTATGGACACCAGGCTCTCAACAGATACTTATCTTGCCTGACTTTCAGTAAGCTGGGACCTTCTACAAATATAGAGCAGCAATTCCAACTTGGGATACCAGCAACTGCATAAAGCACTTCAGTTTCACTTCCACGGTTTATGGAGTCACAGTAACTCTTTAATGGATTTATATAGGATCATAATTTACTGTTTATTTTCCCATTAGGGCAGTATACGGAGTAGGTGTTGACACATGGCATACCAACAGGAGGACAGTTGGACTGAACGAATGCCCAAGGTGACCGATAATTGGATTGCAAATGTCAAAGAGTGTGGTTGAAAAGCCAGGTGTATCAACCCACATACTTTTCCCAGTTGTGAAACGAAAGTTAAGAGCAGGGACAGTCAGCTACAAGTAGTTACGATTTATAGAGTTGGGTTTGAAGTCAGCAGCAAGCAGCATCCAATTAACTTCAATAGAGATGTCTAACGCCACTGGTAAAACGACTGGATTTAGAGTGATGAGCGAGAATGTCAGACCAAGAGACAACCTAGTAATGCTATTAACCTTTGTGAGATTGCCCCGCCGATAATGTGATCTGGGGGACAATAAAACACTGCATGAGACAATATGCCCAATTTGGTAGTGCAAGACTGATATATGGGAGAAGAAGGAGAATTCTCCTGGATTCATTTTATGGGCCTCCAATTAGCCCTCACTAGATAAAAGGAGAGAAAGGGGGGAAGCAGAAGGAGTCCCTCTAATCGGTTGCTTTGCTGGTTTGTAGCAGAAGATATTGAAAAAGGAAAGTTTTAGAAGCTGCTTTGCTTTTGAGATTGTCTCAGGAGGTGTTAAAGGGACCGGGTACTTTGTTGGAAACAGCCGTGAGAAAGCTCCCGATTTATGGGAGCTCTCGAGCAGCACAAGTGCATCCTGTCAGGATCAGCACAGGAGGCGTGATCCCTTGGCACAGGGAGATCAGATATGTCAGCCCCACGCGCTAATCCCCATGGTTAGATGCTGGGGTCAGGACCGCAGATGCTCGCTCACGATATGGAGCCCTGGCCGACACCATCTATAGATGCTGCCACTGCTGCCTTTGAGAAATTGTATACAAAATATAAATATGCTTGTTCTCCAAAAGTTTTAGACTCATACAGTTTTAGAAATGGGGCTATTAAGAGCGGGTCTAATCCATGGACGTGGATTACTGATCTGACAAAATATCTAAATCTTATTTATGGGCTCAGTGAGGCAAAGGCAGTTTGTCAATCAAGTGAAGTTTAAGATGCAATTCCTGTTTTGCTATGTAAGTCTGGTGAATGTGTGCTCAATAACCTTTAGAAAATAGAGCATGAATGTGTAATTTATCCAGCTACTACCATTTAGGCATCCAAGGGCTAGTGGAGCGTATTGCACACCCAGAGAAACCAGGGGGGTTCTCAAGTTAGGAAATCCTGAGGTAGCTCTCAGTCCCTGCTACAGCGTGGAGAGGGAAGGGACACCAAATTAGCCTTGCAAGAACTATACGAGGTACTGAAAACACAGCCCACAGCTCCGAGTAGGGTAATTTTCTCTGTCAAGAAGCAGGATAAATGACTGCCTCACGCTGAGCACCGTGCTGCAGCAGCAAGGGTTTCTTTCGGGAGCTCAGCAGCTCGCTGGAAGTTGGGCGTCCCATCACCGCTGTGATCCATCACCAGGCACCCTCCCAGTGCTGCAGAAAAACAAAATCTTCTGTACGCTTCAGACTTCTTTTTATTAAAAAAGCCACAGCTTTCAATTGATACTTTCACACTGAGAGTCGGATGAGAATTAAATGCCTGAAGAAAAGACATTTAAAAGCAAACATCATTTTACTTTTTAAAATACCATTCCCTGGCTGAGGTGCTACAGTTAAGACTGCACTCAGGCGGTTTCTAGTGGTTTGGAATAAAAATAGTGAAAGATCCTTAACTGTACATATATTTGGTAAATGCCAATGAAAAAAGAAAAAATCTGGGCTTTAGTATTCAATTTAATCCCACAAACATATGGCCAAAGCTACACAGAGAGAGTTTGTGCAGGTCCAGCTGAACAACAGGGTTTTGGTGAGGAGGATAAGGACTACATGCAAGCAAACCTCACGTGTCAGTTAATATTTTTATTCCTTCTGCTATACGTCATGGTCTTTTGAGATCAAGCTAATGCACTTGTCTCATTGTCTTCTGCATCTCTCTCAGTCAACGCCATTCTGGCATACTTTGATGTATCAGATAATAAAGCATCATCTCTGCTTAGCTAAAATGTGTAGTCTAAAATTTATGACTTCCTAGAAAATTTTTAGGTGTTTTTTAAACTGTGGTCATGTGTTGTTTTTTTTTAAAAAAGTGGCAATATAAAACCACGTGTTTAAATTCTCCATGTTTTTTTCAATTAAGTCTTTAAAATATCTGTTTGGCCTTGAGGGTTAAGAACACATTTTTTATTTATACAACACATTAAAAATTATCTGGAAGGGTAATGGAAGGAAACAAGATTCACAGGGAAAACCAAATGTATTTGAGGCTATGACAGACAGTATTAAGCTATTTGTTGGTATCTGGATTAAAGATAACATACTGGTCCTCAGAAAAGTTGAAGCCATAAACTGGCAAACTGCTATTTTTAATATTTGTAATTTTTACTTTCCCAGGGAATGTGAGAAAAAATAATTCATTATTTTGATTCTGACATTTTTGCTCTCAATTATTCATGTTAATCCTTGCTTTTGAAGTTTTAGAATATTCCTTGCCAAAGAAAGTATTATTTTTTGCCAAAACATAAAACGTACTCTAGAACTGCTATGATAACATTTTCAATGTCTCTGTATCATGAGAGATTAGCAAACAGCAATATTACATTTCAGAATGAGAAGATTAACCTGTTTCCTGACAACTGAAATTTGTTAGGCTGGGAAAAGAAAATTACTGCTTTTGAGGGCAGATTTCATAGCACTTGATGCTTCAGGGCCTTTGTACTTTTCTGTTTAAATCATATCTTCATAAAAAGCCAAAGAATTGTTTGGTCTCTGATTATTATCAAGCTGAAGTCAGATAAGAAAAGCATTAGAATTCTTATGTTCCATGATAATATATTTAGGGAGAAAAAAGGTGTCAAATATGCTTATTAAACTGATTCTCAACCTGATTAGAGGTTTTCTTATCTCTAGGTGTCTAGTAAATACTTTAATTTGTGTCATGTTACAAATTATGCTGAATATTCCAATCTTATTTCAGCACATATCACACAATGATGCACTTTTACTATAACAAATTATTTAAAAAAAAAAAAATCATGTTTTTGCATGACATTTTCCTACCCTTTCCAGTATGTCTTTTTTGCTCAAGCTGAATGTTGGATTATGTGGTGCAGGGACAGGGTGGCAATCTGGGAATATGAAAGAACAGATAAAGAAGGAGAATACATAATATTGAAAGATATTACAGGCTATGGTGAGAAGTCTGTAAGGTATGTGATGAGACGCAAAGGAAATGTTATGTATTCAAGGTGTATGAGGAAGTTCTCATCAAATGCATGGACTGGTGGGGGTAGCTTTGGGCAATGAAGAGTTTTCAGTACATCACCAATACTGGAAATTATGAGACCCTGGATAATAAGAGCATTATTATCCTTGGTATGTATTAGCAAGGTGAAGACAAAACAAAAAAAAAGTCAGAGGAAAAAACACTGACAAAACCCAGATGATGTGACTCTAGACTGACAGTACGACTCAAGGGGGTAGACCTCAAGAATAAGGATGATCTTCACCATGATGGAGAAAAGCGATCTGTAGGGAAGACAGTAAAAACTAATAGAACTTGCAAAAGGAAATAGTTCCAGTTTTTCCCTTGCAGAGAGGCTGCCTGTAAACCAAAGGGCTCAGGAGTGAAGATGATCTGGGAAGGGACCGCTTAAGCTGTGTGTGTCCTGGGAGCCATCTCCAGTCAGACTCCATGGGCACTGCAACAGCCTGTGATTAAAGAGCACGTCTCAAACCAACCCAAAGTCCACTCAAGTCAAAGGACTGGAGATTCCCTACACGACGTATTGCAGGGTGGTTGGATTTGGTGCGTGTAAATGGTGGTGGCAAGTGAAGTCGCTGTGAAAATATCCCAGAATTAACTTTTTTTAGAGATAACAAGCATGAATTCCAAACAGCTGAGTACAGATCATCCCGGGAGAAAGGACAAATGGATGAAAAACTTGTTTAAGGGCATGTTTCTAAGTGATGGATTAATTAAAAGGCTTACTAGGATTTCCTGTGCCCAGAAAGGATTTTAGTACAGATGCAATATATTCCTAACTGAGGAAGAAGATGCTCCCCTGCCTTAAATGCAACGCTCAGCTTGATCTTAGCCAGGAAGGCAGGAAACGGAGACCTCCACAAAATGTGTGTGTGCGTGCATGTGCCCGTGCTCAAACACAGACATAAATTAACAGTCTGGCAGCTGAGGGGTATTGCAAATGCTACAGAAAACATGATATAGCACTAAAGCAGACATGCTTCAGATAACACAAAGGCTCTGTACATCTAAAATAGATTCAAATCATGTGAAAGATTTCCTGCTGCTTCTGCAGAAGATTAAAACATTGGTACATTCATAAAACAAATGTGAAGATTTAGCAAAGCAGCATGCCCTTCACAGTGACTCTTTGTCTCACCAAGCACAGAGCCTGGCAAAAGAGACACCCTGAAAGGGTATATCCGACCAATTTGGGCCTGGTAGGTGGGCTCCAGCCCATAAAAAAGAGAGCTACAGATTTTAAGAAACATAAAAATGAAGAAAAAACCTGTTAACCCTGAGCTAATTGGTGAGCTAATCCCTCAGTGAGAAGGCAGCATTAGACCAAACTCCTAAATCCTGACAGAAAAGAAGAACTTGGTATAGATTAACAACAGAATTTGCCTACACAAGCTTAGCATGAGGAATGATTTATAAAATGAGAAGGAAGATCATTAATATATCCCTCTCTGTTTCAACAGCATTTAACACATGGGTGCAGACCTAATTTTCAAACCACACAATAATGTTTGGTGTTTTAATAGTACTTTTCCATCCCATTTGCATTGATCTAATGCTGTGCCATCTTGTAGTTCTGCACACAGAGCAGAAGAAACAGGTGTTGGGTATATTTTAAATTGCTTTTCTTTAATGTGTTCACTCACCCATTTCCAGATATATCTGGAGAAACGCAGCCATGGGTGCTGATGTCTAATTCTTTCATCCTGGATATTATCTGGGGTAACTTCAAGAAAATCAATCCTACCGAAGCCTGACTAAGCACAACATTCATGGAAAGCAAAGGAACTCAACTAGCCCCCAAGATAATAAATCAGACTTTCCCCTCTCCACAGTGACATCACATACGTCTTAACATAATGCTAATTAACCAAAAGGTCACTTTCTTGCACTACTTGACTTCACATGAATGAAGTCCAGTGAGATTTTAATTAGGTCCAGAGGGTCAAGGAAATGCTGATACACCTCTAGGCTCTCAGAAGCTGAGGACCTTGCAGGGTGGCAGCCCGTAGGCTGGATTTGCTTCCAGGCACAATTCCACCTTCTCTGTTATGCCTTTAAAAGAGGTGGAAAATGCCTTATAAGACAGCACACGAAGCCTATATGCTGAGTATCTCTTTCCATGCTTGCATGCGAGGTGCTTAAAGCCAAGACCTGCTGCTAGATTGCCGTGGGTCCACAAGGAAAATCCTAAAAAAGGCATTTGATGCGCAGCATGAAAAAGCCAACAGTGCTGTGCTTTGTGAATTTTCATTTCTTCATTTCATGACCTAACAGTTCAGGTCAGTGATTAATGAAATCTGTAAAACAAGCTCCCTCCCCTCTGCAAACTCCAGATATATGCAAATCATTCCTTAACTGAGGCAAAGCTCTAGGCAATCAGAAATGTGATTTTTCTAATGAGACACAACAACCGTGGTAGACAGCAGTGTGAACCAAAGCCCTAGCCCTGGACAACTCTGATCTTGCCGTGCTCTTCAAAACATGAATCTGAATTAGTACTTGCAAAATCATCTGCATCTTTATACTGGGTCAACTTTTCATCTAAATGGCTGATAGGTTTTTAAACCTGGATCGTAATATCAATTGTTCCTTGCCCATTTCTAGCAGACTTACTGTCCCGTGAAACATGATTTTGTGGAACATATACTTGGGCCAGTATTCCACTGTAGATGGTGAATCTGTCATCATATATATCAATAAACTGGGAAAATCAAATCGCTTCCATGAGCTAAGGAGTGACTAAATAATAAATGAGCTGTATTTTTTTATTTTAATACCAAAATAAATTAACATAAGCTTACAATACATCTATAAAAGGTCTATAAACTATCTGACTCATTTCTAGAATTGTCAAGCATTCATAACAAAAACCCAAAGTCTTGCATATTGAGTTAGGAAGATTTTTGATTTAGGAAGTTAATTAAACATAGAAGAAAGGACTGCTTTTCTTCATTAGTATTGGTATCCTGAATCAATAGAATGTATTAACCAAACAAGTGTGAGATTTTTAACGCTGGACTAAAATCCTGCCATGTAAGAACTTCCACACAGTATCAGATTAGCTGGACGGCTTAAGCACTCTCCGAAAGAGGCAAGAATCAGATACTTGGATATAAACGATGCACTAATTGAGCTGTCAGTAGTGTGTTTATCCTTGACATCATCCTGGTGTTAGCATGTGCAAAACATTTTTAAGAGAAACAATCTAATCTTGAGAGAGTTAAAAGAATTAGATGAATAGTATCTAAAAAAATAAAGATTGAAATCAACCGTAAGCACAAAGCAAAAAGCAAACAAAGTATCCTCAGGGTTGACTTAAAGTCTACAAATGTTGTGGAAATGTCACACACATTCTTTGCACGTCCAGTCTCTCAAGGCTATTGGTATTTCATTGAATAACTGAAATGAGCTGCGGGTCACTGGTACTATTTGATATATGTGGACCCATTCTTGCCCCTTGCCTTTGGTATATATCATGTCATCATAGTTGTGTGTACATTTCCTACTGGCTACCTGAATTTAACATGGAATATTAAGGAATTTAAATGCACAACTCTTTTTTTAAAAAAAAAATTCAAACTTATTTTGTCTTATTATCATTTTACTAAGAGTTTTTTCTTATTTAATAAGAAAACAAAATTAAAATTCCACATGCATGATGAAATATGTTATTAAATTCAGTTTTCCCAATGCTTAGGCTTTGTTGTCTGTGTTACTTCTCAAGTCACTATCTAAAATAAAGGGACATCTGGGAGCTATTGAAATTTGCAATAATCAAAGAAAAGAGAATAATCCCTAAAAATGCCATGCCTTAATTATTTTGCAGTTTAAAATTCCTGTTCATATATCTTGCACAGAGGCCACTCAGTTAACAACTGAACTAGTAGTGTTTTCTGTGATGCACTTGATAATTCTTCATCTTATTGGATCACATTAGCTAGAGACAATAGTCTAATCGAGACCACTTATCACTGCAGACAGATGCATCACACCAGGACTTTTCCCATATTTTGCTGTGTAAGACTTTCTGCCTGAATACACATGAGAAGCAGTGTGCAATGTCATATGCAAATCTGTCTCTGAAAGAGAGTTTTAACCTCTGGTCATCTTCTGCCTTTGGAAAGTTGTTGGCTACTTCTGAAAATAGCAACTTGATGGGGAAAAAAAAAAAAAAAAATTGGGAGTGGAAGGGGAAGGGGGGCAAGTGCAGCCCATGCATCTCTAGAAAGCTGGTGCAGAATAACAACTCCCAAAGAACACAGGGTGCAGGATGGAAATCTGCAGCACGGGATGAGCGAGCTCAGCATGTGCCTTCTACCCCAGGAACTGGGGTCTCTGCTACATCCACCACCACACCGACCTGTCCCGCAGGCGGTTTCACCCTCTGCTGATAAACCCTTGGAGAGGTAGCATGAGAGGAACATGCTTTTGATTTTTTTAGAACTGTTTATTTTCTTCCCTCTCTTTTCTTTTTTCCCTGTCTTTCCTTTTTTCCTTTGCTTTTTTTCCCCAATTTTGAAGTCAACATTCAAGTTCAACATGTCGCCATTCGAAGCTGACATCATGAAACAGGTTTCATTGTCTTTTTAGACAGTTGCCTCTACATACTTACTGTTCCACTAAAAATCCCTTCAGGTGTCCTCGAAATAATAAAAACCAGTTATCTTATTTCCAGCAAGCACAGCCAGTAATAATTTTTAAGCTCAAGCTGGAAATAAGAGGCTGTTTACCTATTTTTTTAATTTCCCTTGCATCATCTGATAAGCTTCAATGTTAAAAAGGGAAAGGCATGTGCCTTTGGAGCCATTTAAACCTCAGACAAAATGTTCAATCAGACACAGTGCCTCATTTCTACCCCATCACCAGCATGTCACCAAGAAAAAATGCAGCTTTCCCTGCCAAACGTGGGCAATGCTGAAGATCCATGAAACAAATGCTTACACAGATTCATAATCCAGGATTTAAGCAATCAGTGTTCTGTAGAGTACCATTCAGCTACATAAACCCAATGAACTTCAGCTTTTGTAGCTTCTCCTGTAAAAATATACATGAGCATCTTGCCACACAGCTGCCTGTATTCTTTGGAAAATGCTGCAGTTCCTCACAAAGGACCACTGACCCCAGGCATCACCACCAGCAAAGGCTACAGCCTAACTGAATAGGCTCGAAAGCAAAACAAGGTTAAATCTGTTAAGTTCTAGCGTGGGAGACGCTGGAGAAAAAGAGGAGGATGCCAGAGAACGCAGCGCCGGTCCAACGCTGAACCACCAGCGTGGTGTTTGTGGGAAGAACTGAGAGGCAGTGCTATCTTAAAATACTACTTTTCAAAATTTTAAACCCCCTCTCCCCTGCAAACTGTAGCCATCGTTTCCCCTGTGATATTCCAGACCAAATTCGAAGTGGAATAAAATGATAGTCCCTCCATCAAAATTCCCCTCACAATTACAACTTCTCATTAAACGAGGGGAAATTTGAATTCTTTCTAGAAGGCTACAATTACAGCAGATTATTATGCTTCCCTCTAATTACTGCATATAAATACATACCATGTAACACAGTTTATTGTACCCTGTTAGTGTACTTACAGTAAATAGAAACCAATATGCTTCATTCAGCCCATGTATTTTGACACTCACATCTGATTTACCAATTTATCTTCATTACAACCCCTTGCACTGTTACTGCCATCCTTCTCAGAACTACGCTCAAGCATCACAGCAGGAAGATTGATGAGGCTCGTATACACTGATTTGCGACAACAGCAAGGCACTTGAGAGGCATTGTTACTATTCTGATAGCACTAAGTTGGCTAAAAATTAGCTGCACTAAGCCAACACTCTGCTCCCAGTTCTCCTCCTCATTAATTATGGTACATGACTCGGACCTTGAAAGGCTGAGGCTGTTGTAACAGTATTTTTAAACCTATTGTCTTCAGTTACTTTGTCGCTCTTGAAGAGATGTAAAGTTCTGACCAAGCTTATTAGCAACTATTTTTATTCTTTAGAGAGGTTTTGAAGAGACAAATTTTCCACCATGATAAATGTTAAAAGATAATTTCTGAATGAATCTACAGTGGTAAATTCAAACACAGTTTGGAGGAACGGAGAGATACTATGGATACAATTTTCAAAACTGGCTAAATGACTTAAGAGCCTGCACCACACGCACTCATCAAGGAGACACTAAATAGCCTCAGCACTTTAAAAGCACCAACTTATTATATACCCTTATCAAGAGGATGAAGAGGTCACCTCTTGCTACAGATAATTTATCCCTCCAATCTTAAAGTTTCAAAGACTGTTGCTAGAATTGCACACTGAAGCCTGTAACTCTTTTGGCTCATTCTTTTGCTAAAAACAGGTCTTGCCCCAGCAATTCCCAGCGAACTGAACTCCCCAGCAGTGGGTGCATTTTGCAGAGGCTTTCCGTGTTGGAGGCATAAGTAACCCGGCATCTGCAACAGAGCGTTCAGAAACCGCTGGGGGTGAGCAGGCATGCACTCAGGTCCGCTTTCTGGGCTGAACGTGCAAGTCAATGAACTGTAACCTGGATTCAACAATCCCCTCCCATTGAGCTCCACTTGTACACCAGGAATTATTCATATTCTGGACATCTCAAAATCAGCTGACACAACACAAGGATGCAGAACCTGCAAGAAATGGTTTAATATTTATGCTTATTATCGGACCTCCATCACTCCAGCAGCTGTTTGCATAAAATCACGTAGCAAAATCACTGGAGTTTGTAAAGCTGTCAGACCAGGGTTAGGAGGCATCTACAAAAAATGTGAGCAGAAAAAATAGCCAGACTCTTTTACGTGTTCTTCCGTAGCTCAAACTCCACTAGTATTCTCCACTTCTAGCTACTTCTTTTCAGTAACTTAGCATAATACAAGAGCAGATAGAGTTAAGTGTTAACATGGAAATTATAAGAAGATAACGCATACCCAGAAGAAGAAGGAAGTAAAAGAAGGAAAAAAGAAGAGGATGTGTCCAATTACTGAAGGAGAATAAAGACAGATTCACCTGAAACTTGCAATTGCACCTCACTTGGAAACACATCGCTATTTTCAATTACTTGCAAAGCAAGCAGGTAACTCTCAGAATTACCTTTCTTGTTTCAGATGGGTATTTAAATACTTCATCCCAACTACAGAATCTCTAAGAAAGTCTGTGAAATAAAACAAACACTTTTGCCTTGCTTCATGTGAGAAAGTAATGTAATCAAGTGGGCATTTTCCTCCCATTTCAGGCAGAACCATTCCATTAGTAAGAATCCACTAAAGCAAGAGACCATCCTGTATAAAGTCCAGTGACATCCAATTTAAACCTAAGCAGAAAAATTCTACCTGATAACAAGCACTGAATAAAACTTGCAGCCTTGCAAGACATTACAAATGTGTCAAAAAAAATCAAGCCCTCAACTTGGGATCTGAAAGAAAATAGCATTGACAATGCCACAATCAATGAAAAATCTGGGAGAAGAAATACTTTTTTCTTCTTGTCCCAAAAAGCCCAAAACAAAACAAAAAAAACCCTCCCCAAACAACATCACCAAACCAAACAAAAAATCTCAATTATTATAAAGGGGAGTCTATTTCCGAGTTCCTCGTGCATCTTTTAACTCAGGGTCTGGACACATTTCTGCACTCACTTTTGCACATACTCTTTGGTAAGTGCAAGTCCTGTGACAGCAGCCTTGGGTATTGTTAAAAAAGTCACGTGGGCACAGGTCCATACATCCAAAGAAGATGATTAAAGGAGGAAGGAAGAAGAGATGCATGGCTGACCTGGGATCAGCATTTACTTTGCAACAGACTTCTTGTGTGCTTACAAGGGGAGTCACTTAGATTCACCTTTCCGAAGCATGGCAGCCTTAAAAAGACACATCCAGTCCTCCCTGGTAATTCATGTTTCCTCCGATACAGACAGGGACAGGTGACTCCCAAAGAGCCACCCTACGCCATCAGGTCTGGAGACGAGCGTTGGCACTACACACATTACAACGACTGACATCTGCCATCTTATTTCACCTCGTTTTCCTGACAACTTTTGTGAAAGAGGTGAAAATATTGTTAGTAATGGAATTTGCTCAGTAAGTACTGGCCGGTATGGGTATAGCATCCCTGTCAAATTCAGGTAGGGAAAAGACAGGCTTATTAAAAATAATTAAAAGTTGTGTCTAGGAAAGGTCTGTCAGTGCCTCACCCACGCACTGGGCAAAGGGGAGCAAGGGTTGCCAGGTCAAGCACTAATCAGAGCTTTTCAAAGGCAGACAAGTTTGCTCTCTTTTATACCAGACAGACTACTGGAAGAAGGGTATGAAATGAAGCCAGAAGGGAAATACTGTAATACTGGGAGACCATGGTTGTCTTGGCAATTAAGGCCTCCCCAGGGGATTAATTACACACAGAGTCAGCCAGGCATTTTAGAAAACGTTTTCTGAGTGTGCCACAAGAACGAGTACAGCCTGGCGAGCCTGGCTCCGGATCCCCAGCAGCTTATTTCCTCTGATCCCCAGGAACGTGCCTCCCGAGAGGTGGCGATGGCCAATGTTTCATCAGCAGCTCAAAGGGTCCATTTGGCCATCGGGTCCGTGTCCCTGCCAGAGTCCAATTCCCTTTCCTGTACACCGTTCCCAGGTAGGATTTACAACAGCAGGTCTCCCCACTTCTCCAGGACACCCCGCTCATGTGTTTCTCTTCTCCGTAGCCTGCCGTCCACTTCACTCCCTATTCATAAGCCTTGGAGCACCCTATGAGACCAGTTTCCCTCTAGTGCATCTTCAGTCCTCAAAATCTTGCAGATGGTTATTTTTTCAAATGAGATAAAATTCCAGGGAAGGAATATATTAACTTGTATTGATGACTAAAGCCTAATTCCTATAAATAATTATTTTTTCTTTTTGCTATTAATCATAACACTTCCCCATCTGTATGGGAATCCTCTGGCAAATGTGAATTTGGCATGTTTCACTGAGGTCTCTGAGGCAAACATATAAATGCAAAAGAGACTTACAGACCTAAGATTCTCATCAATAGATATATTTCAAAATCAATGCCAATTTAATTCAGTTTGTGATCTCCTCTGACAGTATAAACTGGAAAGCTTGCAGTTATTGGAACACATGATTACTTTACTAAATTTCCAACTTAATAGATCCTAAAAAGGGGAAAATCCTTTTATTTCTTTCCATTTATTTATGGCTTGGAATGTGTAAGAATCTACAGCGAATTATCAAGGAAAAAAACCCCCAAACTTGTACAGTAATAAATTAACTTCCCTGTTCTGCACTAACTAAAATAATTTGGGATTTTGTCCTGGTTTCAGCTGGGATAGAGTTAATTTTCTTCCTAGTAGCTGGTATATTGCTGTGTTTTGGATTTAGTATGAGAATAATGTTGATAACACACTGATGTTTTAGTTGTTGCTACGTAGTGCTTATATAGTCAAGGACTTTTCAGCTTCCCATGCTCTGTCAACTGAGAAGGCTGGAGATGCACAAGAAGCCAGGAGGGGGCACAGCCAGGACTGCTGACTCAAACTGGCCAACGGGATATTCCATACCATATGACGTCATGCTCAGTATATGAAGCTAAGGGAAAGCTGGCGGGGGGGCCACTGCTCGGGGACTGCCTGAGCATCAGTTGGTGGGTGGTGAGCAACCGCATCGTGCATCACTTGCTTTGTACATTCTGTTGTTGTTGTTGTTGTTGTTGTTATTATTATTATTCTTAATTTATTTCAATTATTAAACTGTTCTTATCTCAACCCACGAGTTTTCTCACTTTTACTCTTCCGATTCTCTACCTCATCCCACTGGGGGGGAAGTGAGTGAGCGGCTGTGTGGTGCTTAGTCGCCGGCTGGGGTTAAACCACAACAGATTTCTAACAAACAAAAATATGCAAAAGTATATTTTACTACATTTTACTGCCAGATAGTGATTGCATTGGGAACTATTTTGTCCAGATGTTTTTTAACTTGTATGGATTTGAAGAGAATTTCCAAAATACATAGTAGGAATGATTGATTATGTGGGACAATATGGTTCTTTTTTACTTGTACCAACGCAAATCAAGAATTCCTTATTTGACAAATACACAAGAGAACAGAGTCAAGGATCTTCTACCCAAAGGAAAAAAAAAAACACAGCATGGTGTAAAGCAATGTGAAACAAAACACATGTGGTAAAACCAGTAGTTTACAAGTATATCACTCTGTATCCAACATATGTGAGCTACTTACAAAGAGAAACATTCATCTAAGGGCCAAGGGAATGGTTTAGACACTCTTTTTAGAGAGCAATTTTTATCTTGAAAATGATAGTCCCAATAAGTGAAAGCTAAGAAATTATTAACTGATTCTGATGATGCAGTGAATGTAAGCAAGGTCAAAGTTTGCTTTCATCCAAAAGTATAGCTTGTATGTTAGATCTGAGATGCAAAACTTTAAACACATTTAACCTGAAGCACTGAAAATCTTGGCAAAGTTGGGATGATTCCACCAATTTAAAAAAAAAAAAAAAAAAAAAAAGTTGCTCTGGATATTTTAAACTTCTGTCACAAATAAAATTTAAGGGCTACAATAAAAGATTTAACTGAAGCAGATTAGAGGTGGAAAACAAGTGTTATACGTATTTGTTCAATTTTTTACTGTGCTTGTGAATTGCAAAATGTATTATTTCTTCTGTATAATCAGGCAATTCCCAGCTTTGTGAGCGTCTGTCATACATCAAGAGAAGGGAGAATACCACTCTCCTGGAACAGCAAGAAGTGATTTTAAATGACAAAAATCAGTTAACCTTTTAACATATATTTTCCACTTAATCTTACCTCCAAAAAATGCTCTGCTTGCTGTTCCCGATCCAATTTTCTTGATGTTGTTGCAATCAGACCTGTGAAAAAAGGATGATATTTGATTGTCAATACCCATTGAAAAATATATGTCTCTATCGACCAGAAGAAATAAATTAATTTTTCAAACACTCACAGGGAAAAAAGCTATTTGAAACTATATCGGACACAGATTTCTTGACATCTGTCAAGCATTTTCTTTCTCAGTGCAGCCATTATGACTTTCTAACTAATGATGAATCTTTAAAGAAAAATGCTGTGAGAAAAGTAACTGAAAAACAGTTAACTGTGTATCTACAGTTAACATGCTACTTTTATTACAGTGAATAAAAAAAACTTACGAAAGAATCATTATTTGTCTTGTGATTAAGTGCTTCAATGAATCATTTGCATTTGACTGAAATCCTTCCATAAAAAACCTCATTAAAGATTTCAGAGTTCTCAAACAATTAATGGGATAGGATGCTGATTACTTCCATTCCAAGAATACTTGACAAAGAAGGTTATTTCTGTAATAACTTCTTGTATACATAATGATTTCCATATGTAATCATTCTAATGCATTAAAGGTTTTGTACTACAATTTCATCAATTTGTTCCATGCTCAAACTGAGTCTTTAAAATAAAGTATCCTTTTACATAAGGATGATCAAGTTATCTTTTTTTTTAAAAGCAATGTACTTTCACAAATTATTAACCTCTTGTGAGATTTATACCAAGGAAATAAAATGAAACACTTCCAAAGTTCCCTCAGGAAAAGCGATGCATATCTTCTATGAACATAGCTTAGTTTTTTATTTTGTTCTCACCAGAGATTTAAAGAGCAGATTTGAGTTTTCCCTCATACAAAACATTTCTTTGGATAGGAAAATGCATCATGTGCTTGTTTTGTGATGGATTCTGATGAGCGTAAAGGGACCGACTTTTCCTAGAGATAAAGCTGTTTTTGGAGACAATGCCAGTGGACAAAGTCGTTCTCAGGAATTCCTCATCTCTAAGATTACCAAGGAAGACAAGAAAATAAATACTCCCTGGATTACCTATTATTTGTTTAATCAGACCAGCCAAACATCTAAACACAAATCCATGATGACACTAAATTCTTCAAAAAAACCATCAGCAACATCTTACATCTACATAACACCTTTAGTCCCAGAGGCTTCTACAGCTACAGCTCCTCATACACCGTCGCCTTCTCCTTGGAGGAATCACTTTATCTATTTTCGTGAGGAGGGGGGTAATATTACTTGAAGTAATGGGACGAAACGAACAAAGGAAAGTTCATTCTGCTTCCAATACTTCAGACTCATTACAAGATCTATTAGACCACAGAAGCGACACCCAAGGGGAGGCCACAGAAACCAGAGTGGTTCATTATAATTGCATGGAAGAACCTGGTGCTGGCAAAAGGCTGAAAAACCAAAACAACTGGTATTGCCTGCATTAAGCAATTTTAAGTATTCAAAACAGTTACACCATATGCGAGAAATCTACTCACTGCATGAGTTTAAACAGACATGACAGCACGGATGACAAATTGGTGTCATTCACACAAGGTCCCCCCATGTCTAGAGAGAATGCAAAGATACAGGGAAGAAGTTCCTAATTATGAAAGAAGTTCAGACCCAATAAATTGATAAAGTAAAAATTTCAAATTTGAAATATCCCTGTCCATCACATGCATGGTCACCTCAGATATTTATCAAGCACAACTTAACCATGGTAAGGAATATGATCATTTTTATATCATCTTCCACTTTGTTCCTTCCTAATGTGCCACTATGAACTCCAGCTACTTTTTTCTTAAAGAAGATATGTCTAGCTGTAAATTATAGGAGGTCTCTGTCCTCATCATCTTCTTCAGATGAATTCACATCCCTTTTGAAGACCAAGAGCTAACATCTGAAACTGAATATCACTAACTGTCAGAATGAATAGTACTTGCCTTTCATCGGTAAAACGAAAACAACTACTACTACTACTGCTCCTCCTCACAAAACTATTGTTATCACTAAAGGGTTTTTTTTGTTTTCCTTTTTTCAATGTAGAGCCTTTTGGACTTCAATAATGGTCAGAATGCTTTCAGACCTGAATTTCCTTCTACAAGAAGGATGAACATATGACAAGTCTCTACGACAGAACTGCCTATATTTTAAACGTAGAAGATCTTAACAGATTTAGCACCCAGACTTAACAGCCGGTCCTAAAGGGCAGGTAACCAGACCATCACCATCAGTTCTGCAGACCTGATCCTGAAGTATGGTGCTAGCACAACTAGTTGTTTTTGCTTTAAACACAGCTCTGCATTCAACTGCCAGTTCTGGGCAGTTTCATTAGGTTGTTACAATACTCTATAGAGACAAGTGGTCATTTGCGTGTGCAGTCGTGGAACCTCTAGTTTCCATTCCTCTTCTCTGAGGAACTCTCCCATCTGACACTCATGGTGGCCCCATTGCAGTCTCCTGGCTGCTCACTTCCACATACATTCCTGAAGTCACAGATAGATCACACTACACAACACTACTGTTTAAAATATGACTATACATAAAATCATATCTCAACTACTTGATGTTAATATTTATTTAGTTATTAATTTATTTAATTAATAATTATTGAATAATTCATTTAATTATTTAATAGTATGGGTGTGAATCTGGTCCTTTCAGATTATAAAACTGTATTTCAAGGAATTATTGAAATAAGAAATAAGACCAATCATCAAAACTGAAAAAAAGAAATATATTCCAGTTATGTCTAAGACTACCCATAGCTTTACTACTCCAGTCTCAAAGACATTAATTTCATTATTTTTTTGAAAAACTTGCTGTGTCCCTCCCTCCTGTATTCCATACTCCATGCCATAGATACATAATAATAGTAATATTTAGCAGGATGTAGAACTTTATTTTTGAGATACAGGGGCAACTGAGAGAAACTTGGCTTTGCACAAGAGAATATATCCCAGTTTTAGTTTTTCTCTAACTGTATTAAATTGTCACACTCTGTTACGGTGTAAAGCTATTATCTAAAGAACATAACTCACAGAGAAAAATAAACCCAGAGAAATTACGTTAGGCTGCACTGCTGGTTACAATATAATATCACAAGGGGACAATGATAAAAAATGACCCTTTCTTTTTTCTCATCTTCAATATGTGCCACAGCTCTTCTAGACACAGCCATCTGGACAACTGTCCAGAGCCAGCTGGGAAATATAGCATGCATTTCTCACAAAATAGTCAAAAACACTAACAAGCTTCAAAAGTCAAAGCACACCTCTCAAATGGTTTCTCTCAAATTTCCAGGGAAACATCATGGTCCTCCTAAGGGCAGGAGATATTTATAACTGTGATGATTCTTTAAGAACAGCCATGAAAGTGAAGAGGAAAACTGGATCTGATAGAGAAGTTATTTACAATAAAACCATGAGCTCTCAAACAAGGTTATGTGATACTGTTCCCTGCATTTCATANGATCATTTTTATATCATCTTCCACTTTGTTCCTTCCTAATGTGCCACTATGAACTCCAGCTACTTTTTTCTTAAAGAAGATATGTCTAGCTGTAAATTATAGGAGGTCTCTGTCCTCCTCATCTTCTTCAGATGAATTCACATCCCTTTTGAAGACCAAGAGCTAACATCTGAAACTGAATATCACTAACTGTCAGAATGAATAGTACTTGCCTTTCATCGGTAAAACGAAAACAACTACTACTACTACTGCTCCTCCTCACAAAACTATTGTTATCACTAAAGGGTTTTTTTTGTTTTCCTTTTTTCAATGTAGAGCCTTTTGGACTTCAATAATGGTCAGAATGCTTTCAGACCTGAATTTCCTTCTACAAGAAGGATGAACATATGACAAGTCTCTACGACAGAACTGCCTATATTTTAAACGTAGAAGATCTTAACAGATTTAGCACCCAGACTTAACAGCCGGTCCTAAAGGGCAGGTAACCAGACCATCACCATCAGTTCTGCAGACCTGATCCTGAAGTATGGTGCTAGCACAACTAGTTGTTTTTGCTTTAAACACAGCTCTGCATTCAACTGCCAGTTCTGGGCAGTTTCATTAGGTTGTTACAATACTCTATAGAGACAAGTGGTCATTTGCGTGTGCAGTCGTGGAACCTCTAGTTTCCATTCCTCTTCTCTGAGGAACTCTCCCATCTGACACTCATGGTGGCCCCATTGCAGTCTCCTGGCTGCTCACTTCCACATACATTCCTGAAGTCACAGATAGATCACACTACACAACACTACTGTTTAAAATATGACTATACATAAAATCATATCTCAACTACTTGATGTTAATATTTATTTAGTTATTAATTTATTTAATTAATAATTATTGAATAATTTATTTAATTATTTAATAGTATGGGTGTGAATCTGGTCCTTTCAGATTATAAAACTGTATTTCAAGGAATTATTGAAATAAGAAATAAGACCAATCATCAAAACTGAAAAAAAGAAATATATTCCAGTTATGTCTAAGACTACCCATAGCTTTACTACTCCAGTCTCAAAGACATTAATTTCATTATTTTTTTGAAAAACTTGCTGTGTCCCTCCCTCCTGTATTCCATACTCCATGCCATAGATACATAATAATAGTAATATTTAGCAGGATGTAGAACTTTATTTTTGAGATACAGGGGCAACTGAGAGAAACTTGGCTTTGCACAAGAGAATATATCCCAGTTTTAGTTTTTCTCTAACTGTATTAAATTGTCACACTCTGTTACGGTGTAAAGCTATTATCTAAAGAACATAACTCACAGAGAAAAATAAACCCAGAGAAATTACGTTAGGCTGCACTGCTGGTTACAATATAATATCACAAGGGGACAATGATAAAAAATGACCCTTTCTTTTTTCTCATCTTCAATATGTGCCACAGCTCTTCTAGACACAGCCATCTGGACAACTGTCCAGAGCCAGCTGGGAAATATAGCATGCATTTCTCACAAAATAGTCAAAAACACTAACAAGCTTCAAAAGTCAAAGCACACCTCTCAAATGGTTTCTCTCAAATTTCCAGGGAAACATCATGGTCCTCCTAAGGGCAGGAGATATTTATAACTGTGATGATTCTTTAAGAACAGCCATGAAAGTGAAGAGGAAAACTGGATCTGATAGAAAAGTTATTTACAATAAAACCATGAGCTCTCAAACAAGGTTATGTGATACTGTTCCCTGCATTTCATACTTTTCTTTGCTTTTCTGAGTTAAAACATCTTTGTGCATCCTGGCGTATCTGTTCCTCAGGCCATTTAAATGAACTGTTTTGTGAAACTCCAAAACATTGCTTGGCCCAATATTTCAGCTTGGAGATAACTGTATGTTCTTATATAACTTGCTTTTCTACAATACCCATTACTTTTGCTATTGGAGTACTTTTCCCACTCTAGTAAATGAACAATTACTGTTATCCTCTTTACAGAGTTTGGAAATGCTGGAAAGTGAATAAGCTCACCTCGCACAACATGTCCCATTATACTGCATGACACAGTGACAAGTCCCAGCCAAAACCAACTGGGGAACATCCTTCCAAACCTCGCTGTACACCGGACAGGATCATCATCCTCTCCTGCACCACTCCCCTCCAAAAGGCAACTCAACATGTGGACAGAGAAGAAACAGCAGTGTCCTTCACGCCATCACCTTATAATCTGGATGGGAGAACCAGAGATCTGGGGCAACATGGCAGACTTGCCTTACAGCTTAGGTGACACAGAAGAAAGAACAGGACCAAGACTAAGAAATCCTGACACTTTAACCAATACATCAGCCTATACAATCTTCAGCCAATGCATCATCTTGAAAAAAAAATCACCAGTTGTTAGGGCTCAGATGTGTGATCAAGACATTTGAACAACAATTAGCACTGATGCTTGGCATAACGTTTTTAGCACATTGCAGATGCAAAGTGAAAAAAAGAAAAAAGTTCAGTGAAAGAGATCAAAACCCATATGAGTTACTCCTCATTTGCAATGAATGAAGCATGCAGTTACTAGAGCGCAAACGAGGAAATGTAACTTATTAGCAAACAGTAACTTGATTATAGGTCTGATGTCTTAGAATTAGTACCAGGTATGTGTATGGATGCATCCGTGTGTGTGTGTCTCTGTGTGTGTGTGTATAGATGACTGAAGATGACATAAAATCAGAAATCGTTATGAATTCAAAAGTACGACTAATGCTTTATAATAATTTTTTGTAGAAAACTGAATCGTTATTAATAATAAAGCCAGCAAACATGAAAGAGACAGCAGCAGTTTGTTGGTTCTATTGTGTCAGCTAAGGTATGCTTTGTTATTCAAAAGTGGTATAATGTTCTGTCTCAAATGGAGTCTTTTGTGATATATTGTATTTTTTGAATAGTAGTTCTGCTTGGATGCTTGAACATGTGGCTATGCTAATGTCTATATTGAGGAATACCTGAAAGTACACATCGCTCTCTGATGATATGCAGGTAATAGGCTCAATCTAGTGCAATTCCACCGCAATCAAAGAAGCTCTGTAAATTTATGCTAGTTAAGAATCTTTCTCAAATGCATGTAATGCATTTTATTTTTAGTCAAGAATACATGAAAAAGCACACAAGATTATTAACTTATTTAACATAAACAAAGCAAGGCAAACAAATTTATATTCAAATGTAATTTGAAGCCAATATCTTTCATTTCAAAAAGTTCAATAAATATATTTCCATTTGCACATCCAAATTATTCCTTCCTCAGGAGGTTGTGATACTGCCATGTAATGCAACCAGAGCTCCAAAATTTAATTTAAATTCTGACATTTTTGCCAATCTTTAATCAAAGTTTGTTTTGTACAGTACTGGAAATATAAATATATTTCATAGGATGGCCTAAAGCCAACAGAGACACTTATGTTTATGGTTATTTTTATTATTAACTTGACAAGAGATGTGGGATAATATGCAAGCAAGGTGACAATCTTGAGAAATGCAGACAGAGTAAAAGCAAATAGCGACTTTTCAAATCTTTGGCGAATTTGATGTGATCAAAGTGAAGGTGATAACTGAAGATGGGGGAAATAACACCAAAACTGCACTAGCCCAAATTGTCATCTGAGAATTATGTATTTATTTGACAACACTATTTTATAAATTCCACAAATTATCAACTAGTCAGCCAGAGTAGACTATGCACATAAGCCTTAATTTATTCACTGGAAAAGGTAAGTGTTTCTTTGTTTTCTTAACACTTTCTGTTCTGGAAAACTCAAGGCATTCACTACCTCTGTTCCTGCAGCCAGAAAGGGTGATGGCACCTGGACAAATGTGAACCTGCCTGCTAACTCTGCCTTCAGTGCTTTCATTAGAGTGGCCAATTGCCAATTAGGATTTTCCAACTGAATAATCCACACTCTGCCTTCCGTTAGCTCTCTTGTTTCACAGAAGGGTCCTCATACAAATAAAACCTCCGCATGCCTGTGTGTGCTTAAGCTGATAGACCATGCTATACAAATACATACATATATACTGTACATAGTCAAGTATTTGAGTGTGTATATGTATGTGTGTAACATTTTACATATACCCAATTAGGAGAATGTTAAAAGTTATCCTAAAGTATACACATTTACAGAGGTATATTTAGCTCTGAGGTTTACCAATGTTCATTCTTTCAATATACATTATCTGAAATATCTGTGTTAGAAACAGGTTAATTCATGGACTTGGAGAGCCACAGAAGAAAAATTCACCAAGGGCTGTTAAATGCAAAGGCTATGGCAGAGGAAATTTCTGGAGAACTTGAACAATAGTACACAGAGGGAAACATTGCTGTGGGTTTGCTTCTTCTGATGCTTATTCTCTATGCATCCAGATCAGCCCACGGCTGTAGGTGTGATAGTGAACTAAACTGACCTTTGGCTTAGAAGAAATTCACATATTTTTCAATTCTATGGCACTTAGGGACCAAAAATCAGTTTGCCACAGGCTATTTTCTAACACAGATTGAATTTCCCTAATATAGCTATGAAGCCAAGGAGAGTTCACTAGCCTTCTCCTTACAAAATTAAATTATTTTCCGTCAACCTGCGGATGGATAAACTTACCTGAGGTGTTTCCTGAAGTACTGCTTAAAAGATTACAGAATCTGGTATGGAGAGACAGCATATTTTACTGCTGTCTCTGGAAGTGTTGCAAATTTTATGGTATAAAGACTAAATTTTTTAAAAATGAAATTTTAAAGAACTCTCTTATTAATTTCTCATTTCCAAACTTTGTTTAGATGAACTATGAAAAGAGTATATGACAGGTAACAAGCAGGCTAAAGTAAGAGAAGCCCAATACGTTCCTCTGTTTTAAGCCAAAGGCTGAGTGTCTTCACAGAGATAGGAGGTGAGTAGGAATGCAACGTCTTCCCCTTCTCCGGCAAAAGACTAACAGGACACAATTTACTGCATGTTTTACTGTCCATTATTAAATAATCTTCTTTTTTCCCTGCTATGTATATTCATGAAAACCATTTCATTAAAAAAATACAAGTGTGGGATGGGTTAGATGTATGGCTAGGGACTTCAGGTTATTACGCAGGGTTTGATTGAAACCTCAGAATATACTGCCTGGCTGCAAGTCATAGCAGCACATGCTTTACACCCTCTCCACTCACAGTGTTAGGGTCTTCAACCGGGACAGCCAGGCAGCACAGGACCATGTATGTCAGGGCTTATACATCCCACCCATACAGAGATGGTCTGGATGGATTAGCCGAGGTCTCATCTCAAAACTTTCTAATCCCTGGTTGCTTGGGGAGACTTTCTCCTCATTAAGATACTGATCCTCATCTTCAAAGAAAACAATTTTGAAGTGGAAACAAGAATATAAAATTAGAGAGCTTTCTCTGCAGAGTTACTGTGCCCCGCGAGACGCTCTGAACATCCTGCAACACTGATGCTATCTTGACACAGTCTAAAGCAGATGCGGTTCCCAATCTGTCTTTCTCAAACACTGTAAGGAATAAGGATACAAAAAGAAAACCACCAGAAGATATCAAAGGAAAGGGTCCGTAGAGTTACCCTTGAAAGCTCTGCTTGGGGAGAAAAATGCTTTGGGATTGTTTGCTAAAAATATGGGCCTTTTAACCCAACAAGTTAGACAAAAGGAATAAGTAAAACAAACACTCCTTTTCCAAAAATGTTCCATAAATTCAGCGACTGGTTATACTCACTGCTCATTCACCAGAGCCCCTAAGCTGAATTTGCAGAAATTCATATGGGAACGTATGGGTTTACTGATGAGTCTACTAGAAATCTCAACTACTTATTAACAGCACACACAAAGGTATGAGCACAGCCTTTCCGTACATACACTGAACACAGAAAAGAGTACACAGCTGTTCAGAAATACAGCCATCACTTGTCAACTGTCCCGCTACTCTTTGAAAGTAAATTTAGGACTTTAGATGGAAAAAACAAGGGCAGCCACAATAAATAGCATTAGGATTTTCCACCATATATTTAGGAAAGTAAAGCTATCGCGTATTCCTAACCACTGAAATGTCAAAATGAATAGCAATAACCAGGGTAGTTTTATTACCCACCGGCAGTGAAAGGCATTGTAAACACTCTAACAGCACATTCATCTCCTGCAATAAATTAGGGATCGACAAAATGAAATTGAATTTCAAAGATAAATGATAGAAAACGATGTACATTTTACTTGGAGATGTAAACAAACATATCATTTTATATAATTACACATGTAAACCTCTAATTTAGAAAGACCGTATTCTGATCTAAATGAATGATACTTCACTGAACAAGAAAAAGAACCCACCAGGCGAGCCAGTGCAATTACGTGGAGGACTGCTGCCTTATTGTTTTTCCTGAGGTGACAATGAGAGTGAAATGACCTCTTTGAAACAAGCTAGGTATAAAAAATGATTGCTTTTAAAAACAGTTACATTTTCTAATGTGCGGTTATGTCTGGGGAAAAAAAAAAAGCAGCTAAAGCAAAACCTTTTTGTTCCTCTTTGGTAGTCCCTTCTGTCTCTCGTTAGAGTTCCCTCAGCTTATTGCTGAAAATATCAAAACTCTGCATAAAATGCACAGCAAACATTTACTTCAATGAACAATTTGGATTCTGCTTTCCTTTAAAGGCAGAATATGGCTTTTTTTGTTCTTAGAATGTGTTTAAAATGACAATATGGTGTGCCAGTCTGTTCAGCCTGGTGGAACAGGGGACTCGGAGGGACTCCCTTTCATCCCTTCAAAACTCAGCCAGAGCAGTCCTCAGCAACCGCAGGGAAATTCAGCACTCTCCTAAATATCTACCTCCATTTTAAAAGTGGCCAGGTTTACTGTTCCCCGTATTCGTCCTGGAAGGCTGTTTGGGAACATGCTGCATGGCTGAAAGCCCCTGGTTTCTAGACAGACTGTGTTTATGAGCAATTTGCACCTTCATTTTGGCCAACTAAACAAGCCAAGCTCCTCTGGCTTCCTCTCACCTCGCCCTGCAGCTCCGGCCCCTGAGCCTGACGGACGGAGGGCGAACGCTGCGCTCCAGATAACGTCTACACAGCCTAACTACTGCATCCAGTGGATGCACGTCTAGCAAAGAGCGGCAATTTTGTTATTAGTCCCCAAAATGCACCATTTTTGTTTACTCCGTTTACTCTTTGAACCCTCAGGGATCCTTTATTTCTTCTTTTTTTCCCCAACTTCTCCTGTTTAGCTGATGCCTGCTAACTCTGGATCAGAGCAAACGCCCACTTTTGAAGCCAGCATCATTGAAGAAACCACCAGACAAGATAATTTGTCTAGCCAGTACTTGAAATAATCTGTTAACGCGTGCCCTTCAGCATGTAAATTCCTCTTTCAAGACTCATCATTTTTATTTCCTCCTTAGCCAGACCCATATGCACATATGAATTTGACTATTAATCTCCATGTCCTCGCACCTCATAAATTCTGCGGTGCAACCATGTCAACTGCATTAGTGAAGTCCATGTAGATGACACACAAAACATTTCTTAGAACATCATTTATCTTATCGGTGACATCAAGATAGGCTGATATGATTTACTTCTGGTAAAACCATGAGCACTTTAACCCCATTTTCTATTTATTTCCATGTTTTTAATTATACTGTCTTTCAAAATATGTTCGAAAGCCTTGCAGATGACAGAGGTCAAATAGTTCTGTGACTGCAAGGCTTATTTCTTCACCCTCTCTTCCTGCTCTTTACCACTGACATTTTATTTGTTATCTCCCAATTGTATGGTTCAAGTCCCAGATTTGGTAATACCGCTCAATAGTTGCTTGCTACAGGAGTTCAATTTAAGGTGCCAGTTCTTTCACATTTCTGGAGTGGAGATTATCATAGCCATTCTTACTTGCTAAGAAAGTGATGGCAGTGAACTGGATTTGGCCAGGAAGAAGCCAAACCCCGAATAGCTCTGGACAGCAGGACACAGTTTGAAAACCTGCCTGTGTCAAACCACAGTCACCACCTGATTGTGGTCACTTTGGACCAAAAATAACCTCAGGCATCTCAGCGAAGTGCCTGAACTCAGGTAGGACGAAGCTAGCGCTCTTACTGCAACCCCAAAAAGCCTCCCCTCAAAAACAATCCCTCAGGGACAGGGCACTGGAGCCACCATCAAACACACGGAGTCTGCAATCCACAGCTGCAATTTTTATATGAAAAGACTGATAATACTCGAAGCGTCCAAATTGCTCTGGCTCCTCTAGAACAACTGATGGGCAATTCCTCCGCAGTGACACTGTAGCCTGAGTCATCTCTGAGGGCTGCGATGCTCTGAAACTACTGAGCAAACGCCCTTGAGGGACTGTCATGCAGGGGCTTAGCTCTCCTAAAACACTTCACACGGAAGTTCACAGTTTGTGGGATAAGAAGATTTTCGAGTTCAAATCCTTTATTTAGGCTTAAATGAATACATAAGAATAGAAATAGCATTCGTACCTTCTTTTGTTTTCTTCCCTTAAAAAATGCAGTGGTGCCTAAAAAACTAATTGCTAATACGATGTCTCAGCACAGATTTTAACATCCCCCTGCATCGCTTTCATTTTCAGGGAGAAATTACAGAATTCTATTTGGGTTATAATTAGCATATAATTATTACTGGCAGGAATAGCTATAAATATATATAACTGGTGGCTAGCTTAGTAACCAGCACACATATTCATTATACAATTTTCTTTAATTTTTTTGTGCACAAAGACCTCATAATTCTGCCAAAGCGACAACTGAGCTTAACTAGACTGGTTATAATTTATGCTAACTAATTTCACTGTTTGCAAGAAAGAAGACTTATATAACATCCGCGGCAGGGGTAGGTGGTGCCACTTTCAGTGGAAAGGGGTTTTGCAAATATTCTGCACCGTGGGCTAAATTATTGTTCGATCTCTTTCTCTGGCATATCATGATGTCATAACAAAGGAAGGGAAAAAAAAAATAAAACAGTCTCCAAGGTACACTTTTGTATAACATATGCATAGGTCACAGCATGATGAAGTCGTGGTATTTTCCTTTCCCAGTTGTGGAGGAGGTGTGGAGGGTACGCAGGGCACAGCTGTCAGTTTTTCCTCCTAATCTAGACACCCTCGTTACCTTTTAAGGAGAAGTGATTTTGCATTTTTCCATACATACCCTCAACCGTGTGCTGTTCTTGACAACAGGAAAACAACCCTGCTTTTCTCCCAACTGTGCTCAAAAGAAAGGCGTTGATCCCTCATTACCAGCTATTGTCTCCAGCTCAGCAAAGCCACAGCGCTGGGAGAGCAGCGCCTTCTGCTAACTGCACATTCCCCAGGTCAAGTCACTCTCATCTTCATCTCTAATAAAAAAATGATTCATTAGCGAGGTGACCTTCCTGATCCAGAGGCAGAACGCAGAGCTGCGGAAAGAAGCCTCATAGAAAAGATATATGGCCTTCTTTCATGACATGCAACTCGCAGATAGACCTCAGCGCTGTCAAGATCTGCTGCCCTTCCCAAGGTGGTCTCCCGCCTAAGAAACCATACTGAGACACCTCTGCTTGGTTTCCAGCTCACCCTCTATCTTGGTCTGTAACCATACACGAGACATTTTATGTCTCCATGCTTCATTTTCCCCTTCCATAAAACTGGGGTAATTGATATCTTTCTTTGTAAAGTGCCTTGTGATCTATAAAGGAAGAAATGACTTGTGTAAGAGTAAGGTATTAGTAACTAACAATCTCATAAAGTTCAGCCATAACAGCATAAGCATTTTCCAAAATTTATTGTTAAGTAAGTAAAGAAAACCTCTCTTTAAAGACTGAAATGAATTCCTTTGCTTTCTAGGGTTTTCGGCTTTCTTTTTTTTTTCACTTCTTCATGCAGGGAGTTATTGAAATTGTTATCAATGGGTAAAATACAGTATTAGCTCTGACTCCTCACTTCAGTGGCTCAGCACATAACAAATAGCAAAAATGCACAGTAGAAGTAGAACATGAGCAGTAGTTGCTTTTCTCTGCAAAGCCAGTCCAGTACCTCAGCCTTGCCAACAGCTGTCAGAGCAGAGAAGCAACAGAGTGGGTCCTGGGTACCAATAAATCTTCGGCCGAGGAAGAGGAGCAGGATCAGTTATTTGCAAGGAGCGCTCTCTTGCTTTGTCACCAAGCGAGAGGTGGGATCCTCAGGCTGAGCTCTCTCCCTGTGCACGGGCAGGTGGAGCGGAGGGAGGGCAAGCAGACCCCATGTTCAGTTGCGCGGTCAGGGCTCTCAGGAGCACCCCAAGCACCATCCCTGCTCGCTGCTTTTGAACAATGGCACCGATTTCTTTATAACTCCCAGAGTGACTGGGGAAGAACCTCAACGGACTGGGATGAGAGTATAGAGGGGATGGAGGAATGAGGAGATGTACACTGGAGGAGGATGTGAACGTGCATCAATCCCGGCAGAGGAGAAGAGGAAACTGAAAGCAGCGCATGTGTTAAGCAAATCTTTGCCACCGATGGGACTGATGATAGAGGAGCAAGGGCCAGCCATCACATAATAAATGAGGATGGAGACCTGCTGCTACAAGGACTGCTTTTGGGACAGAAGATGCAGGAGCATAGAGAGGCTGTGGCAAACTGCTGCTGGAGGTGCTGGAGCTGTAAGGACGAACACCACCACTTGCTTTTTATTGTCTCTTGCCCGAAGCCCAGCCCTGCTGTTTTGATCCATCACTGCTGATACACTCCCTCTCCTGTTTCACCTTCTTTCTGCTTTCTACCTTCTCCTTTCAACTCTTGGTTAGTGCATAGGTCCTCATATCCTACTTCTTCACCCTCTGAAGGTCCCGGATAATGATGTTCACCTACCTGAAAGAAGGATGTGTGTGACTTGATCCAGGCCTCACCTGTGCTTCTCTCCTGGTCACACAAATGGGGCTCTGAGGTCCTCCCAGACCTGTGCAGCAGAACTGTGATCCCAAGGAGCAATCGAAGCTACTCCTCTATTCCCTCCTTAGTCCTTCCAATTGAGTAAATCAAGTCTCCTTCTTAGCTACCTCCCTCTTGTACATATCCCTATCAGAAATATTAAGACGGATATGGATGAAACAGGAATGGAAACATATGTGTGTGAAAGCACCAGAAGAAACAACATTCAGGTTTAAAAGAATGGTCTATATTGATAAACCAAGGAGATGACTGACAGCAGTCAAACAGGTGAACTCTGGGGAATGTGCTGTTTACATCTGGGCAGAGGTCTCTGATAAGGTCCCTGCAATGACGACTTGTCAGCAGAAGACCTGTGGTCTGGTAACAGAAGGGCAACAGCATGTAACATATACTATCATGCTACGAGAAAGACAGATAGCCTTAAAGATATCCAAGATGAAGAGATGAAGAAGCAAGCCATGATTTACAGAGACATAAGTAAGCAAGATTCTGATGCAAAGATAACTGTTAATTCCTAAATGTTTTAAAATACCTGTCCAAAACTCAGTTCCTTCTCAGTCAGGAAGAATGCCAGAGATAGTGAGGACTTCAGTTTCCCACACAAGTCATCTTGGCCACAGCAGTTGGATACACATGCACTGGTGTGTAGGGTATGACAGTGTGAGCAGGTAAAACCAACTTACAGAGCAAGTTAAATAAAATAAAATGCCCTTCTCCCTTCACAAGGTCTCACACTGAGTTTTGTTACACTTAACTGTGATGTTCTTATTTCAGTTTAGTTTTAATCTAAGCAACTTCTCAATAAAATGGATGCCACGTATAACTATCCTGCTGACCACAAGCTGAGGAGAACCATGAGGATAATACACACAACCATTGTGAAACCTATTCTGTGCTAACCTATCATGACTCAAAAGCTGGTTGTTACTGCTCTACTGGATACAAAGGCTCTGAAGCAGTGTGGGATGCTTGGTGTGCTCATTTGCATCTCATTACCCAGCATGCTCTTCCTCCTCAGAGCTATTTTCATAGCGGCATTGTTGTCCAAGGCCTGGGAACAAGTGGAAAGATTTGGTGACTTTGGATGCATGCAGTTCTTTTCTACTTGCTTTGCTCCCCCTTTATAATGAAAGGCTTTGCAAAGTGGTGAAAATGAATCAATTTTCCATTTTTAAGGCTGTATGGATGGGGTTTTTTTTCAGTAGTTTAAGCTATCAGGAGCAAATCTTGAATAACAAATAAGATTACAGAAATGTGAGCCTAATGTTCCTCCCAACGAGGTGCTCAAGCATGACAGTTTTGATCGGAGAGTAAGAAATGAGATTTAACTTTCTTCTGATTTAAGTTTCATTTGTACAAAGAACCTATTTCAGCAAAATGTGATTGCAAGCTCATTATTCAGTGAAGGGCAAATATCTTCAATCACGATCCAGTAAGATCAGCAGCTTTCTCTGTGTGTTACAAGCCTCAACGAAGAGAACTGAACATACTGGCTTCTGTCATTGTCTACATCTAAGACTGTGATGATTTCACCCTGTCCAATTCATTTCAAAAGCTGTAGCTTCCAATTAAAAGTATAAGTTGTCAGCCAGAATAAGTGTCTATCATTTGAACCAGAGCAGTTTTGGTTTCTGGCAGTTTTACTGCATCAAAGGGTTGATTTGCAGATCAGTTACAATTTTTTTATTCAGAACTAAAGGGAATAAAACAGCCTCAGACACAGGACTCAAACCAACAGTAAGTTACTTAAGTTTTCCATAGTTTTCAATATGTTTTATAAAGTTGGAAATAAAACTTCATTCATCAATGACTTTATAGTTTTCAACAGGCACTTAAAAATAATAATAAAAAAAATCCAGGAAAATCTTAGAACCTCAACATGATGTTCTTTAACAACATCTAGCATACAAAGATTACATTGTACTTCATAAATGTCAATGAATTCAGCACCAAAAGCCTATGTGAGGTATGAGGTTAACTCCTCCACGGGTTAAACAGATTTCTCCCATTTCACAGATAGGGGATCTCAGCTATAAAAATAAAACTACACGTTGAAGATTGGTGCAAACCATAGCAGCAGCACGTTTAAAACTCTTATCTCTCAGATTTGTATTTTAAGAATGTGAGCAATTTGGAGACGACTCCTTGGGATAAAAAATGGGTAAATATGGGTAAAAATCATGCGCAAATACATGAAAGAAAGTCTTGGGGTAAGGAGAATCCACAAGTTTCTGGGGTTTTAAGGCTAAGACTCAGTACCTCCTTAAAACATGCAGAATGTTTGCTCCCTGGGCTTCATGTGGCAGGAGGATGAGTGGCATTTCACAGCAGGATCCTGTGAGGATGCTTTTAAGTGTTTATGCTGTATAACCCTTGATGAATCAATTAGGCATTCTCACTCACCCGAATTATTCATTTTACTAGCAGTATTGTTTTTACAGCAGTAGCACAGCCCTAGGTCTAGCAACTGGTCCTGTAGGATCCAGAAGGATCGGGTTATACCTGCTGTAAGTACCTGGGATGTGCCTGGTGAAAGTGAAACAACCCAGAGATAAAAGGCAAATGGATTAGGTATTTAAAATATTTTAAGATGGAGGAAATCACTGTCAGCTTCTTTAGAGCCCAAATCTACCACAAGCGCACTGCACTGAGCTCGGAGCCAGTGTGTTGGGGTATCATGGAGACACGCAGGAACTGGGAGCAAAGACTGGAGACTGCTTGGCAGCTGGGATGGGGCTCTGTCGGAGCCACATTAGGCACAGGTCTAATGACATGAACAACAAGCCACAATTTCCAAAATGGCCGTGATATCTGGTAAGAGCAGCACAGAGTTGAGCACACTGTTGGAGCACCTGGACAATCCTGGTAGCTACTGCACAGGGTGGTGATGGTGGTACAAACCCAGGGATGCATGAAGAGCTACAGCAGCCATTTCTCTTCCAGAGGCAACGCTTTTACAAGCAGGCAGAAATGAATCGAGGCAGCAACAGTGCAAAGTAAGAAAATAATGAACAATAGTTCATTAAAAAGTGAAATGAGCAACAGTTCATTAAAAGTTCACTAAGACACTCAATGCCTGAAAATTATTTTGCTTTGTCAATCAAGGGAAGGAAGATAAGATCAAATGCACTTTCAGTACATGGATTTTTCCAAAAGTCAGTAAGTATCCCCCCAGCCACACCACCAAACCCCCTCTCAAAGCCAAGGGTTAGCACAGTGCCACAGACCAGACCAGGACCCTGGTTAACCAGTGCAGGTAAGACTCCCTGTATCACCTGCATCCTACCTGGCTGACAAACCCCCCTGTGCAGTCAAAGGAGAGAAGCAAACACTTCTTAAGCATGGTTTATACAGTTTATTTTGGATATCCAACCTAAGAGGAGATAAAATGCAGTTTAGGGATGTCTTTCTCTCTCCAGTCACTATAAACGCACTTTACAAAACTAGCTCAGGTGCAGATGACTACAGAGTTTGATAAGGGGAATCCCACCCTCTGTGTCCTAAGAGATAAAACCCAGCAGGCAGAAAAGGGAGGCAGGGCAGGACTGTATCTCGCCCCAGGTCCTTCCCTTTTTGGGGCTGATAGCGTGGCCTTACGGCATAAATTAAAGCAGCCGCAGAAACTGTCTGGGAGATGTGAAGCAGCTCTGAATCCCTTATTTGAGGCTACATCACTCTTTCCCATCATTGGTATTTCTCCGGGATCCTCTGCCGGCTGGCCCCTTTCCACGTCTCTGTGCGAGGAGGGACCTCTCCTGTCCTGCGGCTCAGACGGTTCCCTCATCCTCTGGCTGTTGGAGTTCCAGGAGGGAGATAGCACCTGTGACCCCTATTTCTGCCGCTGAGATAAATTCAACTTTCCATTCAATTTTTCTTTCTAGGTCAAGACAAGAATGATAGATTAAAACCCAAACCAGCTGAGCATTGAGTCTGGAAGCTGCTGCAACGCTGCACTTCCAGCCTGCCGGACCCAGACAGCCTCTTACATCCAACTATGCCAGTTATTGATTTTTGTACCAAAACATTTACACTGGCACAACCCCCAGTGAGTGCCATTATATGGGTATAAAAGTGCTTTATACTAGCATAGATTATGAGATAAATAAGCTCATTTATACCGCTGTAACTGCATTCACTTCAGGGTATTTGTACTGCTTTAATGATACCAGTGTAGTTAAAGCAATACAACTTGTGTCTACAGACAAGACCTCAGCCTAATGGTAATTAACACAGGCATTTCCAGCCACCCTGAGCAGCTGAGGTTTATGGCAGAAATAGCAACTGACCCATAACAATTCGCAACAGCATCAGAAACCTCTATAAAACAGCTCCACCTTCAATTGCTTTTGCCACATTTGCAGGACGGATGTTTATTATACCCCTTTTAGCAGGAGGCCCCAAGAGCTAAGAGTTGCTTGTGGCCACTTTTCTCTTGCATCTGGACAGCAAAACAAAAAAAAATAATCAATTCAGCCACTGACATTTTGCTGTGAAAGAGCTAAGCCAGCACAAAAACGCTGATAAAAGTGGCGGTTAACCCTGCGCTACCCTTATTGTTCTTTATTCACCAGCACCGAGCGCCCGAGCAGCCCGTGGAGCGCGGGAGAAGGGGCTTTGCCATCTGTTGCCAGGGCTGACATCACCCCCGCTGGCTCAGGCGTCGCTGCGGGGGGCTGCGCTTGCATCGTTAATCAGCGCTGGCCCTGGGCTGGCCCATTCAGCAGGGCCGCGGCCGTCAGCTCTCGAGCACCTCGCTGCAAAAGGGACCTGCCAAAATGCTTGGCCTCACTTGGAGAGAGGTTTGGACATACACCAAGATTACTTTGGATGGAATATTTGTGTACTCGTCCCAGGAGAAATTGCACCCCGCATGGTAGGTAACTTGACAAAGGGATTAAAAACAACCCCAAGAAAACCACCCCCCTCTCCCATAAGCACCCTCCATGGGTTAAACTTAACTCCAAAACACAGAAAACCAGATTGCGCTTTCTGCTGAGACTGGATTTGCCAAGAGGCTGCTGAACCCATCAATGTGATAATGGATACACATTTTGCTCAGCTTTGTACTCCTGGTCTCTTTATCTCTTTTCCCTGAATAATACTAGAACAATCTCATGGGAAACTATAAGAAATTCCTTGTCCAGAAAAAAATGAGGTTTAATAAAAAAATGGGCTTCCGGTGCAGACAGGTGGGAATGCTGCCGTTGGACAGTCAGGGAACTGAGGCACAGAGGAGCTTAGAGACTTGCTCGAGGTCAAACACATCGATATGCACGAGCAAAGAAAGACCGAAGCGTTGCCTCTAACTACTGCAACAGCACAGACACCAACCAGACACGGGGGCTCCTCATTTCCAACCGTCTTCTATTTTCCCCAATGTCTGAGTGGGTCATGCAACATTAGGACAGACAAAGGGCAATGTCATGTTTAAAATATATACAGCATAAATATGGAAAATGCTTAACAAAACCGACACATATATTGAACAGGTTTCCAGAAATATACAAAATTTCCATTTGGAGATGTTGTGTTTTTTCCTTAGGGATGAAGAGGAGAACACAAATACCACTTTCTTTTGCAGGAAGCAGATCCAGAATTGAAAAATCAGTAATTCGCAAAATGTGAAACATCAGATGGGACTCACCTTGAGATTAAGACATGTAAATGTAGGTGTCTGCGTGCGAGGTAGGGGGCTTATCACGACATGTTTAACTCGGTTGCCTACACATAAGCATCCAGGGCTTTGGGTTCTTCTGCTGGCCACCGGCCGCCGTTCTGGAGAGACGCGGCTCTCCTGCAGGTCCTGCGGATGCCTCACGTACCCCAGGGCTTCACTTTTAGCACTCCATGCCCACGTCTGGAGTGCTTTTCTCCCGGTTTGAGGGAGAAAAAGAAAACGTTACTTTGCCTGTGTGTTCCTGCAACATGACGATGGGGACAAATCATTGAACAATTTAGGTTCCTCCTTTCAGTGACCTTAATTTCATTTTCACCTTTTAAGAGATGTTTTCCAGACCCTACCTAACATCAAGCTGTGCTAATTAATACCTTCCTATACTGCTCAGCACCAGTGATAGCGTTCCTCACAAGTGTTTTTGACAAAATTGGGCATCAAATGAAGTGCTTTTCTCACTGAATCTCAGCTTTCCAACAGTTGTGGTTTTTTGTTAAAAAACCCACACCTCTTCATTACAGTGTTTTTAATTTCCATATTTTTTCTCTAAAATTAGGACTTTGGATTTGAGGATCCCACTGTGCTGTCTAATAGTCTCTCTTCATGCCTTGATGGAGTCCAAGTTCCCACAGCCCTCTTATCCCAGAATCCCAATGGGACAAAAACTGCTGCTCAGAAGAAGCTCTCTCAGCAGGTTGCCCAGCCCAGAGGACTGGGAGCTGTAGAAAAGGCATTGGGACTGCTATTCTCAAAAGACCAAAGAAGTATTTTAAATTTTGATTTTTACCCCCAAAAATTCAAACTTGTATATGGCATTTTTTAAATGGGGGGGGGGAACCAAAAAAACCTCAGGCTCTCCTGTGCTTTATACAGTGATATATAACTTTGTGGCATGTCACCAACCGAAAATCCTCCTTGCAGAAAGGGTTTCTATTTGGTTTCTGTAGTACTGTCATCCCCTGACTGTGCAATATGCCCAGTTTGGAAGGACTAAGGAGCTGAGTTAGACCCCAACTAGCCCTTGAATGAGTGGGTGCTCAGGGCTGCAAGCAGATACATCTCTCT
This sequence comes from Pelecanoides urinatrix, assembly GCA_013400755.1. Lineage (NCBI taxonomy): Eukaryota > Metazoa > Chordata > Aves > Procellariiformes > Procellariidae > Pelecanoides > Pelecanoides urinatrix. Next base: position 119,805 of record VZTQ01011686.1, on the reverse strand, counting down.
TCCTGCCCTTCTCAATACATAGCCACCGACGACACCAGCTCCTGAGCGGGAACTGCTCCCATTTTCCCTGCCCTGCTACCCCCAGGGAAGAGGCAAAGGGTTGGCTTCGGACAGGGGTCTGAGAGATGCATCAGCCACAGGCGGTACTCTGTCTCCGTTCTTGCTCCACACTGCCCCTTCCACAGGAACGACACAGCCTTAGATGAAGTTGTTTGATAGCTCCGTATTAAAACATCTTCTAACTGGGAAAAAAACCCCATCTTTCCGGTAATTTTATGAGAGCTACACCATGGCAGCACCATGCCATCACAGGAACAGGACTAATATTTCAAGTGATATGACACCAAAACACCACATAGGATGAAAGCCATCTTGTCGAGTTTTGGCTAAATAAATCTGGGTGTCCTGTCTAAGCCTGTCATCCAGGTTTCTGCTGTAGGAGGCACAGGAGGGGCTGCTCGGCAGTCTGGACCGCTACTCTCCACTACCCACAGATGAGTCTGCACGTCTGGCTTAGCACAGAGGCCTAACTCTGAAACGGTGACATTAAATGCACTCAATGATCTTAGAGGTCTTTTCCAACCTTAATGATTCTGTGATTCTAAATAAGATTAATCCCATCCTTCACGGCTAGCAGCACCACCACAAAAGCTGTCCTCACTGCTCCTTGCTCTTCTCCCCTCTTTCCCCTTGCCCACTCAGATGTATTCGGTAGGTCCCTGGGCAGAAGCACACTGGTATTCAAAAGTCTTCGTTCCTTTTGGCAATTTAGTCCCGAGGTTTAGCTGTTTATACAGGAAGACTTAATGAGTACAGTTACTTGTGTGAAAACACAAGCATCTGTGGTTGTGATTATGGCTAAATTCAGCCTGCAACCTCAGCTGTCAATAGTTTATTATCTTTTAAAAATTATGATAAAATTAAATCACATCCCCTAATTATAAAGGGACTATTTTGAGAAGTCTGAAAAAGTTGACCTGCACCTTTCGGGCAGGAGTGCACTTGCCTTGTGACCTTCCCGGCACCCTAAGCATAATGAAGCAGAAATAATTGGGAAATTCCCTCTTATGCCACCTCTCAGATTGTGCTTGCCGCTTCTCAAGGCTGTCATCGCGCTGCCGCCTGCTCGCAGTAATTGCTGCTGGCACAGGACGTGCTCGTACCACGCTGCATTATTAGCAAGCTGTCAGACACCGGCGACACAGAGCCCCAGTGCCAACACGGAGAGAGTTATAGGGGTAACAATGTTGTTCATTAGGTAAAAATAACTGAACTTTTAGAGTAAAAAAAAAAAACACAACACAAAACCCTAGCATTTGGTTAAATGCTATTTTATTTCGTTCCCCATGCTGAGCTCAGGAATGGATTTATGAGGTGGATACAAGCTGATGTTGAAGAGCGGTAATTTATTTGCAGAGTTCTTTCTGCAAGCCTACAAGGGTTGCCAGGGGGGATTACTTGCTATGTTTTAATTGTTTTTTATAGGCTGGACAGTGCCTGTAAGCCAAGCCCTGAGTAAGGACTGGAACACAACCTGCACCCCAAGGAGAGGAGCTCCCAGAGGCACCGTGGCTCAGACACAGGCTCCTGAGTCCCGCTTAACCCCACGCCTCCCCGTCGTGTCCCGGAGGCAGTCACCCACCATGGACCAGTGACAGTAACACAGCTCAGCACGGCTCCCTCTGCCCCGGCTCCCCGGAGAGTCCGGAGGCAGGAGGAGACACTGGCCACACGGTCCCATCCACCTGCTCCCAGCACGGGGACAGAGACGTGGGCAGTGACCCCCTGCACGCCCGGTCCCATATTTTGAGCAGCCAGCAACGGGGGGGGGGGTGTGTGTCACGCTCTCCTGTAAAAAATATCCATCACAAAGCAAAGTCCAGCTGTCAAATAGTTCATTCCTTTATACCGTCTTCCCCTACATAAGGAACAGCCTCTCAGTTCAGTTTTCAACCTAACACCTCATTCAAATCTCTCCTGAAGCCCATAAAAATCTGTGAAAGTCAGTAAATATTTCAAGAAGAACAACTCCAAGTTACTTCCCCCTTACCAACTTCCCAGCATATCCTTTCCTCCACTTCTCCTGTTTCTGTTGTAAACCCAGGATACAGGAATACCATCAATTTGCAGCAATGACGATTTAAGTATTTCAAAGACAACAGGATAATAAAACAATTTACGAGTAAGTTGAAACACTTAACAGCTGACCTCCTCTCTGTGCTGATGAAATCAATAGCCAAAATTTCCCCTCCTACAACAACTGTAGCTTAGGAGTTTGGTTACTGTGCTTCACTGCACGGTGCCTGCATCTGTGCAAGCGCATGGAGTACAGGGCACGTAGCATGGGATGGCGTCTTTCCAAAGGATATGTGCTATATTAAATGAAATAAAATATGACCACGTATTTCCTATCCTCTCCAAAGGACCAAATGTAAGATTCATTTACAGACACGATTTAGGAAACTGGACAAAATCTGTGTCACTTCTAGCAACAACTGAGAAATATATTTCTAGAACATTTATTTCTTGCTTACACAAGTGGTCAATATTTGATTTGAAGGCGGCATTTTAGCCATCACCACTTTTTAAACTGGCTCTTAGGAGAACAGTTTCACACATGACCAACCTGATACTGAAGACCTATTTTACAGAAATGAGCAAAGCTTGGGTAGATGCTGGACCCGTAAGAGACAAATGATAATTCCTTTCCCCAAAACATCTCTGAGAAAGAAGATAGAGAACAGTATACTAGACTTATGTGAGTTTTGGCTTTGCTGTATCAACTCACTAGCTAGTTGGCAAAGGGATAATGATCAGTCATCTGTGCCTGTTTTGTCAAATCTCATCACGTTTCTTAGCATAGAGTAAGACTTGATGTGCTGATGAGGTTTCTATCTTCATAAATCAGAGCCAAAGGCCAAGAAGAGTGATCACTGGTAACCAGGGCTTGCATCTGCTGAGCTGCACAGGGCTCCATTCTCTTCCACATCCATCCAAAATCCACATAAACATGTAGGTCAAATTATTGCCAGAAACTAGAAAAGGCCACAGCCTTGAATAGCAGTAGTGCATCAGCATGCTGGCAATGTCTTCCTGTCGTGGTTTAACCCCAGCCGGCATCTAAGCCCCACCCAGCCGCTCGCTCACTCCCCCCACAATGGGATGGGGTAGAGAATCAGAAGAGTAAAAGTGAGAAAATTTGTGGGTTGAGATAAAGACAGTTTAATAGGGAAAGCAAAAGCCGCACACGCAAGTAAAGCAAAACAAGGAATTCATTCCCTACTTCCCATCGGCAGGCAGGTGTTCAGCCATCTCCAGGAAAGCAGGGCTCCATCACGTGTAACGGTGACTTGGGAAGACAAACACCATCACTTTGAACGTCCCCCCCCTTCCTCCTTCTTCCCCCAGCTTTATATGCTGAGCATGACATCATATGGTATGGAATAGCCCATTGGCCAGTTGGGTCAGCTGTCCTGGCTATGCTCCCTCCCAGCTTCTTGTGCACCTGGCAGAGCATGGGAAGCTGAAAAGTCCTTGACCATGTAAGCACTACTTAGCAACAACTAAAACATCAGTGTGTTATCAACATTATTCTCATACTAAATCCAAAACACAGCACTATACCAGCTACTAGGAAGAAAATTAACTCTATCCTAGCTGAAACTGGGGGACACTCCCTCTGAGCCAGCTTGCCAAGCAAACAATTCTGCACCTGAAGGAATTGTAGGTTATCGAAGTTAAGGGTCAGCAGGAAGATTTGAGTTATTATGCTCTTAGGCATAAGGGACAAAGGCATATTTCAATAACTACTTCTAATTTTCAGCTGTAATAATTTGGGGTGCTACAAACAGAGGTACCTTAAAGAAGTCAGGTGTTTAGAAGACTGAAGAACAGCATCTTCTGAAATCAGATCCCTGTTCATTGTTTCATTTTGGGTGCCCCTAAACTGAAGTAACTATTCCATAATGAACTATTTTCATACTCGGTCTGAATCTAACTAATGACTTTAAAATAAGGATAGATAATACTTGTGTGTTTAAATCTGGCACATGGGCATAACTCTTCAGTCCTATCTGCTACATTCCTCTTTTCATGCTGAGGTCAGGTACAGATTTTACCAGGTATGGTGTCTCTCCCATTAATCATTAGATATAAGTTTATGCTTTCTGTCTGATGTTTCGCAAATACATGGTCACATCTCTGGCTACTGATCAAAGCCCACAGGGGAGGACTATCTGCAGCTTGAAGCCATCTACTACAGAAGAGCAGGCTTATTGCTAGAGCCACTTCTTCACACCCAGTGCTTGTGACTCCAGCTGTGAGAGGTCCAGGCAAGAGTGTCCACCTCTGCAGGCAATGAAAAAACGGAAGGAAATCCACAGCTGCCAGAAGAAGAGGAGATAGAGAAGTTGAAGGCTCTGAGTGATCTTTATCGAAATTGAGGCAATATGAGAGTCTGGCTGCTACTGCTCTTTAGACAACCTGGGAAGCACATAAAACGGGGCAGAGTGGGGCAGAACAGCTATAACTATTGCACCTCTTTAGGTATAAAAGGGGGGGAATCCAGACAAGAAAAATATGAACACATCTGTATATACATATAACAAATGCAATAACAGAGCTCTCAGGCGACAACCTTTGTATGTCTTGTGGGGAATATATTAGGCTTCTCTGCTGAACAAGGATGGGAGGAGAGCAAGGAGAAGCAATGGTGATGGTGGCCTCTCCACACATGAGGCAGCTGATGGATCAGATAGACCTGTCTGACTCTCCTATTAAGAAAATTTTACAAGCATCTGTACCTGATACACCTGTCAGAACATGATGGGTCCAGTTAGTAAGTGATCAGGGTGACAGCTGCATCAGTTTCTCCTTCGCTTGGGTAGCTCCAAGGAGTAATCAAAGCTCCTGTCAACTAGAAGCCATCATTTCAATTTGGGGATCAAGCACATCTTTTCTCAGTAGTTTCACAGACACCCTGTTCAGTGCCTGTTTGCATAGGAGATGATATTTTCTCAGCATAAGTTTATCCGAGATCTACTCTTCTGCTTACCCATCTGGTCTTACGAGATAATTCTTGGGCATCTTTTGTTCTCCTTATTCCTAATGCACTCTTTGCTTGTTTAGTTAAGCTGAGGAATAACTCAGTTTATTCTGCCCTCGAAAAGGAATATTACAGGAATCTGCTTCTTCCTCTGAAGATGCTAAGCTATCCTTTTTATAGACAAAAATTAAAAGGTCATGAAAAATGCCATTAATGTGTCTTCACATATATATTTCTAACAGCAAAATGAGGAGGTGAATGTCTTCTTTTGGCAGTATCAGTGTTTAGTGGACAATATCTTTGTATTCCATCAATCTCTTTTTCTACTAAAGACTGGACTATCAAGAGGAATGACAAAAGTCCATCCCCAGACCCGGGAACACAACTTCCCATATCTGTTTTCCTATAAAAATAAATCTTAGCTAAGATGGATTGGAACAGCATATAAGAAAGCACTATTAAAGCACCAATACCATAAAGCCACCAACTGCAGTTGTTCAGTGCAATACAACATACACAGTGGACCAACGGGAAGAATTTACACAAACCTGACTATGCTTTCACATCTACAAATCTTGTTTTTCAGTCTTTGTATAGACTATTTTCTTTCTCTCACACACACAGAAGAACATAAATAAGTGGATGAGTTGTAGCCATATGGGCCAAGTTTCTTTGATTTTTTCAGGAAGACTTTATGTATTTTATGCTTGCACCTATGAAAGTGAGGATCTATCATGGCTAGCAATCAGTAGCTCACTGAAAGCTACTTTGCGGATCTCTATTCAAAGTTGTAATTATATTTGCATCTGCCTGAACAGTAGGGAAAAGGTGGAGAGAAGCAAAAAGGCAGACCGGCGCAGATAACAGGCTGAGTTATAGCTGCTCTGCAGGTCTTCCCTGAGGCGAATCCTTTTGCAACCCTGTAAGGGCAGCTCTGCACCAGAGCCACCGAGCTCTGGAAAGGTCAACCCATCTTTCCAAAGGGGACAGAACTAGGGGTTAGAAGACACTACTCTCTTCCTCTCTCTGAAGATGCATTAATCCTCAAATAATGCAGAATACACTGCAGGTAATCTTTATTGATTCAGGTCCGAAACATGAGATGTGAATTTGAAAAAAGCTGTAGGTGGGTCAGCATATCTCAAGATTGGACTCTGGGGCATTAAATATATAACTACAGTAAATTTAGTAACAAAACCAACGGAAAGGTGATTGGACAAAAAAAGTTATTTCCAAATTGTTAGGTTTTCTAGGGAAACTCTTCAGTAAGATTTACCATGTGATAATGTAACTGAAGACAACAGCCCTCATTATCCAATTTTATACGAGCTTAGCTCCACTGACTCCTCTGCGGCCACTTCCCATTCATGCCATTGTAACTTGGATGAGAATTAGACGTAACATCCTAATGAAATTTTAATTAATCATTCCGCACAAGCCCTCAAGAACATTTTTAAAACAGCAGCAAGCGGAAGCAAGTACATAAAGTAACCGATTGGGAATGCTCTAATGCCGAGACAAAGAGACGTTGTGTCAAGCCTGTTTTTAGAAGTCTGAAGCAGCCCCAAAGAATACATCACTGACACAGAAAATTACCAAACATTTATAAATAATACAGTATGCTCAAACCCATCACACTGCAAACAAAACAGATCAGCAAGCTATCAAGCAGCTGAGGAGGGAGGAAGACACGAAGTCAGACAGCCTGAAGTCAGCCAACTGATGACAAGTGGTGTAAGCGACGGGGCAGGTGAACCGGGGTTTTAACAAGGGCTGTAGCAAGGGGGGCTGCAACGGTGCGAGCCGCCTTCGCGCTCCCGACTGTTCTTATAACTGCACCAGGCTTCAGCTCCCGCAGCTACAGCCACGGCTGACACCCCGCAGCCGCCGCACAGCAAGGCGAGAAAATCAAGGTAGAGGGAGCGGGGTACGGCAGTGATGGCGGAGATTATCTCCAGCAGCAAAGTGGAAGTGACACTGAAAGTAAGCTTCACGGATAAAAGACAAACGCAGTCAAGAAATCCTAAGTACTACTAAAAGGCTCTGCGAACGGATATGTCTATTATGCGAAGCAACATAATTGGCTTTCTTGAAGTCTGAATGTCACTCAAAGAGTTTAGCAAGACAAAGAAGAAATAAATTATATCTGGAAGGAGATTCTTTCTCCAAACCATCACTGAACAGTAATGCTAGATAATAGGTCATAATGCTACAATTTGGTGCTCCTGTCAGACAGAGATTTAGGTAAACTAGCACTGCTTTATTTACAGGATTTGACCGCCGGGGTCAAATCATCACATCAAATCAAAATTAAGTAATGAAACTTAATAGATTCTAGCTATATTAACTAAACCAAGATGTAAAATCCACTTCCCTTCTCCTCTTGTTGACATCCAAGTGCCACAGGCAGACTGATACTCACTTCATGGCGTACTCTTAGTTTAGCCTTTTTTTCTGAGGTAACAAGATGACAAGATTGCACTGCCTGATAAAAGCCCTCAATCGCTTTTGCGCTGCCTGATAAAAGTCCTCAGACACTTTTATTAGGCAATTTTGACAAAATTTAATGGAGGAGTACAGGTCTCAATGATACTAATTTGATATAACTTGTTATACCTTTCAGAAAAACCAGCAGCTGTAGGCAGCAGAGTTGCAGCAAGTTCAGGAAGGTGGCGGTGGATCTACCCGTGATGACAGGTAGAAGTCTCAGCACCAGTGGACACCTGCAGGGATGGCCAGTTCTGAGCTCCTGACTCTGCCTGGGGGGTGAATCCAAAACCTTACGTCCACCTCCTCAGAGAACAGCCAACCCATACCTCAAGGCATATGTGTGGAAACACAGAGAAACCTCCTTGTTCCTCCTATGGGCACTGCACCACAGCAAAACAAAATATCTAAAATTCATTGGCTTGGAGAGAAAGCTTAAACTGGATCACCAATCTAGGAGCTCATTTGTGGAGAATCTCACCTTGGAAATTGAGTTGAGACTCCAGTTTTATGTTAGCCATTTTAATCCAACTGTGGTTCAGCAAGAAACACCAAAGATGCCTCAACAGTAGAGAAGAGGGTCTGGACCATTCCCTCTCAGGTAAATGCTCATAACACTGCAATGGAAAGTCATATTTTCTCTTACTCTCTCTGCAAAGCTTGCTTTGCTTCTCTCCTTCCATTACAGAAAATCATGAATTCTTTTTTGCACTGAGAGCCAGAAAAAAGAAAGAGTACAGCAGTCATCAGTATAGTGCCTCTTACCTAGTACATTCATCTCCTGGAAGAGCAGAAATGCCAGCTTGAATCTTTGGGGCAAGAGAACATTAAGCTTCTTAGATAAGTGCTGCAGCCAGACCATTAATCCATCAAAGATAGAGCCCCTCTATCCTTCCTACAGCCATCTTCAAAAATAGTGTGACAATGACAAGGTGCGGGGAGCCCAACTCTGTCAACGGGTGTTCCTTACACTCAGAGAAACCTTCCTGGATCAAACCCATCCAGTTTTATATGTGAATTACAATGCAAGCTGATCAGTCCTATTGAGACCACAGTGATGCAGGAAAGAAAATCTCAAGACCTTGGGGTGGTGGGAATATTCAGTATTAATGCAAATGTACTGAAAAGCTGAAGAGGCCTCAGGGTTGTGTGGAAGTAATTAAGGCTTTTGGGACTGCAATATTAGATTTAGGTATCTAAATTCTAAGTCTCATTTTAGGCAATCAAGACATTTTCTGGATCTGGGCCCTAGTGACTAGTCAACACAAGCAGATTTCCTGTTGCCTAAGTGTATAATAATTACTTTCCAGCGGAGTAACCACCTGAGCGTCGCTTCACAGCCAATGGAGCCTGGCTCCAGAAATGCTGACTTTTTAAAGGTCCACCTTTGGTTGAGCAATCCCACACCGGGTGTTCATTTCAGACACAAAAAACCAAAAGTAAGCCATATTTTCCATGGTCTGGAGGAAGCACACGCAGATCTGAGGATTACGTTGAGTGGGAAGGAGGTGGTGGATGCTCGGACGCTTGCTGGGAGAGTTGGAATGACCACAGGAAGAAGAAGAAAAAGAAGGGGACAACAAAAGTGAAGGTTTTGCCATACAGTCTGAATGCTCCTCCCCAGCACCAGCACCAGCCTCAGGCGCACAGAACATACTTTGATCACCCTTCTATACCACAGATGCATCCATCTTACACGCACAACACGACTTTCAAGACTAATCCCAAGCAATTTCCTACAGACAGTTATAAAACTCAAACAAGATGATTCCACAAAAATCCCCAAAGCAATTTTAATAGTAGTAAAACACTGTTATTTTTTTTCCTGACAGTCTATATTAGGAAGCAAACTCAGCCATTGTGGCTGCTACTGTACAGTTTAACCTTTTGGATGCCACACATGGTGGCAGGGCTGCCTGTAGTCTAGGTTTGAGAAGTCACAAGATTCTATGCCATAAAATTGTTGTTTCCCCTGGATACAGCCCCTAGACACAGACTTTGGGTGACTTCCAGGGGCTGGTTATCTGGTTTGTGCTTAGTGCTTTACAACACTGTGGTCACGCAAAAGTGATGTGAGAAGGGTTCAACGGCCAGAAGATCTGGGTCAAGGCTTTCCATGGGCAGAGTAGGCAGTTCTCACGTGAAAATACTGAGATTAAACGTGAAATTTTAGGAGACTCAGTGGCATTTACTTAAGGAACACTGTCTACTTCAAATTTGGTCTCTGTAAAAAAAAAAAAAAATCAAATGTACTTTGTAGCTACTGTACAAAACCTTCCATCAGTGTGTCTCAAAGCAATTAAAAATAATTTTAAATAATACACCCACCTAAGACTTCCTGCAAAACATACTCATTTTCCAGTCATGTTTTGCCATTTAAATAAACACATGCTCCTACACAGATACAGATTTTCAACTTCTTTAGCCAAAGCCAAGTTTCATGGTGTGGATAGCATAAAGGCTCCTTCACCCCCAGTCAAAGACAGGAGATCCCCCTCCCTGGGATGGTGACGGGATGGGGGCTGTGGGGAGAGGCAGAGCGTGATGCCGCGGCCAGGGAAGGCTCATCCTCCTTTGTATGGAGCGGGGAGGCTGATGGCTACACGGGGTGTATGCATCTGGACACCAGCATTGCATGTGGGTTAAGCCACACAGGCCAGGTTTTCCAAGAGAAAAGACCCTGTAGACACCATGGAAAAACCATGGAAAATATAGGCTATACATACACGACACTCCTGTTCACACTGCTTGTACAGCTGTGACCTTCCCTACCTCGCCCTTTCAAAACAGAAAGTTCGCACAGGTCTGAGTCTGGTTAGAGACTCTGCACACTCTTAAATGAGATTGTACGATAAGAACGAAACAGCTTAAAGCACAAGAGATGTTAGATTCCAAACTCTGCAACTAAGAGAAAAATATTTGACAAGTAAAGCCTGTCTCTTGCACAAAGAGAAGTAAAGGCACCTGGCATCAAAATATTTTTTATAAAAGATTCAATTTCAGAACTACTTGCTATTGTAAACACAGAACTGTTGTCAGTTTTCAAGATTTGGACTGATGCAGGGTCCAAGACAACATTCAAGTGGTCAACGGATAAGGAGGTATCTGGAAGGAAGTGAAGGGAGACTGAATTAAACCATTTCTAATTTCAGTGAAATAAATCCTGAACTCCATGGTAAGTCTCTGATCTGCAACTGGATTCGCACAGGTGGATCCCTGAAGCCCACGAGGCTCCTTGGGCAGCGCCAGCAGGATTGACTACTTAGTTCTTGTTTGGCAGCTACTGAGGGGAACTGTCAGAAGTCATCAAGTCAGTGACAATTTTCATAAATAAGGAATTGATTAAAATTCTTCACAAGAATTTTCCTCTTAGAGAAAAACTCAGGGAACCCATGAGATGCCACTGAAAGCAGCTGCCAGCGTCTCCCCGTGTAGCTCCAGTAAATCACTCAGACTTGACCATGTTCAAAACCTCTCTAAGGCTCGGAGCCAGTCTTGTCTCCCCATGTTTTGCAGGACCCCACTAACCCCTTCCACAGCTGCTGTTGCAACTTCTTCTGCAGCTCAGCACCACCCTGCAGCCTGGCAGAGATCCTGCTGGGGCATCCCTGCTGCTCAGGCTGACGTAGCTTCTTGGAGAGAGGTTCGGAGAGCTGCCCCTAAAGCAGAGAAGGTACTAAACTTGTAACTCCACAGTGCTAATGTGTGACTTTCAGAAGGCCACAGAAGGACTTCACGTCGGAGCAAAACCACAGGCAGATTGAGATGGCAGGCTCTAAACCCTGAACAAGGGCATCAGAATTAGTCCTTCTATTGCTATGATACAGCTTGGAGAGCTTAAGACTACTCCACGGCCTGATAAACCCATCTCAACGTATTCATAAATTATTTTTGAACCCCAGAATGCTGGAAAAAGCAGATGGAACAATGTAGATAAAAAATCCCCAATCAAACTCAGTTTAAAATGCTGAGCAATTTGTAGTGTAAATGATTAAACTCCAGATTGTTTTCCTGCACTCTTAGAGTTAGCCAATGTCTTTAAAGGCAGGATAAAAACCCAAACCCAGCAACAACCAAAAAGCACTTACAGGTTATTCCCTAACCATGGCTAGATGTATTGCATCATAAAATGTCAACATCAAAACAATATAGAAAAAATAATTACAGACAGTGTTAGTGTTGTAAGCTGATAAGGACCAGATGGTCTTTTGTATTTATGGTTTGCCTTGTGCATACAAATGCTTTTGGGATCTAATTAGCCTTCTACAAAACTCAAACTGGGTAATTACTATCATTATCCCCTTTTCAAATAAATCTGAAGTCTAAACTGCAATTAGGTTTTTTATCTTACAATTCATATCCATGCATTTTAAGAATTGTTCTTTGCTATCTTTTCACAAATCTTCTTCCAGTGATTGACGTAAATAAAATGGAAGAGCTTAAAATAATTTAAAAAAGGATGATTTTGTACAAAGAAGAGTTTTCGGTTAGCAGAGTTAAAGCATTCCTGAGAAACACCGCATTCATGATGAACAGGTTGCTGATTTCCTGAGCATTTGATTTTGCCACCTTCGTGGCTGTTGAATGTCCCATACTCTTATCAACAGCAATCACTTAAAACAAAGAATGAGGCACAACTGGCAGAGCTGCTGACAAATGCATATACGAAGACATATAACTTCTCCTGTACATATAATGATCATCTTTTATATGACACAAAGTGGCAGTCATTCTAATTAACTTTTGACTTAGGCAACACATAGGCTGATGATGGGCTATGAAAGGGTAGTGGTGCAAATAATAAGCAAGAACGTAATTTTTATTGGTTTCTTGCCCTCAGGATAGTTAATCACATGACAAAGGTAGCATGCCACAGAAAAGCATGACAGTATGATAATGTGCACACACCACTGAATTCATTTAATGGAAAAATAATAAAAAACTGTCCAAAAATAGATAGTAGATGAGATTCCAATGTTATAAGCTAATCATCTTCCGTCCCCATCCCCGACAAATTATTATAGGTTACAGAACTGCACTGCCATTTCCTCTTGCAAGAAAGAAAGTACTGAGCTAATACTGATGCTAAGAGAAATAACACTTCTGGCGACTAAGGGAGGACATACTAGATTGCCAAAGTTTTGATGTAAATTCCTGTTTTCTTGCTGAAATGTTTTCATTTTATTCTACTACTTCTGTGAAGATCATTAATAAATGGAGTATCAAAATCAGTACTAAAATCAGAGCAAAAGCTGTTTCAAACCAGATTGGCTTTCTGATAATAATACCAGTGGTTTCTCTAGACAAACTTCTGCAAACATCACCTTCTTTCTCATGTGAACCATTTACTCTGGAAAAACATTTAAACCCGCATTCTGTGAACAAGGGTTTAAGCATTTTTAACCCCCTCAACTGCATGCCAGATATTTCAGATCTATATCTGACCACAGGATAATTCAGGCTGGAAGGGACCTCGCGAAGTCCAGTTTGTTGCATTTGCCTCAGGACTGCTGAGGTTAAATGGGTGCTTATGTGCAAAAAAGGTTCACAATTGCAATTTTTATTAAACTTTTTCTTTTTATAATACAAAACTTTGAAGCTTTGAACTCAGAAGAGAAACACAGGTCCTATGCCGTACGGAGGGATTCCTAATACCCCTGCTCGGTTTCCACCCAGACACCTAAATTCCCATCAGTGCCCACGTTCCTGAGCCCACGTCTGTCGTGTGATGAGGAAACAGTTTCATGCCTGGCTGAATCCTGATGCGACTAAAATTAGGCACCCATTTGTCTATCATCTCACTAGCTGTGACAGTGTTGGGTAAGGGGGCTTAGAACTTGCCTGAGCACCCAGACAAGGAAAGGCAAGCGTGGCCATCTTGCCTCTCCCACCTCCTCGTCCAGAGATTAATCCGTTCTGCTAAGATACGTGAAATTGAAATTCGATTCTTCCCTCCTCCTGCCTGATAAGGACCAGAGATCTGAATCCAGGCCTGAAGGAGTACTGCAGTCACCTGACAGGAGTTTTCTGAGACATCCCCTCTTAGTGCATCCCTTTCATTAGGGAAAAAATAATTATATATTCATGGGAGCAGGGGCAGAAAAACAGATTTCCCTTTTCCCAGTTGAGTGCCTGTATCACCTGGCTACTGAGTCACTGTCACTCTTTGTGGCCTAATTCTGTAATGATTTCCATGACAACAGAGCTATTTGCTATTTGAATATTGTGGAGTCTGAAAAAAAAAAATCTTTACAGATAATAATGCAAAGAAATATCACAGATAATATTAAAAGCAAAAGAAAAATGGTAAAAACAGCCACTACCCAGGAAGCAATCACCATCCCTGACTTCAGCAGGCAATTTCTCTGTGTTTGCAGGCTAGCAACAGAAACTGCTTATGTGTGTCAAAAGATCTTTTCTGCCATAGTGAGATAAATACACGCTTACTTGACGATTTCCTAATCTTCAATTAAGAAGTGCAGCCTGTCACAATGCAGCCTTGCTTGGCTCCTCAGATATCTGTCCATTCGGGTTTTTTGGGGAAGGATTTTTTTATTTGCATATTTGATGTTTTTGGTATGCAAGGCAAGCTCATTTTACATGAAAAAGGCTTCTTATAATTGGAAATTTATAGCTGAAAAATGCAGCTTACTTCCCAGGAACCGGAGCTCTTTGTGATGTGCGTGCATTACATGCACATATGCATCCTACCAGAGGGAACGTGCCCCCGTCACTCAGCTCCAAACTATTTTGTTTTCCCCAGTGTTTCTCTCAGAGGGCGCATCTGTCCTACCCCTCCGTGTGTTGTACATCAAGGGCAGAATCTCAGTGCTTCTCCCTCTTCTCTTTCCTCCCATGGCTGAGCCCAGAATGCCACTCCAAGAAAAGAAGGAAGGAAGGCAAGACGCACAACATATAGGGACCACACATCATAAAAATACTCCCTAAATAAGTTCTCAGTCTCTGCCAAACGCTTATACAGATGCCCAGGCTGTAGCGCAGACCCCAGCTCGCTGGAAGGTGAGCCCTGAAACTCTGAGCAGATGCGGGAGTGCCCTGGAGACGCGTGTTCCTGAAGCCGTTGCTACAGCATCACGGTAGGGGTATGTGAAGCTCTTCTGAGAGAGGCTTTGCAAAGGTCGGGAGAAAAAGCTGCTTCATGAGCTGTAGGGAAATAAACTGACCATTGCAGCTGGGTCAAGGTCGGAGCTGCCGCTGCACACCTGAGTGCACACTGAGGTCAGGTTAAGCGTTTTTTTTGGGCTAATATCACTGTCACCTTGATCTATTATTAAGATCCATTTCTATACTGAAATCAGGAACGATTCCATTCAGTGAAGGTAGAAATCAGACATCCTTTTCCATCAATAAAATGCAGCGAATCCTCAGAAGTGAAATTAGTAAGCAAAAAGAGACATCTCCCTTTCTCAAATAAGAAGTGTTGTCCAAAGCATGTGGAGGGGCTTGAAGTAATGCTTTTGTCACCAAGGATGGGATTAATTTGATGAAATGCAGATGTATGTGTGTGGTCCTGTTTATAGTCAATACAGACAAAACACCAAACCAAAATAAAACATTTTTGGGAGACCTTCATCTTTCCCTAAATGATACATCTGTACAACAGACAGGCTGTGCCTTGGAATGGCCTATTTCCTTCTACTGATTATAGAGGAATCAGAGAAGCACAGTATAATTCAGGCTAGAAGGTTAGAAGGGACA
The DNA here is from genome assembly GCA_013400755.1 of Pelecanoides urinatrix. Lineage (NCBI taxonomy): Eukaryota > Metazoa > Chordata > Aves > Procellariiformes > Procellariidae > Pelecanoides > Pelecanoides urinatrix. The sequence continues at coordinate 104,555 of VZTQ01011686.1, read as the reverse complement.
CGTGGAGGACATATAGCTCAATTCACTGCTCAAATCGGGGCCAGAAAGATTAGGTTGCTCAAGGACTGGTTGAATTTTGAATATCTCTGAAGATGAAAACTCCATAACCTCTCTGGGCACCTGTTCCAGTGCCTGACCATTCTCACAGTGACAAAGTCTTTTCTAATATATAGCTGGAATTTCATGTATTGCAACCTATAAGCCTGGTGTGACAAGGACATGTAGACTGCAGATGTCTAAAGGTAGGTGAAATGAATGCTACTCTGATTGTTCTTCCACAGGTAGTGCAAATAATATTCCTCCCTGACTGTCATGACTTTCCAATAGCACATGTCCAGCACTTGCAGGATCTATAATCTCAAAAGACCAACAGAGTCTTTTGGTACCTTGGCATTGCAAATCAACACAAAATCAACACAGGATTGTGTTGTGTTTTTTTTTTAATTCTCCTGCCCCTTCCCCCCAGTTCTTCCAGTCTCACCCTTATCTTTAGAGTGCTACACCACAGTCTCACACTTCCTTTGGCCATGGGAACCACTGAAAGAAAAGACAGGTGGTGAGAAAGAGGACCACAGCCTTGTAAGGGGCTTGTCAGCTTTCTGCTTGGGCAAGGCATGAGTGGCAGACATCTACCACACTTCTCCTGTCCATTCTTGTTCTCTGGGGGCAGGATGGGACTAACTGGCTGAGTGCTAACTGGTGCAAATGTACCCCTGAGTTCACGTGTAAGCTTCTGTCATACCTCCAAGGGAATCTGTAAAGCTGGACTTCCTCTTCATGCCTTCCCACATGCCTCCAGAGATACCCACCTGTTATGCTGATGGAGTGATGAATATTCATCGAAGGAGGGAGATGAGTCAGACAATCTGGAGATCGACTCAGAAAACTCTTATACTACAGTGATGGAACATAAAAACCAAGCAGGGGAGGGCTTACTATCTAAAAACAATACATCCTTGGTGGTGTGATGTGCTTACGGAGTCAACTCTTAAGTGGAAGGAGGCCCTCAGCCGAAAGAGACATTTTAAGGCAGAGCCAACAAGCTAGGAAGGGTGAGCTGGCGGCAGGCAGGCTCAAAGGCTCAGGAACTTTTCTTTCAGAGGGCTCCCGTGGCTTCTGTGGGAGGTGCTCAGATCTGCAGGAGTTATCAGTGTCAAAAGGAGAGCCTGGAAAGCCCATCTTTGTCGGCAATGCCAATGGAGCAGAAACTAAGAACAGTTTCCAAATGGAGGTGAAAAAATGGGGAATTCGTGGTTAACACTTCTGGACCAGCATGAAACCTTGGCGGTGCAGTTGCAGCTGCATTATTCATGAGCGTAGTTCTGTAAAATGAAGTGACACCTGCAGATCCATCAATACCGATGGAGAAATGCAAGGAGAATTCTACCAGTATGGAACACCATTATTCACAGTGCAAGGCTAGAAAGCCATGCTCGTGCCAGCCAATTTGTCACTCCGAAATCATGCTCAGTTCGCACCCACTGAAGTTACTGCATATAGCTCTGTCCTCTGCTACGGGAGCAGGGGCTGACTTCACTAGGAAAACTAGAATCAGCTCTCAACGTGCTCTTTCCAGCACAATTCCCACAGACATGGGAGTCCATTGACATGGACTCATAAAGCTCTCATTATGGTGTGCTGGTTTTGGCTGGGATAGAGTTAATTTTCTTCATAGTAGCTAGTATGGGGCTATGTTTTGGATTTGTGACCAAAACAGTGTTTTGGTCACGGGGATGTTTTCGTTCCTGCTGAGCAGTGCTTACACAGTCAAGACCTTTTCTGCTCCTCACCCCACCCCACCAGCGAGGAGGCTGGGGGTGCACAAGGAGGGGATACAGCTGACCCCAACTGACCAAAGGGATATTCCATACCATATGACGTCATACTCAGCAATAAATGCTGGGAGAAGAAGAAGGAAGGGGGGACGTTTGGAGTGATGGCGTTTGTCTTCCCAAGTAACTGTTACATGTGATGGAGCCCTGCTTTCCTGGAGATGGCTGAACACCTGCCTGCCGATGGGAAGTGGTGAATGAATTCCTTGTTTTGCTTTGCTTGTGTGCGCGGCTTTTGCTTTACTTATTAAACTGTCTATCTCAGCCCACGAGTTTTCTCACTTTTTCCCTTCTGATTCTCTCCCCCATCCCAACGGGGGTGGGGAAGTGAGCGAGCGGCTGTGTGGGGCTTAGTTACCGGCTGGGGTTAAACCATGACACATGGTGACCTCAGGAGAGCCACAATGGTGACTGAAGGAGTGTTCAAGTAAGTTAGGAGAAGATGGAGGCATCCTTATTCACAGAAGCCCCTTAGTACCCAGTGGAAGCACATCATGTCTGAATCAAAGCTGACCTAAGTGGCCCTGCTTTGTGCAGGAGTTGGGCTAGATGATCTTCAGGGGTCCCTTTCAATCTAAACCCTTCCATGATTTTTTGGATGAAAACAAATGAATAAGAGGGAAAAAAAAAAAAAAAAAAGGAGATGAAAGAAACAGAAACTCACTCATAGGACATATGCAGGGTGTGCGTGCCCTGTCTTGAATAACAGCGGTCGAGTAGAGCAGTAATTATGCAGTATCATTCATGTCCCCTTTTCATGGGGTACTTAAAGCATCTGGATACACAAATGACATACAGATACACTAAGGAAAATAATCCTGGCACTTCTGTGCTGGAGGTGTGTGGAGGTCTGCAGTGCAGTGTGCATACAGACAGGCACTCTAAGGATAACTATATTTTATTCCCCAGTATAAAACTCAATTGTCCCAATAATGGCAAGGCTTGCAGCCAATAGTACTGTTGTGCTTTGCTCCGAACAATAATTGAGTTGACAGTCCATTTTTTCACTGGGGGTTGAAATATCAAATTTGATCAGATATTAGTAGTGATGCTGCTACATTTTGCTAACTTGCCAGTTTTTCTGGATGACAGGCAGATTTGTGATCACAGCACCATGACTGAGAGCCACAGCTGTGGCAGGAGATTGCCTTCATCATGGGTTCAGAAACTGGTGCTGCAGAATATAATACAATGCAAGAATGGGAAAATGGGTCAAACAGGCAGGAGTCAGACCCATGAGTGACAGGTGACTCTGTGAATTCATAGAGCCACTGAAAATGCTGTGGTCTGTGATGCCTTTGCTGTCATTTCCCAGTCAAACTCCTGCCCCCTCTGGACTTTGGATGAATTAGTATTTCTAACAAGAGGGACACACAACACAGATAAGGAATATTACAACATGTGTCTTTTCTGTAGCTCTGTGAAACTTGAAGCTGGTGATTACCTTTGAACCTTTCCAGTCACTGGTTTTCAGATTTTTTTTCAGGCTTTTATTCAGGGGAACACATTGTGCGTACGGTTTAGTCTCTGTGTTTTCAAGAACATGCTTAGCTATAGGACCATGCTTAAATGCCTTCTCAAACTGCTTTGTGATATGTGCCTTAATGTGGGCTGGCATAACTGCTTAGCCATGCAGCAGCTCACCCAAAAAGTTCTAACTGCTCAGATGGCTCATTACACCTCTCTTGTGCCATCTCTGCTGGACGCCAAATGGCTCCTAAGTGAAGCTTAAGGAGCGGCACTTGACCTTCTAATGCCATGTGCAGTTGATATCAGTTGGGAAGCCATCCTTCTTCCCCTTTATGAAAGCCAAGCAATCACACTCCCCTGATGCAATGGTGGCGAACTAAGTATAAAAGCTTCATGATTTGAAAAGGATGCGAGCAGGTAGGGAGTTCCTAAATATGTACATCTTGATGATACTTCCTGAACTGTGAAATGCAGCTTCCCCCATCAGAAGCTACACCTGCTGACATGCCGCAAACCTCAGACAGTCCGTGTTTCCAAAGAACTGAGAGTTAAGTGAACACATTATGTGTGCCTCTCATTCTTCCCCAATAACGCTTTTTTCTCTCTTAGCCAATTTTAACCTTAATTTGACAGAAAGAGAGAATTCTCTATCCAAGTTCCTATGAATCTGATGAAAACAAGCAGCCAACTAAAGGATGAAGGCCCACGTTACTCCTTGTGCTCCAGCTGTAGCATGACTTCAGCTGACTTAGTGGTGATCAGAGAATCCATGTGTCAAAAAATGAATTATGAATGGAGGAGCCATAGGAAACGTGCAACTCATCAGGCACCAGCAGCACCAGTTGTTTTTTTTTCCCCCCGGAAGACCAAGGCAAGCACAACCTCATGTATCATGCACTTGCTGCATCCCTGATGCCCTTGTGATTTTTTATCCTTTTTGGCCAGTATTAACCAAACATGACAGAGGGACAGCTAGAAAAAGGAAAAAAATGCCAAAGCATTCATTTCAGTTCTCTTCTAAAATCCCACCAGTTGATTTCTGCAATTGTATGTAGAAGCCCATGTGCCATTTGTCAGAATACTCTGAGAACAGGGAGGAGAAAGAGGGGAACTGTAGAGATGTACAGAGAGAGAAAAGAAAATTCTGTTTTCCAAACTTCAATTTAAAAGCATCTTTAGGTTTTTTTAAACATGATTTTGACGAATATTTTTGTAAGACAGAGAACTTATAACAGGCACATCTGTGGAAAAAAAATTCTAAGTAAAACAAAAATTTCTTAATAATTATAACTCATTATCATCACTCTTCAGCAGCACACCTTTCTTACAAACTGCTGCCAGGTATTGAGACTAGTTCATGTATGTCAATTTTGGGGGTAATAGTAAGGAATATCAATAGGTTGGTTCTATGCGCCCACAGCCAGTAGGACCAAATACGTTTTATGGTGTAAAACCATTAATCACTCAATTTCCAGTCCAGTAAAAGAACAGGGTAATTGCACCCAACTGACACCAACGAATGAGGAGAACCACCTCCCTCAGTTGCGGATCTCCCCTCTACCTATCCTTTTCTGAGGAAACCCCTCCCAAGAGGCAAGTCCCTAGATGACGCTTGCAGGCTTATGGCCCTTTCTGGACTGGAAATGTATTTAAACCTGCAAGCTGGGAAAGAGGCCCCTGGGCAAACCCCCGGCATGTCCTCTTGATGCTGGTACAGAGCTGAGCCAGCAGCTCTTCCAGGTACTTAAAGATTCTCTATGTCTTGTTACAGTGCCCAACTCATTCAAACACAGGAGGGCTGTAAGGAGCAGTGTGCAATACTCCCCTCAACCCCAAAATATTTGCACCCATAGCCTAACAAATTGATCAGATGTAAGCAGAATCTTAAATTGAATTTAAACAGGCGAAATGAGCGCAAAATCCTATTTACTTCTTCTGTCAACACTAGATGTTAACATTTTTCTATTGGCCACATTGCTTTCACAAGGGATGAAGTTAATGCATGCCCTACTGCTCCTATAGTTCTTAAGGAAAAAATCTGGTTTGCATTCCAAATAATGATATATTCACAAACATCCGCCCTAAGAGATCTCTTTGGAGGAGAGATGATGACACAATTATTACAAATAATCCTGCTTCATTTGCCAAGCTGATTTGTTTCAGAGAAATGACCGAAAGATAAACTCAGCGGAGTTTCCATGGGACTTTGAGCTAGAGTGAACCCAGAGAGGCCAAGCCGTGCGTCAAACGGAGCATGCTTCTAATCCAAAACTGCCGGTGCCGGCTTCCCAGCAGTTCAGAGCACGGCTGCTTCTTAACAAATTAGAAATGACAAATTTAGTGCAAGTTTAAAGGAAACAGAGTACTGATACAGGAGGCAAGGCACCACATAAACTCTTGTACTAATACTGATGCTTTGGTTCAGCCAATGCTCCCTACATGCAGTGTATCCCACACCGTCATTTTTGCTCTAACCAATGGCTCTTTCACGCCTCAACACAGGATACCTGATGTTACTGGCTCCATCCATTTCTCCTGGCTTTTCCATTCACATGTCAACCTACCACCTGCCTACTTACTCCAGTTTCCCCTGGAATTCAAAATTAGTGCTAAGGTCAGAGCTCTGGCAGGCAGCAATCAGCTCTGCTTGCGTGAAATCTCTAGTCAACCCAAGCTGTAATAGAGTGGATCTACTATATAGCTCTGATCAGAAGGGGAGCATCTCTAATCCTCTCTTTCCTCAGCCCATACTCCCCTTCAATTGTTATGACCTTGACAGCACCTACTACCACCAGTCTGAGAGCAGTTTTGCTTCTATTCTCCAGATAGACTCCGGTTTTATGATATTTTATGATCATCCACACCCTGTCAACAACCACCCGTGTTTCAGTATTGGACCTGGAACGTGAACTGGAAGGACGAGGCTGCCTGTGCTCCTTCCCTCCCCGCAGGCTGTCCCTCCTGCAGACCAGCTCCCCTGAAGGAAGCAGGGGTGTCCCTTGAGTCAAAGCCAAATGACAAAAAAAAGGACTAGGGCTACACAAACCCCTCCAAATGTTTTCCACTAAAAATGCCTGGCAATACGCAGTCAAGCCCAGAACAGTGAAGTAACACTGTGTGCTTCAAGCATGAAGGAATAATGTGAAAAGACTTTCAACGGGGAATTGTCTAAGACAAAACCAGAGGTTGCCAAAGAATTCAGGTTCCTAATGGTCCTACCACTTCAGGAGAGTGACATCTCAAATGAACGTCTGCATTTGATTAGATTATACTGTACTCAGTGTGCAACAACTTTAAGGCAATAGGTCTTTGTATTTGCAAGTACTCCAAACATGAATGTATACGACTACGGGTAGCCTGCTACTGAGAGCATGTTGTCTGCACTCGTCAGGAGCTTTCAATCTGTTAAAATACAACAGAATATATGTCAATATATCCATGGAAACCAGCCATCATACTTTCTATTACCCTTCCTTTTTCATTGCCAGGCTCTTTCAGAGTGAGGGAAGGATGTTTCTTTGAGCATTTGTGTTTCACCATGCCTTCACTTCCATCAAGACACCCGTAACACATATTGCAGTCTGTTGCAAGCTTCTTTATGCCCCGAGGGGAGAAAGGGGTGTGAGCTGTTGAAATCAGGATCCTCGCATAAACACGATGCAGCCTCAGAAACTGAGCCCCTGCTGCCAGCGGCAGTCAATGGGAAAGCTCTTGCACACCAAGCACCGTAGGCTGCGATAGGTTTGGGTGGTAATGAAATCCTGTGTGTAACGCTGGCGGAGGAGCTCCTGTACGGATTTAGCACAGCAAGAGCCGTCATCTAACCTGGGACACAGCTTGGCAGCCGAGACGCTTCCCGGGAAGGCGGGAGACCTGGGTTAGAGACCTCGCAGGCGCAGAAGGGAACTGAACCTGGTTTTCCCTCTGGGACGATTTACTGATTTTAAGCATCAGTAAATCAGAGAGGCACACTGCAAAGGGGTAACACTTCTGTCTCCTTTAACTCTGTTTTTGTTGCAACTAAGTTCTTCTCAAACTCACCTTCCTGCAGTCCTGAGAAAGGCAGGATTCAATACACCGCACACGGATGAGCCCTGCGGCCCAGCCAAAGCCCTGGTGTTAAATGCTGGTGCTTGTCCTATACCTCAACTTTTACAACAATAATTAGCCATATGAGCTATGCACGGCTCCAAACCTTGTTACGCCTTGTCTGGTCTTGAACACTTTTTAGCTTGATTTTCACTGTACCTGCAAAAGTAAAGAAATTTTTGCTGCTATTGCTGCTCACTCTACAGTCAGCTGCCTACTGTCTAGTTTGGCCTGCTGTAAAGTAAAATTACCCTGTGATTATTTGCCTGTTGACTGCCTCGTGTCGCGAATGAGTGGTTTAGAGGCATTGTCACCTAATTTCCTTTAACTTCAGTTCTGCTTAGCTTTGTGCAATCGGAGATTCTTTCCCTCCTCCAAAAAAGCATTAGCAAAAGTAAGTAAATGTGGTACAGCTATCCCTGTGAATCAACAGGAGAGTGCAACCTGTGAACTACTGTGACGTTGAAACAGAGAGAAAAAATAATTTTGAGTGAGCCAAAAACTCAGGAGGAGGAAATCTCCATCACCAACATCATGCTCCTCTCACACAGGCCGCGCGGTGCTGACAACTCACCCTTCTAACGCATCAGAGATGGAAATGTAACACCAGAGGAAAGGTGCACATAGTTTTACTCTACTAATAATGATCCTTTACAGAAATTTTGTGGTCTAGATTCTTGTTATAACTGATCTAATAATAAGCAGTTGTTGCATTTTGATTAGACTGCGGAGACATTAATTAGAATAAAAATAAATTCTGATTCTTACATTCTCATATTAGATGTGTTCTTTTGGTTGCCTATATTTTGCATTTTGGAATTCTGTATGTAAAAATTTGCACGACTTTTATTACACGAAAGTGCAGCTGTGGAAACTATCACAAGGTTGATTAATAAATTTAAAGTAAATCAGACCCCGTCAATTGCTGGAAGATCTGTATGCTGCCATGAATGCAGCAGATAAAGTGCATAAAATATCTATGAAAGTGATCCTCTGAATCCCAGAGTTAATATACTTTTTTTAAACGGACTCTCAGGAATTATATTCTTTCCATTACTTAAAAATATTTAACTATAATTTGTGTTGCCAAGATCACATCTCCTGAGGAGAGATGATACTGGACAAAATAGAAGGCAAAACCTGCTTTTATAGTAAAAAGGGAGTCAATCAATCAGTTCAGTGTTGTTCTGAGTAATGGCAAAGCTCTGAATTTAGTCTTCACCCCACACAAAATACACAAACCAAAACAGTCTCCTTTCTCTTCATGTTAGTTAAGAGTCACTACCAAAAGAGATGCTAGTTAAATGAAAAATCTTACTGAAGATTTTCAGTGCTGACCCTTTTAATGATCTTAATTTTTGTGCCACATCAATCTCACTCGCATTGTAACTATTATTATCAAGCAAAGATGATCACTCTTTATAAGCTGTCAGAAGAGACTTCTGAGGATTGCCATCAAAGAACAGTTAAGGGAAAACTTTCCCAATTAATAGACTATTTTCCTGTTCCTCCTGAAGACATAAGGTTATAAAATCTCCTTTAAAAATAGGTTAAGGTGAAAAGAAGTCTTTGTGATTATGGGACAAATTTCATTTGAGAAGAGGTCGATGAGTGCATTCTCAATTCATTATTAGACTACGCAGCAGAGGACCGGATGGTCAACCTCCAGCTCCTGCCACAATCATCTATCACAAGGTAAAATCAAGTTTTTCATTTCCCCTGTTGTTTCATGTTGCTCAGAGGGCAACGTAACAACAGTACAATCCTCTGCAGATTTGTTCTTGACTGCCTCTTGCCCCGGTGAGTGAGTACTAAAAATACTATGGAGATGCTCTGCTGAAGGATTTATTCAGGCTTGCAAAATGTGCCCATTTTGCTAATGCTTTAATCACCAATTAGTACACACGCTGCTGCTATTAAATCACTACAGCTTTATCTAAAGTGAATAAAAACCATCAGCTTGCTTCTGCTTTAGAAAAAGTAATAGGAATGAGCTGCACAGGACTGGCTGAGCTTAACAGTAGCTCTGCTTTTATGAAGATAACCATGTCATGGGTTAGACAGAAAGCAGCAGGCATTCCTAGTTTTGAGGGACTGGACATATTGCTTCAAAATGCTTCAAGGTGAAAAATCTTTTAAAATACATTCCAGCCAATCTCAAGACGTAGCATGTCTTTTATGTTGCACTGTAGACAATTATGGAGCAAAGTCATGCTATATGCAGAAATAATGGTGAGCTGAAATCCTAAACCATTTAACAGCATATGGTACAGCTGGTTTTATTACACCTTCTTTCTTTGTGCATTGTCCGATTCCTGTATTATATACACCCTGGTCACTATTTCACCCGTGTTTTCAAGCATACATCTGACTTCCTGCTTCCAGTCCTATATCATCTCTTTTTATACTTTTTTTTCCCAAGGAAGGAGAATCATTCCTCCACTGACTAATTAACAAAACTCATATCCACATAGAAATCTAATGCTCCATATAGCTGCCAAACAATGCGTAATCAGCATCTTCATCTTTAAATTTATGATATCTGACCAGTGCCCTGAGCAATTCTTAACTCTGCCACCTTCACTTTAACAGGGATGAGTACCAGATGTCCCTGCAGAAGGTGCAGGAAACCATCAAAATACATACCCTGTGTGCTGTGGAAGTTTCTTCATACCTCCCTGCCAATTAATGGCTGGCTCTGAAGCATGAGGGTTTATAATTCTTGATTTTTTCTCTTTATCCTTCCTAGTACAACTGTGGATATTCTCATTAGCTGGTTTCCTATTAAGTTCCATACCTTGAGGCCACAAGCAGCACAGGTTCATTATCTGGCATTACTTTTAATTCTGATGGTTCAGTGCTGAAAAAAATGAACAGTAAAAACTTCTAAATGCCTTAATGACATGAGATTCTCTAAGGGTGCTCCTAATGGGAAATAAAACCACCTTTTTCACAGGGAATAAAGTACCAGTGGTGGAATAAACCATGACCAATGATTGTTCCTTACAAGCCATACACATGCTTTTATGTTCCTAAGTTTTTCACTAAACATTTGTTATGTGCATACAACTTCTCATCCTACATCTTTGCTGGATATTTCAAAATCATTTAAAGCCCTAACAGCTTTAGTTTCTTCTTCTTTTTCTATTTTTGCAAGCAAAGCAGCAATTTAAGTCCACATAACAGACCCAACTGATTTGCACTAAAAATATGTGACTTGAACACAAAAACAAGGAGCCTTTGACAAGCTCACTCTACAAACTGATGAATATACTGTACCTAACTGTGATGAAATATTTAATACTACAGGCTATTTGCAGTTCACTTATAAAAAGCCACTGACAACTCTGAGGAAACTGTGAAAAACATACTAAAGAATTCTGCTGATGAACTACATTTTCAACAGGAAGAGTCATTCTTCTATTTTCCTAGCGAATAAGGTTAGCATTAAGAAACTGCTTATTGTGACTTTGACAATACCTTCCTGTGGTTTTGTCCTCACCTGCCTTCATAAGCTGTGTGCCTGTGACTGTGCAATCCCAAGTACTACACTGGGAACAAAGAATCACAGATGTCTGAGCGAGAAGTAGCAGAACATTTGGTGCAGACAAGGTCTACAAAGAGTGTTTTTTCAGAAGCTTATGTCAACAAGAGTAGCCTTATCTCATATATATACAAACACAAAGGTTCTTCTCAGTGTTACAGCTCCAAATTAAAGGAGAAATATGTTACTGGGAGAGAAAGATGGAAATGACACAGGCAGAAAGGAAGGACTCAGGATACACAGAAAGGAGAAACCTCTCCCTCAGAAGACAGTATCCAAAGTGAAGAGGCACAGCCAACATGTTTTAGAAGAGCAGGGCTAGAAAGGGAGCTCAAACGAGATGCAGCACTGCAAGAACAAGGATTGCACCCAATGATAGTTCAAGAGAGGCAGGGGGTAGGAGTCATCATCATAGAATCATCATAGAATGGTTTGGGTTGGAAGGGACCTTAAAGATCATCTAGTTCCAACCCCCCTGCTGTGGGCAGGGACACTTTCCACTAGACCAGGTTGCTCAAAGACCCATCCAACCTGGATGTCCTCTAATCAAATGCAGGCACATAGAGTGCAGACCTCTACAGCTTGTTTAGCTCCCCAACACAAATTCACAATCAATGAGGAATATCCTTCATCTTCACTCAGATGCTTGAATTGGGTCTTGTTTGTTTTTACTGAGCATTTAAGGAATCCTGAGGAACAAGCTCAAATGCAAATATGCGTATTACTGCTTTTAAAAATTAGGTGACATATTCTACTAAGAAGTCTTAAATAGTTCAGCAATGCAGTTTTTTGAAAACAGATGCTTGAGAAGCTCTTGGAAACAAAGTTTGGAAATCTGAAAACTTTGTTTCCAAATAGGAGCAATTTTTAGGAAATGTCAGTGAAGTGTAAAATTTAAGACTTCTCATAATATGTGTTCAGAGGCACTTAAAATTGCAGTTTCTTATTAAATAAGGAGTCATCAGAATGTTTATGTGAATCAGGAAAACATAAAACAAAACTTTAATTTGATAAAGCAAAATTAGTCCAACCACTAACACTTTAAGTATACAACCAGCTGCTAAGAGCACAGCTTTAACACAAGCCATAATCAAATGATATGCAGATTTTATCACACTTACTGTTATCAACCTGGATATACAGCCTGGATATAATGATTGAGTACTGGTAATCTGTCAGTGCCTTCAAACCGTTAATGTGATTTACCTTGTCACATGCCTCATTCCATCGCAGTTAAAACTTAGGAATGTGAATGTAGTCATTTGAAACTTGTCATCCACAACTACTCAAGAGCTGTATGGTGCATCAAACCTTCTCCTGAGCCCAAATTAATTTTATATCCAAACCAAGATCATGAGCAGATGAAGACAGGGGTAACTTCTGGAAAGTGGCAGGGAAGAAAGTTTGTGTCCCAGCAAGACCTGGATGAAAACTGAGGCTTGCAGCCCAGACGATCAGGTGGAAGATCCCCCTAGCAGCCCAACTCAATCTGCCACCAGGCAACCCATAGCAACTCTACATCAGGCAGACAAACTGATCCAGGATCGTTACAAAAAGGGCCAAGACTGCAGCAAGACATTATGGGATGTGTAGGCCCCCAAGCTATGAGCAACTTGGTGCAGCAGTAGGGATTTCTCAAGAGCAGGTCGAAGTGCTTTACTCTTACCTAAGCCTCTCACATGAATCATAGAATCACAGAATCACTAAGGTTGGAAAAGACCTCTAAGGTCATCGAGTCCAACCGTCAATGGCTTGTGTTCCCTCAAGTGATGCAAAACAAACACTGAGCACAGGAGACGTGTTCATTTGTGGTTGGCCATCTCACTCTAGATTTTTAGTGATTCTGAAACTACCCTACTTTTTGGGGGAAAAAGGATCTAAATATAAGTCAGCATTTCATGAAACTACCTGTGCTGCAGAACACACATCCTTACAGAAGGATGACCAGGAAATTTCACCTTTTAGGATCCATCGAACTTCTCTTATTTACTTTTACTTATTTAGATCCAAACATTAGTATCAGGGAGGAAAAAGCCATACTACAGAGATATACAGTTTTATTTGTATTTATGTAATTCAACTATACATTTATGCAAACACACAAAATAAAAATAAATTAAAGTAACACTAAATAATATTAAGAATTAATGTATCTGAACAAAGCTACCAGTGCCATTCTTCAATGTTGTCTGTAAATTCTAGCTTTGTGCACCTTAACATAAGCACAGAAACATCACTGATTATAAAATTAGAGAGGGATTCCCAGGAATAAAACCAAATGTAAGAATGCACCTGAGTATTCATTTATATCAAGAATAAAACCAGCCGATTTAATACTTACACAGGTTGTTACATGACTGCTAATGTTCAGCTAACTACAAATGCTCCATGCTTGAAAATATTCATTATTTACCCTACTGATCTCTATATTTAACAATGACAAGCTTGCTAGCTGGCTAGGAGTTATTTACTTATATGCTGCATTTAGAATGGCTGGACTTTCACCCTTACCACAGAAAAAAATAAAGATGCCCTATTTGCTGGTCCTAGCGGAAATACAAGAGATCCAGTGTTTGGCAACAAGAAAGTCAGTAGCAAGACTTCTGTCTTTCAACCAGGTTTTAGAGATGCTGGCAAGGCTGGATGCTCTCCCTTTTAAGTCTTCTCAGGAGCTTCTTGACTAATGAAAATGACCATTTCTCTTTGGAAATGGTCTGTTTAAATCACCTTTAAAGCCTCCCCATTCCAGCTAATTTGGTCTTTGAAAAATCACAGATTCAAATTTTTATCAAACCAGTAACTGTGAAAACACACCTGTGAAAACACACACAGCTCAAATGTCTCAGTCATCCTAATAAATCCTTAGTGAATTCCTCTTCCTATGCATCATGCAGAGTAAAAACCCTTCCACTGCATCACAGTTTGGCGTTCGATTTGCACACTGCAAATCTTATGCTGCTGAGCCTGGAGATATCTATATTTATATCTATACATATATACAGCCCTGATCTCATCAACAGAAAGTCATCACTGCCTTTTAAAATGCACCTTACTATGCCATTCTTTTTATTACACATTTCATTGCTCAGACACCCACATCCAGGGTGAACAGCATGTTCAGAACAACCCATTAATCAACAAATTTAATAAAAGAATATGGAAGACAAGACCAGAAGGACTTTAAGAAGTTTTGTCCATCTCACGGCTCCAAAGATAGGTCAGCAATACCTAAACCCTCCCCAACAGATATTCTCTTTACTACTCTTACTACGACAGATATTCTGTTACCACTCTACTACTCCTGAGGATGTTTTGTGGCATCTCAGGTTTCATCACTGTAGTGTTTAGCTATCCTTACAGTTAAACTTATTTCTCTAAAGTTTAGCCTAGTTTAGCCTCTCATTACCACGACGCTTACTGAGAAAATGAGCCTGGCTTTTTCTTTTGATCACAAGTCCAGTGAAAAGGTGTCATATAAAAATTGATGTAAGAAAATCCCTTGGAAGCCTCCAGCCTGAATATCAAGTGAAGGAGAAGAGCAGGAGTGATAGGAGCTGTTCCGGCAGCGCACACTTACAGACGGGGCAGCAGCATCACCATCTGCTGGAAGGAGCGAATTTAGCTAACGTACCAGTTGCCACCAAAGCAGGAGTGAGAAATGCCTTTGGCAGATACACAACATAACAAGACGAACACGAGAAGCCACAGGCTGCCCCGTTCACAAGAAGTGAAATGTTCAATGGCTTTCCCAGGCCACAGAGCAGAATAAATCCACCCTGGCAGTCTTAACAAGAGTAGTTTCAGATATTTTGTATTTTATCCATTAGCCATCGTTTAGGTAGAGAGCCCAACCTTTTTAAAATTCACCTCCCTCCTGGTAGAGGCCATCTGCTACGGTGGAGGACTCCTGGTCTCCTCTGCCCAGGCAGCGCTGAGCAGACTTCCCGTCGGTGCGGCAGAGGGTGGGCTCAGAGGGATCAGGCCAGCAGGCACGCGTGTGCTTCAGGATCTGCCCAGCAGTTTGCGGGAAGCCAAAAGCAAAGAGAGTGTGAAAGGCTGATAATCGCCTCAGGAACAGATTGGTCTCCTGCCGAAGAGGAATTTAGCACTTCTCCGCAGGCACCGCCAGGTCAGATGGTGCTCCTTCGCGCTGCAGCTCTCTGCGTGCGGCCAGGCAGCTAATGCTCACAGTATCTTCCTAATATCTGCTCTCCTCTTTGCAACTGCTGTAGTAGCTCCAAGGGTCCTGAAAGAGGGGGAACGGGAGGCCTCCGCGCACAGTTGGACACGCTACAGCAGAGCTTGGGGGACAGCGCTGGGGAGATGCCTCCAGGGCTGCCGCCGGCGCGCGAGGCAGCGTGGTGCTCTCGGGAGGGACTCACGCATCACTGATGACTTCAGAGCAAAGCAAGGAGAGAGCAGTGTCCCAGTGCATTTGGCCGCTAGATTTGACAGCAACAGCTTGGCTCTCGGTGCTGTCGTTTGAGCCTTTCCGAGGGCTAAGGCTCACAGCACCATGGAGGCAAGTTTCTAACATGCCGACTTCAGTAGCCTGCAGTGTCGTTTTTGGTGGTGAGAGCCCAGTCTCCAAGATGTGTTGAAGAGGGTTAGTACACAAGTGAATGTCACCTTTCACCACCGACGAACGGTGTTGAGAGGTGTTGCGAGAGGAGAGCCTGCAGACACGGCACAGCAACAGTCATTGGGGCTCCAGTAACCACTTTTTGTTGGGTTTAGCAGCAAAAAAGGCTGAGAATTGGGGATGTGAACCACCAAAAAAATCATTCACGCTGCACTGCTCACACCTCACCCCCTTTTCATACCATCAAACCTTTCCAAAGCTGTGGTCACCCAAGCCTCTGCGCCGAGCGCCAACGAAACTAAGCCAGGAAGGCTTATATTTTAACTGGAGGACAACCTGTGTAATTTATCCCAGTGTAGAAACAAAGTGGTGACAAGGCCTTTTGGCCCCTGTGGAGGCATGGAGGATCACTGCTGGTTAGCTTGCTAATGAGCAGCGCAGGGAGGTTGTCACCACCGACGATTTTAGAGCGAAGCAACCACTGCACAATAGCTGTCTCTAGAGAAAAATAAAATAATGCATCCGTCTTTGTGTCAGTGGAAACGGCCCTGGCATCTCCTTCATACTCCTGCTGATGCAGTGCGGGTTTGCAGCGTGTTCTTCCCCACGCCACTGGTCAACTGCCCCAGTCACAGCCCCACCGAGCTCCCAGCCAAGCACCAACACCCACCTGCTCTTCTGATAACACACTTCCTATCACAGTCACTTCCCTACTCTTACCAGAGAGGTGTGTGTCAAGGAGTCCATTCCCGTCTTCGAGATCTAACTATGACACTGCATTTAAAGTATTTTTGTGGTATTGAATAGCTGTAGCTATCAGCAGCCCACATTTTGCAGACTGCTGAAAGCTGGCTTTGCACTTCACCAATACCTAATATTGGAGTTATTTTTAAGACGCATTTGTTTCTTGCTGTAAGAAAAGACCAAAACCTCACCACTTAAATGCCTCCTCAGAGCCCACAAGCAAAAGTGATTATCACCATGTGCCTGAAATTGCTACGTTTTATTAAAGCTGGCATGTCACGGCCAAAGGAATTGCAGCAAGCGGGCTGCCTCGCGGATGGTATCACAGTGGAATCGCAACCGCGAGCGTGGCCCCGCACCGCACACTGCTAGGAAGGCTGATTAGATTTCAAATCTAACAAAAGGTGGGATACTGAACTCCTCTTACCCCTTAGTGCCAATTGCAAAAAGCAGCACCACGCTGCTGATTGCAAATGGTTTGGGAGCAACTACCCAAGTTCCCAGTCCCCAGCCTGTTACAGACAGCATGAGATAAACTTCTATTTATAGAAAACAATATTGTCATCATCACCCTGACATGCACGGTTATTATCCAAAAAATAATGGTCAAGTACAGCAAAATGTAGCCCTGCACGGTCGACATTTTAGGGATACATCTACGTCTGTACTGTCAACCACTGGTGGTATTACCCCTCTGCAACCTCTACAGTCCTGGTCTCCTCAGTTGGACTGGACTCAATGGGCACTCTAAGAGCAGAGGTGAGATTTGGTGGCAGGCAGAAGCATATCACTAATACCATGATGGCTTACAATGATGCCCCATACCTGTGGTAGTGTTTTGCATACTTAGCAGCTATCAGCTAGGTCCAGGAGTACCAAAACTAAGTTTCCTCAGGTTTCATGTCTTGTGAGATTGATGCTGGGATCTAAGAAGATGAAAACCTGCAAAAATGGCCTTGGTTACAATATCTCAAACTCCTTCTGCTTTGCACCCTTCCACCTTTTGACCTGATTGCCCATCATGCAACTTCCCCAGTGTCCAATAAGTCACGAATTTACAGCACTTGCTTCTGTCTGTTCCTTTCCTTCTGTCATTACTTATTCTTATGTCACCTGAAAGAACTTCATCATCTTCAAGATGTCTATCTTACTGCCAAGGTTGGAGCTGGTCAATGAATTAAAAAAAAAAAAATATTGGGGGTACACTCAGCCACAGAGACAAAGACACAAATCAAATGATCACAGAATAAGTCAGGCTATAAAAAATCACTGTGTGGTGGAAATATACTTGATTTATACCAGCAACAATGTCCTTCCCGTCAAACCTTTTTTCAGAAAGCAGACATAACTGATTTGAGAGATGAAGAGCATAAGGCTCCCTTCTAAATGTTGCCATGATATTTCTTTAATATAGAGGTTTGGGTGTATTTAGAAACATCTTCCAGAGCAACTCTTTGTATTTAAGAAGGGATCTCCAGAGGATGTTAATTCTGGAAGCAAATACAGTGTTACAATGGAAGCTACTTCTAATTCACAACAGCAACTGAACAGGATCTTTTTCTGAGTACTTACAGTTGCAGAAAAACAGCAGTCCAGAAACACACCTAGAGGTAAGCAAGCATTCAGGCCCAGACTTTCAGTTGTTCTGCACCCTGTGCAGACACTGGAAACAGTGAAAATAGGGTATTTATCATTGCAAGCCTAACTGAAGAGCACGTTGTGTTCATTTCACAAGGGCATGACTACAAACCACTGGGCTCTGCGGCAAGTCAGGCTTAAACTGCTTATTCATTTAAGACATAGTAAGCTGATGCCAGTATTCTCAGCTTGTTATTTTGTGGTTAAAAGGGCTCTGAAAGCCAGACACCTTTGTCTGAAAATAATATACTTGACATTATTTTCAATAATGAATACTCGGAATTGTTTTTCTTATTTCTTTCAACTCCATTATCTAGGTGTGACATTTACGCAATGCCAAGCAACAACACTTGTGAAAAAAGTAGGAATTATAAACAGACTTAAAAAACCCCCCAAAACCACAAATGAAGTGATGTAGAAATCTCAGTTAATGCCATTTAGGAGAAGAGTTGACTCGCAGAGGTATTTATGACTCTGAATATCCAGACAGACACTTAATAGGATATTCAAACGCACTAAAGCAAAAATAGCAATCAAGTGCTTAAGATTGCATCTTTAGGCACCTAAGCAACACCTTTGAAAATGTGGATTTTAGGCTTTCCTGAGGTTTTTACTCACTATCCCTTTAGCTAAGCATAGTACTGGACTGCAAAACAGAGACCTCTCCTAGGGAGGTATCACCAATTTTCAAGTTAATACTCTGCCCTGTTCACAAGGATGCCTAGTGGTCACCGTAACAGTGACAATACCTTTCAATAATTATGACACTACGGTAAACAGGCTACCAAATATTCATGTTCTGATTTAAATGGTTTTCAGCATGAATCGCTTCTGGTATTACCAGCCTCATGAAACAACCATGTATTGTTACCCTAATCATACTAAGGAACCAGATAAGTGAGTTCAGAGTTCTCACACATCTGGGAAAGAGATTTCAAGAGCAGAAAAAACCAAAGGAATAAATGATATATCAGCTGGAGAGAAGAGACTTAAAAACTATGCAGCTGTTTATACATTCAAGTAATATCAAATGTCTGCTACAGAGGAAATGTCTTTACATGTGCTAAGACTGACCAGCCTTTCCAATGCAGGTCCCTAGAAGGCAGACTGGTTTCAGTGGTGCCAGATTGCCAGATAGCTGAGATTTCAGCTCTTCCAGTGGCCATTTATGGGCTGCTCAGCACTGCTGAAAACTGAACCTTGTAGTCTGGTGTTCACAGACAGATATAAGGCTCTATCAGTGGGACTACAGGTTTCCCCATCTTCTTTGTTACAAAAAAATAAAACTCCAAGCCCAAACCCCTTCCCAAGAAGAGTTTTTACCATCAAAAGGGAGAAATGTCAAAGGTTTTGTGACATCCACTTAGGACATTGGCTTGAGAGAGTTTCAACAGAAATGATGGTGGTACCTACAATGGTGGTACTTACAATGGCATCAAATTTGGAAAGGACGGGTGACTGAGACCTGCTGTTGTCCGGGAGTGCCAGACAACAGTTCCCTGCACAGCCCATGGACAATCAGCGTGCACAAGCCCTGAGAGGAGCTTTCAGAGCTGGGGTTCAAATACAGCTCTCAGCATAAACCCAAGGATCAGCAGCCTTGCTGAACAGACTACTTGAATTTTTAATCACTCTCTTGAATTCAGACATCAGAGCAGGCGACTAAGTTTGACACAGTAAATCATCTGAATATGAGCTATGTAATTGCTTCTTATTTTACATGGAAAAAGCTTGGATAATGTTGAGAAGGGTATCAGAGACATTTGAATAATGTTGTATTAAAGCAAGTCAAGCTCATGAGCAACAGAAAACACAATGCTCGGGAAAAGCAAAATGTGTAATAGTGTCAGGAGGAACCTCTTCACCAGAGAGTTCACCGAGTCCCATTTGATTCAGAAGCCATTACCCTGCATCTGTATGTTAACGAAGCAGCTGTTCCGCTGCTAATTGCTGCTCCAACAAATTGCTTTTTTCCAATTAAGATTTTATTATCGGATTTATCATCGCAAACAGAAATAGATGTATTTCAATTTTAGAAAGACAACAGAACAGTGCAATTATCCACCAGCCTTCCAGCAGGGCATAAATCAAAATCCATAATTCTAAGGTTTTACAAGTTCTTCAGAAGTTGAGCAGATATCTAGATACACATGTCTCCTGTCACTGTCTGACTGGATGCCCAGATTAGCCTTTTTAAATTGGGTTGCCTCAAGCCAGGCATTTTAACCCTTACCTAGACATACAGGTAAATAGCTCGATTTTCAGAAATGCTGAATACTTACAAACCCCATGCTCATTTCAGTTTGGTAGTCTTGATGCCACAAGGTGAATTAATCTTAAAGTAATAGTTAGTTTTCTTAAACAGTCCTCTACTATAAGGCTGCCTACCAAAGTGGTAACTAGACTTTAAAATGAAAATTAATAGACTTTTAAGACTGAATTCAGCACGACTTTAGAAATATGAGATCTGATGAACCTGTTAATAAGTGTACATCTCAAAGTTCCTGCATTGGTCCACCATGGCTAGAATTACCTTTCTCTGCTTACTATTTCTAAATGCAGTAACTTACAGAGAGTCAATGAATACTGTGTGAACCATGGCAGAAGCCTGAGTGGGGTACCCTTGGATGGAAGATGGAGGCTTCGCAAGCCTTTGTCCAGTGTTGCACCAAGACCCCAGTTCATGCAGGTGCTTCGGTTTGCAAGTAGCTCCACTGAAGACAGTGGAAGAGCTCCTGTGCTCGGCCAGAACACACTCAACTTTGCTGCACTGGAGGAAGCTGTGCAAGGATACTGGGGACTGTGGGGGATAAAATAAAAAATAAGTAAGGAGGAGACTAAAGCACTAGGCAGCAAAAATTAAGAATTTGGCAGATTCATAGACTCAGACACATGATTTTGGGAGGATAACTTTTCTAAGACACTGTAGTGGTCTCAGGAGGAGGGAAGAAAATTTCTAGGACATCCATTTTTTCTATTACTTCTATGAAGAAACTGTGCTTTATAAACATTTCCCTAGCTTGCAGAGATGGCATAGAAAATTCATGCAATATAGAGGAGTGATCCCAAGCTTTCTGATCTTTTGCTGTGTACTATATGCATCTTTCAAAATACTGCTACCAGGCCCTAAAGCTGTGTCTTCACTGGACTGGATGGATAATGGTATTTTTACTTCAGAGGAAAGTTAAATGGTTGTCATGAAAATAAAGTATTTATCAACCTTGCAGAAAGATCTGAACACCAATTTCCAGTTCAGAAATGGGGTGCACAGGCAAAGAAAGAGAACTTCAAGGGCACGTCTCCTTCACACTACTGCTCATGGCAAACATCTCTGTGAGAGGGCA
This sequence comes from Pelecanoides urinatrix, assembly GCA_013400755.1. NCBI lineage: Eukaryota > Metazoa > Chordata > Aves > Procellariiformes > Procellariidae > Pelecanoides > Pelecanoides urinatrix. The sequence goes on along the minus strand of VZTQ01011686.1, from coordinate 83,312 downwards.
AACAGCAACCAACAATAACGCACAGTAATACCACCACTACAATAAGGATGGCCAGTGCCAGACAGCTGCCCCTCTATCACTGGTGATTAGGAAAGGTTATGGCTGTATTTATTTTCTTATTAATTTCTTGTTGTTCTTTTTATGAATATAGAACACATTTCATATTTTTTTAATTTCAAAACACTGTAAGTTTTCTAAATGGATTTCACTGGCTTTTTAGATAGCCAGAAATAACTCTGACAGCAAATTTATAACTGGAGAGATAACTACTTTAAATACAAACCGGGCAATAACCGTCCATCTATCAAGCACCAGCTTAGAGTAATGGATTACAGCGAAGAGCTACTTTAGTTAATCAGGTTGGACTTTGTAATACTTTTGTGTTCCATAAATAATATTCTAACAGGAGCTTTACTGTTGGAAACCACTTTGAGCAAATGGTGAAAATGAGTCTGTCCTTTACTTTGTCAGAAAGCATCAAATGAAGAGACACACTCATGGCTATCTCTGCCCTTTGAAGCAAACTATTAGAAAATCAATCTCGTTAAAGATGACCTGCACCAGCCCCAGGAAAAAACTAGCAGCTTCAAAATCATACACAGACTGTCCAAAATAGCAAGGCTAAAAGGGCTAAGTCACAGAGATGCAAATGTGATTATTTTCTCTACTTAAAAAAAGGAGAAAAAACCACACTAAAACTTTAAAGGTCTCAGAGCCAATGACTTGGGAATACAACATTCACCAAGGAACTTTGCTGGAGACTACGTATGATTAAGTGGTCACGTAAGAATAGCATGCTTGGGTCCTTTTACGTATTTGTTTCTCCCAAAATTGCCTGTAATACATCACATTGAGGTGAAGTGCGGCAAGACCAACAACTTTCTAGAGATTCTAGAAAGTAAATTTTCCTAATTATGCAAATCCTTTGACTCCCTAGGAACATTCTCTTGAGCTACCCTTAGGAAATCTATCAATAATGTAATAATAGCAATAAGTTAAAATGATGAACCTATTTATGGCAGAGGAATCCAGAAAGCTTAGAAACAACGTACAGTCCTGACACTTTCAAGCTCCACACATCCTTCAGGAAGAATTGAGCCTGTTATGATGATCAGAAACTCAATGTCATTCAATGAGATGTGCACTGCCAAAGAGGCATTCCCCTGATGGATAGCTACTTCGGATTTGAAGGCTGTAGGCAATTAGTAAACAGCACATCGTGCAAGACAAAATTCTGTCTAAAGTGATTTGGCAAATTTCTACTGTTACGGAAAGTGGTAATGGAGTGTAATGGCCACATATATCAGATGGGGTCTCAGTCATTAAGACCTCATCCAAGAGAAGAAAACACAATAAAATGGCTAGTCTTTATTTCACATAACAGTAAAGGATAAACACTGAGGTGATTCTGCCAAGATTTACATCTGTGGTTCCAGGAAATCAAGGTATTTTTGGCTTGATGCTTAAGGTTAACAATCCATCTCATCTGGCTATTCACGTATCATCTTTCATCCTGAAGTATTCTATAGCACTTAAAAAATAATATACAAATCAGGATCTCTACTCATAGGAGCATTCACTTCTACTCTTCATGCCTTGAGAGCTTGTAGCATGCAACAGAGAAGTAATGGGCAGAGGCAACTTGATGTTTTAAGGCCAGCACTGTTCATTTTCTGCCACCATTACCATTAAATAAACTTACAGCCATCCAAGCTCTTCCACCAACAAGTAAACAAAACTCAGTCTGACTCTTGGGTTTCTGCAGCTTGCTTTCTCTTGCTTTGACTGCAGGCCATAATCAAAATGGAGACACACTAGATTGGCATAAAATAAAAAGACAATCCTTGAAGAAAAAGCAGGGTGAACACATCCCTGTCCACTGTTCTTTTATGTTTGAATAGTAGCCACTGCACCAGGAACATGACAGCTACCCTGACAGATCTATAATGAATGCAACTGAGGTTGCATGGGAAGTCCATGCTGTAAGGTTAGAACTTCCAACAATAAAAAAGGATTAAAAAGAAAATAACCTCTTCTATGTAATTGGTTCCTATTTCACAAACTATGGCTTTTGTGAACTCTGTCTGGAGCTAGCCAGACAAAATATCCACAGCCAAAAGCAATAAGGATGTATATGTTTTACAATAAACGATGAACCTTGCATTCCAACATATGTACATTTTTAATGCAAGTAATCCATATTTTGCCCTTCATTAATTTCTTCTCAGTTTCCCTGCTTAGCTGGATATTATCTCCCATGTATCACTGTTAAGACAATACCAGTCTTATTTGAAAGAACTGAAGTGGTTCACTGAGAGTAATCTGGTATTACACCTCCAACAATGCTCAATGCTGGATGCTTCCCACGGAGGTGCAATATACCTCTCCATGGAAGGCTAGTCTCCGTGGAGGAAAACAGTCTTTTTAACTCTATCAAAAGCATAGAATTATTTTCCCTTTCTCCCCAAAGCATAAAATCTGGTATCACTTATTATTTTTATCCTACCAAGTGTAACAGTGACTGTAACACCAAATTTCTCTTCTCTCTCTCTCTTTTTTTTTTTGAAATAGTTCTACTTCACATCACCAGAATTTCTGAACACAGCTCTGGAAAGCTCTAGTACCATCATCCCTGCCTGAATGCAGGTGAAACCTTCAAGAACCTAAGTGTAATCCATGTCTTTTAAACCCTACTCTGTCAACTCTATTAACTCTCCCAATACAAGAAAAAAGAGGGCTGCTAGTATTTAATAGTTGCATTTGGAAAAGCAAGTGACTGAGGTTCAACGTAACCAGTCAATATTAGTTAAAAATAAAACAAAATTGTGGGACAGTAAGCCATTCCATTTTTATTATTATTTTTTCTATGTTCAAATTAAAAAAGACAAAGTTCTAACCGCCAGCCTGATAAATTCCACTACAAGCAAAAAATACTTAGGAAACAGCCTTGGAGACAGTTTGACATTTTATTCTCCAGAAATCATCCCTCCCCCAAATTCTGTTGCATCAGTGAGACAGACAGTAAACGTGGTCCTAATCACGCAATTTTGCATCCAAAGCAACTTCTCTGGAAGTCAGCAGGATTTTTATTATCAAGTTCATTAGGAAAAGCTCAACTTGAAGAGCTGTCTTGATGAAGTTATTAATAGCTACAATAATGAGTTAAGGGAAATAAGCACTTTTCTGTAAAAAATGAGCCCATATTCATACTAAACAGAAACCACTGGCTCAGTGCATCACCAGAAATGCTGGTTAGCATTTCTGAACAGATTGCCCATAGGTACCTCCACTGGAAAATGGACCTGGGACCTGGGAAGACACGTTGTTTCAGCAAGTCCCAAGGTATCATGGAGATGTGTCTCTGTCTGTCCTACTTGTGCTTATGCCATAAGCAGCTTGAAAGGTCTGACACAGACTGGTTTTGGTCCTTTTTTAAAATTTAACCAGCAGAATCATCTTCAGCAGCAATAAATAACATATCAAAGGACACAAGTAATGATTTTTTTAAAATCTACCAGAAAGAAAAAAAGAAAGAAGAAAGCCAAGTAATGGCACATGCTCTTCCAGTTTCTAATGCAACTGAAAGATAATTCAACTTTCCAATTTAAGTATAACAGGAAGAATTTGCCAGGTATGGTCTGTTTGATGGTGTGTTAATTCTGAATTCTCTTGGATGAAGCAGCTGGTCATTCTATCTCTTCCTAATTTCACTGTGGAGGTAGGATCTGAGACCCTTCTCCCCTCTGCTGACTCACCATGTGAGAAGGACACAGGGAATGGAACACCTCCGTGTGCTGCCTCCCTCTGATGCGGCAAGGCAGTTCCTGGCCATCCTTGCACTTACTCCTGAACCTGATGGCTGCTCTTCCGAGACTAAACTGAATGCCCCACTTAATCCATCACTTCACTGCAACAGGACATTTCCTAAGAAGTACGCACAGAAACCTCAGACACAATAGTTGCCTGATAACACTTTTGATAAAATAATTTATTTAACCCATTTATAAAACCTTTTTGGTTTTTTTTGGCACTATGTGCTATGTAGTATGAAGACCCAACAAATCATGCTCGTGGCTTCGTAGACAGAACACAGTCAAAGCTGCTTTGCCAGGGCACTCTTCCTCCACCATGGCCAGATCTGTGATTCATGGGACAGTGAACCATTGACTCCAGAGCCCAAATGCTATCAGGAAACCTGTTCTGGAGGAGGTGTGTAGGAGTTCTGCACTCATTAGCTTCTGTGAGATTGATTTCCTTTACTTATGCCTCCTTGCATGACAAATTGTTCTTGAGGCAGAGCCTGATGGAAACATGAACAGCCCCATTGTGGAGTCTCTTTATTAAGGATGTATGAGAGGATACACGAGTTGTTTAACCGAAGGAGAATGACTCAATCCCTTCTGACACTAATGTAAAAATCCTTTAAAGTGTAGGTCAGTCACTTGGTTAATTTAGGGACACTGACAGCATAATATCAGTTCTTTAAGCTGCAAGTCTTTGGTTTTGCTTTTTTTTTCCCCTTCAAAAAAATGCCCTTTCCTTGAGGAAACTCCACTTACTACTCAGTAGGGCTGGATCCCAATAAAAGACTTTTTTCAGGACCAAACTCCAGGCATCCTGTGAAACTGCCCCACATAATTACAGTATGTGATGAGATGATAAACTTCTGAATGCCCTTAACCCCAGGAGTGCCATCACTATTCTTTGATAGGTTTGAAACAGAAGTACAAAGAAGAGAGGACAGAGCATTTTACGTTCTCCTTTGCATTACACATCACCAAATTTACTATCACAAGAATTATGAATGTTCCAAAAAGGAAGAAAAAACCTCGGATGTTTGACTGAACAAAATATGTGCTTTTTCCACCCCTTTAAAGTCAGTCAAAATGCTTCTCATATTCATTCTTTCAGGCTTTAGGCAACTGATATTCAAAAACCCGAAGATTTCATTATGATCTCTTGTATTTTCAGTAATGCTTTGATGGAGATTAACCTCTGGGTTACAGTGAAAGCTCTCAGGTCTTTTGTTTGCAATGACTACAAGAACTCTCCAGACGCATAAGATTATTCCCTTAAATGAAACTGTAAAGGCAACACAAAATTTTTATCATTTGAAGTCAGACCATACCATATGAAGTCGTGCTAAGCCATGAGACAGAGAACCATAAGCAAGGTGGGGGCAATCAAACAAATTACTGCAGTTTACAGAGTTATCACTGAACAACTGTGTGCATGCTCCTACACTGCTGCAAATGCAAAGGAAAGCATGCAAACTTTATCATAGACTCATAGAATCATTAAGGTTGCAAAAAACCTCTAAGATCATCAAGTCCAACC